>CXYZ01024283.1:2041084-2085643 GCA_900006705.1 Sonneratia caseolaris | reverse complement strand
ATTTAAAGATAATAATTAATTATATCATTTTATTCTAAAAATAATACTATATAACAACCTATTCGAAGGAAACTAATTTTTTGATTCACTTTACTTTGATTCACCGTTCGATTGTGCGGCAACTCAAATAAGCTGCACACCATCCAGCGGCATAAGCAGCATAAGCAGACAGTTTCTTATCGCTGAGCGTCCTGCGTAGAAAAACCCACCTGACGTTCCTCCGAGGTCAACTTTCCGGCCAGGAGAATCTCTCACTTCCGTCCCTTTCCAGAAAAAAAAAATGGCCGCCTCTGCTGCCCTGGGTTCGGCGGAGGGCTTGCTCGAGTCCGTGTTCCTCGTGCTTGTGTATGGTTTCGTGATGTTTCGGGGATCGAAGCTGTTGAACGAGGGCAGGCAGACGCTGCTCGAGATCTTCACACCGGGCATCACGAGTGCCATGTTCTTGGCTTTCCTCAGCTCCCTGCCTACTGCTATCGTTATCCTCAGTAAGTTCAAGCTAAAGTCATAGCAGACGGTCAACGTCCACAATTGATTTTTCGCTTACTTCCCTTCCATGAGTTGGCTGTTTCTTCATTGTCCGTCCTTTCTGGTCTTTCTGATGCGTCGTGCAAGAAAATCGCAGTAACTGGAAACATATGATGTGGTACCACTGTGTGTCCCGACTTATCTTCTTACTGTGGTTAGCTCCCATGCAACTCCTCCGATTTTTACAGCATCTGGAGTTCGGGGGAGCAAATCGACTGCGCAAGATCAAATCCTCATTGGGATGGGCTCCCTCGCTGGTTCGACTGTAATGTTGCTTTCTCTCCTATGGGGATCTTGCGTTATAGCCCGCATAAGAAATGGTACAGTCATAGCTTCGACTTACTTGATAGGATGGATTGGGGATGGTATCGGAAGGTTTTATTCGGGGAATTTATTATCTCGTAGGTCATGGTGTTCAAAATGAGCCCAAGACAATACACACGGCAAGAATCATGATTATCTCGGTCCTCCCGTTCATAATCGTCCAGCTGCTCCTGGTGCTCCGTGGAACCGCACAAGTTCGGCTAGTGATCTTGATTTCGCTGGCTGTTTCCGTGGCCTTAATAATCTCTTTTGGCCTTTATCAGGTGAACATGGGCTTGGTATACGATTTTACCATATTCGGCTTTTGTTTGCTTGACATACAATTTCGGCGGCCTCACTGGGGATTTTCTCGATGCAGGTGTTCTTCCCATGGATGCAGATGAGAAGACTAGCATTCGTGCATCATAATGATGTTGTAGCATTGGAAGTTTCCGATATGAGTGGACTCGGTAGGCTCCTATCCGACAATGGTGAACCGAATGTCGAAGCCTTGCAAAAGTAAGCTCTCCCAAAATTGCTCCTTTTCCATGGAGAGACCATTAGCACCTCATGCTTCCTCAGAGAAGTCTGCAGTTCTTAACATTCTGCAATTTCCTTTCATTCCTGGTCACAACTGCAGGTTGTTTAAAGCGCTGGATAGCAACTCGGATGGGCTGCTTTCAGCCTCGGAGCTACGGGCCCTCATCCTAGGCGTCCAGTTTGAAGAGATAGATCTGGGAATCGATGAGGCCCTAAGGAGACATCTGAAAGATTTCAGAACACTGGACGCGGATTCTCAAATGGACATGGCCGAGTTCGTAAGCTCCATGTCCAAGTGGCTTATTGACTCGCGGCACTCGCAGCTCCATATCAAGCGCCCGGGTTTTGGAGCGTTGGCAGCAGTAAAGTTCAAGCACCTGCCTCTGGTATGTCATACATTTGTACACACTTGTCCTTGCAAGAAATTTTCGAGTTTTCATGTCAGTATGAAATGATGCCAAGGAAAACTTGATAATAGCGACAATCGCACAAAGCTTTGCTGAGTGATCGAACGGATGGGGCTGGAGGTTCACGACACCGTGCGTTGACCAGCGTGAGTGAAACTTTGCTTCACCACTCTCTCTCATATTTCTTATCACTCTGCCCAATTCGTCATCACTCTAAGACACAGCATTAATCCCTGCAGAGTCCACGAATCCAGTCGGGAGACGAGGCTGTCATCACAATCAAGAACCCAGGATCCACGACCTCCATAGCTGCTCTTAAGCTGCTCTCAGGGTCTCTGATTGTTGCTGCTTCTGCGTACCCGCTCGTGGATGTTGTCGACAAACTTTCCACCGAATCAAGCATCCCTTCGTTCTTTATCTCGTTCGTGGTGACCCCTTTCGCTTGCTATAGCTGGAGCTGGTCAGCTCTGCGTCTCGCTGGAAAGAGGAAGCCTCGGATTTTATCTCTAGTATTCTCAGAGGTACTCTGAATCCGCTTGACTCGTCATATTATAGATCTACGGTCCTAGAAAACGGTTTCAAGCCTCCTTTTTTCCCAAATGCAACCTGGGATTCTGCTTCGGCGCTCGTTTTGCCTTGCTTTCCGAGAGAATGGAAAAAGAGAAAACCGTGGCTGATTAGTCTTTCCGATGACAGATCTACGGGGTGGTGACAGTGAACAACCTCGTCTGCTACGCGGTGTTCTTGGCCATCGTTTATGCCCGGGACCTGACGTGGGAGTTCTCGTCCGAGGCACTGGTGGCCCTTGCTGTTACCGTGATCGTCGGTCTAGTCGCCGGTTTCAAGATGGCCTTCCCGCTTTGGACCTCCATAGTAGCCTGTGTGCTCTACCCGCTCGGGTTGGCTCTGGTGTATCTCCTCCGCTATGTTCTTGGCTGGTCGTAGGGGCGGAGCAGGCCATTGGATATTTATTATACATACAGGTCGTGAACTTCCAGCAGAATGCTTTCTACGTACATTATGTAGGCAGCGCGATTAGGCTAGTATTGTCGGATTATCCCATGGTTTGTATGACATTTTTCCGTAGAACGTTGAAATTGGGTCACATCCAAGCTTGCAATATCTTACCGATTCAGGGGTTATTCCTGACGACAACGACGACGTGCTCGATCGAGGAGGACACCATTTCCAAACCTCGAACTCTGCCTGGATTTATATTGGGTAAGCTTGAGATCTGGCTCGATGAATCTCTTCAGCCAACCGGCATAAGAATCTCACGGTTCATTTTATACTTACTATAATTAAAATTCTCTTTGATTCTCAAACAAAAAAAAAAGTTGAAAACTGCGAAAATTAAGGGGGCAGCGGGTCCCACGGGGCCCGGCGACAAAACTCGTCGGCCGTCGCCACAGAAATGCTGACGGACCTTCACATGCGGCGGGGCTGGCCATTCGCACTCCCTTCCTTCTCTTCTTCGCGTCAGTCTCATCTTTCGCCGAGGCATAGTAACGGTCACATTTCACATCCTCTGCAGCAAACCTTCCGTCTACTCTGTCTCTCTCACTCCCCACTCTCATGGCTGGAAACTTCTGCTTCTTCCTCCTACTACTGATAGTGTCCTGCCTCCTGTCCGGCGGGGCGGGCGAGGCGGTTGCTAGGGCCCAGGACGGCGTGGTGAACCCGGAGCTATGGTGCGTGGCCAAGAACAACGCGGAGGACGCGGCCCTGCAGGGGGCGCTCGACTGGGCGTGCGGTTCTGGCGGCGCCGACTGCAGTCCAATCCAGAAGGGCGGTGCGTGCTACTTCCCATCCAACGTCCAGATTATGGCTTCCTATGCCTTCAACAACTACTACCTCACGCACGGCCTCACCGACAGTAGCTGCAACTTCGGGAATACTGCCGCCCTCACCTCTTTAAACCCTAGTGAGTATCCACTGTTACCACTAGCTGCAGTGACGGTAGTAATAGCAGTTTCGAATACTGATTTGGACACAGGTTGGTGAGATCTTAGATCTCCGTGTACATTTTCAAGTTCAGGGTTGATCTCTTGTGTTGGGATCTACCATAAGCGAAATGATTCTCGGGTTGCCAAAAAAAAAAAAAAAAGATCCTTTGGGTTGTTTTGTGATAGACTTACAAGCCGAGTGCTAATTTGGGTAACTTCGCATTTTTTTACCTGCCTTGCTCGCTATTTCTATATCACATTCCTCGTGGCTTCGGACTGTATCGATTTCAGATGATGCTGCACCAAAGGATCTTGAGTAGAATGAGAGAGATGTCATGCAGAGTAGTCTATTCTTGATCATTTATGTTGCACTGATTTCATTTTCCCCAAATGAACATTGGTCCATCCGGTGAATGGCACCTGAACCACAGTGCTGTGGAATGTATTGTGTCAAATAGCTCTGATTGGCAATTGACTGAAGTTTCTGGGCGGTACGTCTTGGAGGTAACTGGTGGTGCCTGTTTCTTTTCTTCTGATTTTAACCGTTCCTTTTCATCTCTTTCAGGCAAGGGTAACTGCAAATTCCCGTCCAGGTAACCGATAACTATCTGTTGAGAACAATTATGACTTAATTAAGTTCCTTGGGGTATGATCTGTGTCAGGGTCAGTGCGAAGAAGTGAACTTCTGCATGAGATTCATTTGGTAAAATTAGTACTTCATTGTCTAAGGCTGGACGGTCTGAAAAAGTAAAGAAGAAACATGGAATAAATCAAACTAGTGAATGTTGGCAATACAGTCTGGTTGCTTTCTGCAAACATTTCGTTCCTGTATGCGTAATGTATGTGGATGCCATCTATGCGAGCTACAAACTCCTAGTAAGCTAGCAAAAAATTGATGCAGATCTCCTTTACCTTATGATAACTTATATTACTTCCATACCCTACTTTTTTCATCGAATCACTCTTAATGTCATAGCAGTATGAGATTCTGTCGCTGATTCATTGCACGTGTATTGGGCCGCAGCTCATCAGTCAATAATGGGAGCGCTCTGGGTGCATCGATAACCACCGGACAGGGGCCTGCGTATGGAGATTTGAACAGCTGCAGTGGAGTTACCACGCAATGGTTCTCATTCCTAATCATCACCCATTTGTTCATCGCGGTGATATCGGTCGCTAGATGAAAATTGATGTTGAGAAATTTAAATTTGGGAGCTACTCACAAGCTTAAAGAAGACAAAGGCGAAGGCCTGCTACTTCAGTGGGAGAAGAGACAATTTGGTTCGAGTTCGTCTCTCCATCCAAAAGGAGTTCACTGTATATGGCTTTGGTTGCTTCTATTAGCGAAATTCTTTCTGGATTCAACACGCTGTGATCCTTCACCCTGTAAGCAAGATGAAGTCACAGATACGATTCAGTTATCACCCGATTTTGCGCGAGGATTAGACAGGTTGTGCTGAGTTCGGAAATGAGACCTATACCTTTTGCCGATTGAATATCACTGTTTGGAAGAGGATGTGTTCGAGCAACTTGCTTTGCTTATTCATTTTTAGTACGCAGGTGTTGCGGAACATGTGCTCCCCGTCCGCATCATCTCACGTATCTTTGAAGCATAAAAGAAATGTCAGTGTTCGCTTCTATTCATTGCACTAAGGAAAATGGTTGCCTCATTTTTCTATTCAAAAAGATTGTCAACTCTTTTGATCGCGGACCAAGGTTTAGGTCACCAAATCCCGAGCACATGTCTTGATCGGAGACCAAGTTTAACGTTGTTCTTGCTTCCTTTTTAATCTGCACATGTTATTTCGGCTACGAAGGTGCAGAAATTACAAAGGCGTCTGAACTCAAACGTCATCGCCAAAGCCAGCAATACGGTTGTCTTTACTATGTACGACCTGTATGTATCCGCGACACGTATGTTACAGTAAAAGACTGGAAATGCAACAGAGGAAAATATTTTCAACCACAATATGCGTTTGATTACAGCGCTGTTAAATTCCTTCAATCACTCTTGCCTCTCGAGATCCAAAGTCGTTCCTTCTTCGGCCTGAATCCTCCTCGACGATCTTTCTCTGCCGAGCATTCTCCTGAAGGAACTGAGCCTCGAGATTGACCCGCTCCGCTTATGGGGCGAGCTCACCCCAGCCCCATCTGACGACGAAGTTCCCTCCATGCACAAGGAAACCGTGGAACCTGAGCGTTCAAGGGGCGATGCTGTTGGTGGTGGCGCAGCAGGCTGCCCGGCCGGTTCAGGCGGGGCTGTGGGCTGTGCCTCAGTCCGGCAAACCGGACAGGTCGAATGAGAGGTGAGCCACTTGTCAATGCATTCTGCGTGGAAAGTGTGCTTACAGTTTGGCAGCAGCCTAACGACTTCTTCGTCCTCTAACAAGCTCAGGCAGACGGCGCACTCAGAGATGGTGACCGTCTTCTCTTCTCGGGCAGTCGGATCGGGTTGCCGGAAGACGAATGTGGGGAGGGATGCGATGACAGAAGGGTCTAGCCCAGACTTCGGTGGTGGCTCGGAGGACTGGTTAGCCCGGGCAACCAAGGCCAAATTGTGCAAGGCAGCCCTTCTTCGGGCCTGGCGACGGAGGAGCCACCTCGCATAAATGTGGAGGAGGGCCACGAGGGCGACCACCACCGACAGCGATATGATGGACGCCAGCATGATCTTGCCGTTCAGGTCGTAACGCTCCCCCCCTCCCTCAGCATACCGTGGGATGCTCCAGTCATTAGGCGGCGAGATACTCCTCCAGCCTCCGTGACCATTGTCCTTGCCAGGGCGGGGATGATGTGGAGGAGCAGGAAGAGGAGGAAGGAGGGGAGGAGGAGCCATTAGCAAAGAGTCCCCCTTTCAGAGAACAACTGACCTCTGGACATCTGACGGCGTTTCCGTGGGGAAGTGAATATATTTTATTGACTGATTTTCCCACGGGCCTCACGGAGGAGTAGTAGGATGCGTGGCAGATGGGGTTGCCAGCGGAACGCTTCGTTTTTCAACAGGGTTGACTATTGATTGTTGACTTACCCTTCTCCTTTCCCCCCTCACCGCA
Source organism: Sonneratia caseolaris (assembly GCA_900006705.1). Classification (NCBI taxonomy): domain Eukaryota; kingdom Viridiplantae; phylum Streptophyta; class Magnoliopsida; order Myrtales; family Lythraceae; genus Sonneratia; species Sonneratia caseolaris. The sequence goes on along the minus strand of CXYZ01024283.1, from coordinate 2,078,869 downwards.
CCTATTTCTCGAACCACTTCCTCACTGCAATCGTTTTTTCGATATAAATAAACGTTTTGCAACATGCCAATGGCGATCACGTAAGATTAGATGCACAGACTCAGATTTATCGGTTATAAAATAAATTAAAATTATAAATTAAAATTTTTACATGTCGATAAAAATTAAAATATTATTAATTCGATTAGAAAAAAAGCGATCACATTTTGTGTGATTTTTCCAAATGGGAAAAAGGTGAATAAATGCGAGTAGACGCTCTCTCAATGTTCAATGCTGAGATGTGAAAGCCGAGCTAAGGTCGGCGGAGAAGTCTGCTCCTCGTAATTTCTGAGAAATGGATTCTCTTGTGCGCGGCTGCGGACGTCATTCAGCAGTTAGATGTGTTCTCATTGGTTCAAATTTGACTTTGGTGGCCATTGGACTGGTCCGTCCAAGAATCATATAATCCGATTTACTTAATTAATCTAAATATGTCTTAAATATAATAAAATCAATCTAGACGGTTCGATTTCTTATTCACTTGCTAAATTCAATTGAAATGATGATTAAATCATATGAATTAAATTTTTTTTAAAAAAATAAAAAATCTCATCAATCCTCGCATCTATTAAAAAAAAAGAATTCCGATGTTAGATTTTCTTTTTCATTAGAATTAGATTTATATCTTTTGCAGAACTTATAAATTATAATGTATATGTTAAACTTTAAAGTTATAAATGAGTGGTTAGTATACGATATTTTAACTTATAATTATAAAATATAAATTAGTATCATTATTTATTGAATATATTTTTTGACCCATTAACTTGTGAAATTATATCTTGATCAATTTTTTGGTTCGGTTCGATTTTAAAAATTATATCTTAAATCTATTTTATGATGGACTCTTGATTCGAGATTAAAAAAAAAAAAAAAGAAGAAGAGACAGAGAGAGAGAGAAGAAAAATCAAGCTCAACTGAGTACGCATGTGGCCCAAGGGCAGTAGCGTAGAGCTGTAGGGCAGCGTTTTAAGGCCGTCTTCCGTCTCCTTTCCCGGGGAATGTCTTCCATTGACTTGAAACTTCGGCCGAGTCGGTCAGTCAATCGCGCGGACTTTTGGTGCATTAACCCATCAGTATTCCGTCGTCATTTTATTTGACTCTGAAAATTATTCATATATGATGTTTCTGGGCAAGAGTGGCGGGTTGGAGGTCTGTAAGCCCACAGGCCCAATATCATTTCCTCCGATGGGCCCAAAAGGCCCATTATTGGATCGGAGCCACGTGTTCCATCCACTTCACGAGTACATGTCAGCCTTTAATGTGCTCCACCGGCCAACGCTGGACTCTGCGGAAGCCACCTGCATGAGCTTCAATGGAGCCTCACTCAGCCGCCGGCTCCTCCGACTCCTCCAAGGATGCGCGGAGATCCGATCGCTCGACGCAACAGAATGTCTCCACGCACTCGTCATCACGATGGGCTCTTGCTTGGCTCAGCCCATCTTCCTCCACAATAATCTTATCGCGCTTTACGCAACGGCCGGGGAGCTGTCCGCCTCGCGCAAGGTGTTTGACAGAATGACTGATAGAAATACGGTGTCATATAACACCCTTGTCGCTGCTTATGGCCGTCGTGGCTATGTAGAGGAAGCATGGGGTCTTTTATCCGCAATGCTTGACCTCGGGTTCAAACCCACGCAGCACTCCGTCGCTGGGCTCCTCTCCGCCCCATCGGTGGACGTATGTCTTGGGGTTCAGTTGCAGGCCATGGTCATGAAAAGCGGGATTTTTTACGCCGACTCCTACGTGGGTAATGCTCTGCTCAATTTGTACGGCAAGAGAGGGTATTTGGATGAAGCTCTTGGAGTATTTGAAGATATTCCTCGGAAGAGCATGGTTACGTGGAATTCTATGTTGACCTTACTTGGAAAGAGTGGTTTCTCCGAATTTTGTGGGCATCTGTTCTGTGAGATAAAGTCGAGAGATGCTGCCTTGTCTGAAGGTACGATCATTGGTGTATTGTCTGGTTGTGTTGGTGGAGAGGACTTGAGATTTGGAGAACAGATACATGGTCTAGTCGTTAAGAAAGGTTATTGCTCTGAAGCTTCAGTTGTTAATTCTCTAATCAGTATGTATGCCAAATGTGCGGACGTGTGCTTGGCAGAAAATTTGTTTGTGGAGCTCCATTCTCAAGATGTTGTGTCCTGGAATATAATCATCGGGGCTTGGGCAAAAATAAAACCCGAAAAAGCTCTGGAACTCTGTCATAGGATGTCAGCTGATGGAGTCCTGCCTAACCAAACGACCTTTGCAGCTGTTGTCAACTCTTGTATCAGTTTGGAGGCCCTGATTGGAAAATTTGTGCACGCAAAGATAATTAAGAATGCTTATGCGTCTGATGTTTTTGTAGGGACTGCATTGGTCAACTTCTACTCGAAGTATGAGAAACTCAATGAGGCCCGTGGTTGTTTTGATGAAATATGTGAGAAGAATGTTGTTTCTTGGAACACTCTATTATCAGGATATGCGAGTGCTCAATCCAATTGTACTCCCATTTTGTTCTGCAAAATGGTTGAAGCTGGTTATCAGCCAAACGAATGGACATTTTCTGCTACACTAAAAGCGTTGTCGAGTTTTGAGCTGCAGCAGGTTCATAGTATGCTAATAAAATTGGGATATGAGTCTAATGATTATATGTTGAGCTCCCTGGTTACCTCATATGCCAGAAATGGCCTTATATCTGATGCCCTGGTCTTTCTTTCGGCGTCTACTGAAGAACTTGCTGTTATTCCAACCAATAGCATTGCTGGAATGTACAGCAGAGAAGGCCAATACCTTGAGGCAGTAAAGCTGCTTTCTAGGCTTGAAGAACCCGACCTCGTATCTTGGAATATTGTAATTGCAGCTTGTGCTCGGAGCTATAATCATACTGAAGTTTTTGAACTTTTCAAACACATGCATATGATCAGAATACGACCAGATAAATACACCTTTGTGAGCCTTTTATCTGTTTGTAGTAGATACTGCAACCTTGCTCTTGGAAGTTCCATTCACTGTCTGATGATAAAGATGAATATTAATCAATTTGATGCAATCACATACAATATCCTGATGGATATGTATGGGAAATGTGGGAATATTGGGAGCTTGACGAAGGTTTTTGAGAGAATGACCGATAAGAACATCATCACATGGACTGTACTGATTTCTGCTCTTGGAGTGAATGGCCACCCTTTGGAAGCTTTAGAGAGGTTTAGAGAGATGGAATTGATGGGGTTTAAGCCTGATGGCATTCTTTTCAGTGCAGTTCTTACAGCGTGCAGACATGGTGGACTAGTGATGGAGGGGATGGAATTATTTCAACTCATGAAAACACATTATGGGGTAGAACCTGAAATGGATCATTATCACTGTATGGTGAATTTATTGACCCGAAATGGGTACATTGAGGAAGCAGAGAAAATGATTGCTAACATGCCTTTCACACCAACTGCAGCGCTGTGGCGTAGTTTCCTTGAAGGCTGCAAGAGAGGAACTAAAGAGAGCTGTGTATTGGAACAAGCAAGGGAAGCATCAATTTGACAAATTTATTGTTTCTGTGAGGGTGAAAACAATATACATGCAATTGCCAGCTCCATAAAGAAATGGAGTTTGGCCTCTTAGGCAGAATTCTTATCAGGAAAAATGCCTGCTCATTAGTAGTGGCATTTACCTTGGGCCTGCGATGCAAATAAGTGCAAGATGGAGGACATTTCCATTAGCTAGCCAAGTTAAGATATTCTGTTAATCTTACAAATCAAGTGGAATTCAGCCATGCTCTCTTATTCTTTCTTGTGGCAAGTATGTCTTTGCTCGGATTGTTACTCCGGCACTCTCAGACCTGTGAAGTTCTCACGTTGCTTATCTTTCTCTTACCAAGTATAAATTGTTAGCATAATCTGGAAAGAAAGATACCAGCATTTTCCTTACAAGGATTGTACTTTGGAAGCAATGGTGAGTCAGTTTCTCTGTTATCTTAGGTTATACTGATTTTCATATGCAATCATTTTGGTCGAAACAATGAAGCCAATTCCATAAAAATCCTAGCTTTCATGTCCCTAACGATCATTTCTGAGGCAAGTACAATGTCCATTATCACATTAATGTTATACCCAGCCATATAAAATGTATGGGTAGCTAATTCAGTTTGGATAATATGCATGCGTGGGAACTCGTGCCACTGGGAAGCCTGTCCAAAATGTAAAACTTTCATTATGCTAATGGTTTTGGATGAGTACTGCTTACTTTTTCCTGAGATAATCTATACAGGCGTTTCCCACATACTTATTGCCCCATCACCGTCATTATCATCCACTAGAAACAAATGATGACTAGACTGTTTGGTTCAACTAAATCCTCCCTGCCCTTGGTGGGTATGGAGGCTCAAAATTTTATTAGAAAGAATGCAGACAGCCCTGCTACAGATCTAGCTTTAAAGTTTTAAACTACACCGATTATGTTATAACTGACCTGAAGTGCAGTGAAAGAATATTTGCATTATATTAGCTTCATATATCGGTAAACTTGCCTGTTATGTTGTTCGTGCCTATCTAATCCTGTTGTCTTAACCGATTAACTGATACTGACTGTGTTGCTTTCATTTGCAGAAAGACTCGAAAGTGAGCTGCACTCCTACGACTGAACAAAAGAAGGATGCAGTCGAGTTTCAAAAAGATTATTTTGTGGACCTAGCCTAAAAGGCCACGCTCACATGAGTGTAGTCTCCATAAAAAAGGGACCCGCATTCACAAGATTGTGAGCACTCATGGATCAAGTCCTGACTATATTTCCCACTAGGTAAGGGAGATACTTGATGCATCTATAAATAGAAGCTCCTGAATTTTCAGGTGAAAGCATACCTTAAATACCACCTCTCTGGCTCTCTCTCTCTCTCTCCACTAAAGTGCAGAAATAGTTCCTGCAATTTGAATGCTTAGCTAGTAATTTAAAAACTAATTTGAAATGGCGATCAGTTTCTGTTCTGTAAGAGCTTTAATCTGGTTCTTGGTCATTTTCGTGCCTTCCCTCTTGATGGCGAATTCACAGGGACAGGGATGCGTGATAATGCAGAAGAAAATTCATAGCAGCCTACTTCTACGTGAGCTGGTTGCAGGCTATGATAAACTCGGACCTATGTCATATCAGCTTGAGGATGCAGAGACCACAAGAGAGGCACCCGCAGGACCTGATCCTCAACATCACATGTGATCACAGCTCCTGCATTTTCCATAATCCACCATTCTCATTATGTTGAGAAGATGCTTGAACTTATGTGCTGGTTTTGCTCAATCTCCTTCCTTTCCTGCTAAGTTTAAACTCTCGTGTCTCAATCAAGATGATTTCGTCGGCCTTTTGGCGAGATGAAGCGTGCTTCAAACATCTGGTTATGGTCCGTAATATCTCATAATGACTGGCCAACCTCTGTGAAATGAGAGAGAACTTTTCAGCTGCAAAGCACTGTCTGCGTCTTCTTCATTTTTGCCAGAAGAAGAAGAAAGGGTGCACCGTATCGTATCGTATTGTAGAACACAGATGAAAGTAAATTGTCGGGGGTGAAAATAACAAAGAAGAAAGAACAGAGATGATGCCATGATGTGGTTGATGAAGTCAACAACTGACAGGAGATTGGGCCGTGTTTTATACAGATCGATGAACATCCAATGGCCGTATGCGGATGAATGCTTACAGTAGCGCATTAGAGGGCGAGCCTCATCCCGGAGGCTGCCGTCTTCAAACCGCTCTCGTTACGTAACAAACAGCAATCTGTCCGCTGCCGACAGCATTATAAAAGGTTTTAGTGGTAAGAAAAGAAGGTTGCGGTGTGGGGGCCTCATCACGGTCCATTCACCACCTGCGGCTGTGTGCTGCGTGTCCTACTGGTGGCAGAGTCGGAGTGTTCATGGATTGAGCTTCCATAATCACCATTTGGTTCCACGAGATCCGCGTTGCAATGTAAAGTTCCATTCATCGGGCAATAGATTTCTCGTATGCACCGATCTCTTCCTCTCTTTTTCTATCTCTCCTTTCATCGTACTTTCCGACTAAAAAGAGAGTCATTTCCTCCCATCAACCAGTCAGCTTCTCTGTCAAGAATGGAGCTCCCACGCGCCGTCCACCCCCACCGAGCAAATCTCCGCACAAGAAAAGGGAAAACAGAACGATTTTTCTCTCTCTCTCTCTCTCTCTCTCTCTCTTAATTCGATCTCCGATTTGAAGCAACTTAACACTGTCATTCCCACTAATCCACATTCTGACTTAAAAAGGATTAGTGGGAGTGAATTGGTGCAGATCGACTCAGGGGACTGCAAAGGGTGGGTGGGTGGGTGGGTGACGACGGGAGGGGACCTCTCGATCCTTAGAGGAGGAGAAGGAAGGAAGAGACAAAGAACAGGGATTCATGGGCTACGTAAGTCGATTGTTCGTTGCCGCGTTCGTGTGTGCGCTATTGGTTTTCGTTCTTATGGTGACACGGATTGAACTTCTATTGAGATTCTGCGCATTTAGAGGCTGTCACGGGTCCCATTAGATCGGGGGTGATCACAGACAGTGGTCCTTAATTCGAATTTTGAATGCCCCACATGTACTAAGAAAAAGTCAAAACGGTCCAAGCGGATCCTATCCTTCACTTATTCACATGTCTGCCTTATGCCCAGGATGACGAGCCGGATCGATCGAGCTCCTCACGATGGGCCCAAGGGGGGGTGGGTGGTGGGTCGGTCCAACTTTGACTTGCCCGATGTCGGCGAGGATCCTAGCTCGGATCCACCCTGATCTCGAGCAGGGTCAGGCACTTCCGCGGTGGTATCCGCCACTTGACCCGTTCTCCATTTTTTTTTTCATTTCCATACCCTATGGATCGATAGATAAAGCTATTGGGTTAGGTTAATTAAACAAATCAAAATTATAAAATGATTGTATAGACGGTCATTCCATCTGCCCTCCTAAGAGAGAGAAAAAAATTTTAGTACAGTGATATCATCATCGTTTTAATAATAAAAAAATTTGTAGTTATCGTAAAATCCCCTCTATTATCCTATTCTCTCGTACCGTTTTAGACTCTGCATATGGAACTCGGGACCTTACTCAAGAGAACCATCTGAACCAGCCCACTTCCCTGCCAGCCTTTGAAATTTGATCGTTATATAAATAGGGCAAGCCTGGCATCCATCGTCTCAGCCCTTCGCTCTCCATCTCCACTGACAAGTAGTTGTTTCCGTCGATAGAGCGAAAGCAGTCAATACCACAGATAAATGGCCCGTGCAGTATTAGTTCTACTCATCATGCTGGTGGCTTTCGATGTTCTATCCATGGTCTCCAATTCTCGACCGGCTAATCCCAGGACAGCCACTTACAGGAGTCACTATCTGTTGCGGGAGTCAGTCTACGATATCAAACACCTCAAACACTACGGTTCGAGGAAGAACATTCCCAACAGGTCCGCACCTGGAGGACCTGACGGGCAGCATCACAAGTGAATGATATTGGCAGTGTGATGGGAAGTTCATAGCAAGATTCACTGTGGGTAGGAGTCTGTATGTGTGCAATCTTGCTCGAATAATGTGAAACAACCATGACCCCACGTCACGGTCTTTTTGCGTATGCCAAAAGGTCCATCGTTATTATGAATACCTATGTAGGTCTGTTTAAGAAGCTTCCCTTAAATAAAGTCTCGGTTTTGACATGATGAGTACTTAAATAGTTCAAGAGGTTCACTTCTGCAAGTTCGGTACCGGGAGGATTACAATGACGAGTTGCAGCAACAATGACCATAAAACCTGCACCAGGAATCGGGCTGTGTTGAAAAGTCTCGTCATGAGCCAACTAGATCTCTGGTGATGAATCAATCAACCAGATGGCATTATGCAGAATGTGCCCCTTACTCTTGTGAACAGAAAGGCTAATCACACAGTTGATGCTAGCTCTAAAGAGGAACTGTTGCAGTGAGCGTCCTGTGCCGTCCGTCTGAGAGAGCTGACGTTACATTCACGAAACCAGCTTCTCGAACAGTTTCTTCCAAGTTGATCAGATAGTACTCGTCCAGGAAAGGTTCTGTGCTCTTCAACAGAGTGAAGAGTACAGGCGACAACTCCTGAAATACCACATCAGCAATGAAAAAAGAATGAGGTTCGAGAGTTGCTGCAAATCAAACAGATCATATCGAATGTTGTTTGAATCTTTAAATTTTGACATAGGGAAGTACTGATAGGGGAAGTATGGAGTTGAATCTCACCTGAAGTACCTTGGAATTTGGCTGCAACAATTGGAGACCACAAGTCGACAGCATTAGTTTTATAACAGCAAAATATAGCACAAGCAACCAAGTGGAACACACATAAAGTTCTCAATACTTACAGCCTGATCTATTATAGCTAGAGTGCCACCGGGTCGAAGAAGGCGAAACGATTCCTTCATCATATTAACCGTTGCCCTGCGAGGCAACTCGTGAAGCTGCATATTCAGTGTTTAGTCAATGGGACAGTTTCTGACGGATGTTATTTGTTGAAGATCGACGGTAATACTAAATGCTCACCACTAGAGAAATAGAGACGAGATCAAACGAACTAGGAGGCAATCCCGTGTCTTCTCCATTAGCATGTATCCAGTGGATGGGATTCACTCTCGGGGCTCTCTTCTTTTCCTTGAATTGAGCTACAGAGAGAAAGTACGGTGACAGATCTAGCCCCTGTAAGAGCAATCGAGGATATAAACTTGAAAACCACTAACAACAGATCAGATGAACGTTTTCTCCATAATTGGCTTTGTCTCTTACAGTGACTTTGGCTGCAGGGAACGTTTCAGCTAGATACTTTGTGCTTATGCCAACGGAACATCCAACATCGAGAATGTCCCTGATTGCAGAGACTGTCGAATGTCGTTTGTGGTGTTGCTGAATCCTCCTCAACCAGTTCCCACGCAGTATTTGGTTCGCTTCGTCCATTGAAGTAGCCTCGGGTACTGAACGCCTTGCCATGGACAGTGTTGCAGGTTCCGCTTCTGCTGCAGCCTAACATGAAGTGAATGTTTCAGTATACAACCACCAGCAGAAAAGAAAATCAAAACAACTGGTACATTCATCATTGCAAACCATGAGGGTGCAAAGAAAGAAACAACTGGATAATCTGAAAGAAAAGAGAACAAAGACTTACCATCCACGAAAGGTTGCCCTCGTCATATGCATGGAAAGGACTTAAATAATCTGTTTAAAGCACATCAAACTCAACCATTTGAGCTAATACTGAAGAGGGTGTGATGACAGGTTTGGAAGGAGAGAAAATAGAACAGATAACACTTGGAAAAGTCAAAAAGCAGGAGCCCAAGGTCCTGTAAGGTTGGCAAGATAAATTCAGCAAACTTCTCAATAACTTCCGTTAGGGAAATATGTCATTCACTACCTTCCTTGTCACTGCTCATCGCTCTTCTTTTGATTCCTAATTGGAACAGCTTTCATATGGAAGATCGTTATGCTTTGAATCATCACAGAACCACCCAATTATTCATAATTCGAAACCCAAAAATTGGTAACTTGGACTCTGTATGGTCTATGGGTGAATGAAATAGTAGCAAACTTGTGTTCCCATGTGATAAGCAACTTAAATACCATTCCAAGAAGATAGCAGGTGCCAGTTCGAGCACATTGTCATAGGTGAAAAAATCGAGAGATTACAGCAAAACTTACAATCAGGATAGATGAGGGATGGGTTCTCGACGGTGTCAAACTCCTTATAAACATCCGATTCTAGAACCTCTTGTGTCATCTCTCGCCATGGAATGTCCTTTTTCTCGGCTGTGCTGTATCATTCACAATTCAATAGCCAGATTCAGCTCATTTCGCAGAAACTATATATTAACATCAGAGAAAAGGCCTGATCTCAAATTGAATGCATGGAACACCATTTCAAGCAGGACCTAAAGATTCAAACTTCGAGCTCGAATGCAGACATTCAAGAAGGTTTACGGTGAACCTGATAAGGACTTGTCGAGCACCGAGCTTGAGAAGAGAGTAGATGGGCTTGAAGGAAATGACAGCCCCGACAAAACGAGAAAGAGGAGTCTCTCCAGCCCACTTGGGCCTCTCGAGTTGCCCTGCCTCGTACTCCGCCGCCTCAGAGGACAGCGCGGCCTTCACCACCACACTGACACTCCCAGTTCTCCTTCCTCTGCCGCTCGTTCGCCGGCCTTTCGGGGATGCATCGAGGTGCAGCTTGTAAGTATTTGCGCAAAGCGCCATAGCTGTCAATAGTGTACACAATAGAGAGAGTCTGAGAGTGGAAATGGAGATCGATGGAGAAATGAACGTACTCCTCTAATCGCCATCACGGCAGAGCAAAATCTCGGTGGCCAGTAATATTCTGACAAGTGGATTTACAAGATGCCAGTTTCCTGTCTCTTTGCGTGATTTCGGAATTGCGTTGTCTTTGCCGACGGAACAGTGGGAGACGTCTCTGTGGTTTATCGTTTATGGATAACCGCTAATGAACCGGACAGGATCCGGTTCAAGGTCGGATCGATTCGGGTGTAATATGTATCCTCGACTTTCTCAAGACAGTAAAAACGGTCTTTTTTTTCAGAAATTTCCAAAGACCGCCGGCCAACCGTGCGGCTTGGGCCGGGGATATCCGATCCGGGTCAACTTCGATGCGAACCATGGCGGATCTCCTCCCAAGATCCGACTCGTTGCAGGCGGACCCGACGCCTCGTCTCCGCATGCATCACACGTGCGCCTTCTCCTACTATATAATCAGAGGATTAAGAGTTCAGCTCCTCAGTTCCTCTGCGCCTCCACTCCTGCTTCTCCTGTAGCTCAACAAATGGCGGCGGCGGCGTCTACCTCTTTCTCCGCTTCTCTTTCGGTCCCAACCTCCTCGGCCAAAGCCGTGAACCCCTCCCCGAAAGCCACCACTGTGGCCTTGAATGTGGGGTTCCTGTCGTCCTCCTGCGGTTCGCTCAAAGCACTTAAGGCGAGCGCCGCCGGAAATGAGGTTGCTTTGGGCGGCGGATCAGCTCTCGGTGCTCGGATGGTCTCAGCCCCGGCCATTCAGCCTTTAACTTCCCTTGATTTCGAGACCTCCGTGTTCAAGAAGGAGAAGACCAACCTCGCTGGTCACGAGGAGGTATATACAGAAGCACAACTCGTACCGCAAATGTATCGTAACATAAATAGATGCGATATCCTACCTCATCCCATTTCTCGCAAAAAGCTTCTTTTTTCTGGTTCATTATTGATGAAGAAAGAGCTACCCACTTCCTTGTTTATGTAATTTATTGATTATTAGGAAACTTCACTTCTGAGCTTATGGCTATCAGGTTGCTTTTAAGTTCGGTTGAGCTTACGAAGTAGAGTAGGAATCTATTGAACATTATTCCCTGCTGTGGAAAATCTTTTCATGTTTTCTATAATCAATCCCGAGTTTGAGGTGTGCTTTCACTTCAAAGTTTCTTCCTTTCTGAAGGATGGTCAGCCCGTGTATTTCCAAGTTGCCACGCTTTTGCAGCGTGGCTGGTTTCATGTTTATCTCTTTGTTTTTGTAGTACATTGTGAGAGGGGGAAGGAATTTGTTCCCTTTGCTGCCTGATGCATTTAAGGGAATTAAGCAAATTGGTGTTATTGGCTGGGGCTCCCAGGTACTTGCCTTCATCCTCTTCAATAATATTCATGTCTTCACTAGTTTGCCTCTTATACGCACTTCTAATTATACTGGTCTGGTCGAACCCTATTGAATGCACTACGGCTATTCTTTTGAAGTATTATGTCATACTGTTCCGTTACATGTGCATTGAGTTAGTGCCTTCGGCATTTTCTGTTCCCGTAATAAAAGTTTACATGATGGTATTCTCATTTATTGATTTAGATTTCATCTGTTTGCTCAACTCATTCCTTTATTAGGGGCCTGCTCAAGCTCAAAATCTGAGGGATTCTCTTGCTGAAGCAAAGTCCGATATAGTAGTTAAGGTGATGCCCGTCAACATTGTTCCCTGGCAGGACAAACTCAAACCATTTAATGTTCTTTGATATTTTCTTTTTGTTGTGGTGTCAAGTTTCTCTCATCTGAAGGTGAAAATTTTCTGTTACTTAATTTCTTTCAACAGATTGGACTCAGGAGGGGTTCCCGATCCTTCGCTGAAGCTCGTGCTGCTGGTTTTGCTGAAGAGAATGGAACATTAGGTGATATATGGGAGACTGTTTCGGGAAGTGACCTTGTGTTGCTTCTCATTTCTGATGCTGCTCAGGTGATTATTTCGTTTATTCCGCCTTACTCTTTCGGTTTATTCCTAATCTTGGTCTACATAGTTGAATCTTGATCGAATCTTACTTTGCAGGCAGACAACTATGAAAAAGTATTCTCCCACATGAAGCCAAACAGCATTCTGGGGCTCTCCCATGGGTTTCTCTTGGGTCACTTGCAGTCAATGGGACTTGACTTCCCAAAAAACATAAGTGTGATTGCTGTCTGCCCCAAGGGAATGGGTCCATCTGTGAGGAGACTTTATGTTCAGGGAAAAGAGATTAATGGTGCTGGAATTAATTCTAGCTTTGCAGTCCATCAGGTGAAATTTTTTTCAGGATATTAGAGAAAGGAGAATTTTCCTTACTGGATGCTGAATCCCTTTTCTTAAAATAGGATGTTGATGGAAGAGCTACCGATGTTGCCCTTGGATGGTCAGTTGCTCTCGGTTCTCCATTCACATTCGCCACTACACTGGAACAGGAGTACAAGAGTGACATCTTCGGTGAGCGGGGTGAGTTTATAAATTCTTTTTCCCAGGCTGTCTTCTCATTTAACCTTCAAACACGATCTGAGCTGAAACAGTGGCATATCCTTGCCTGGTCCTGTTGAAAGATAATCACTTTTTGGCCTGATCAGTTAGAACTGCCAATAATTTTTTTGACCCATCATCATCAACAGAGGATAACCGTCAACAATTGACCTGGTGAAAGAAGTCAGTTTTTTACATTGGTTTATGAACTAGGCTAGGTGAAATTATAATGTCTAAATTTTGCATCTTTTGGTTTTTAGGAATTTTGCTTGGTGCTGTTCATGGGATTGTTGAATCCTTGTTCAGAAGGTACACTGAAAATGGAATGAGCGAAGACCTTGCTTACAAGAACACGGTTGAGTGCATCACTGGCATTATTTCGAAGACTATTTCAACCCAGGTTTGTCTTTCTTCTTATTGAAGGGATTTCTTTTTCTCTATATGTAACCCGAGAAATAGGTTAATTTTCTTTTCTCTTTCCTTTATATTCTTAATAGGGCATGTTGGCAGTGTACGAGGCACTGTCTGAAGAAGGCAAAAAGGAATTTCAGAAGGCATATAGTGCATCATTCTACCCATGCATGGATATCTTGTACGAGTGCTATGAAGATGTTGCCAGTGGAAGTGAAATTCGAAGTGTTGTTTTAGCAGGACGCCGCTTTTTTGTATGTACTTACGGCTCATAACTTACCTGGTTGCTTTTTCTCTTTATAAACTCAATGCGTGCTTACCTTCATTGATATATCATAACAGGAAAAGGAAGGTCTACCAGCTTTTCCAATGGGCAAGATAGATCAGACTCGTATGTGGAAAGTCGGTCAGAGAGTCCGGGCAGCAAGACCAGCTGGTGACTTGGGTCCGCTATGTCCTTTCACCGCTGGTGTCTATGTGGCACTCACGATGGCTCAGGTGGGGATCTCATTTCTCCCCTCCTCAGTCGCCCCCTTTTTCTTTTTCATTTTTTTTCCTTTTTTTTTTGGAGTGCTTGACATCCTCACACTGATAAAATTTGATGTTATGCAGATTGAGATCTTGAGAAAGAAGGGACACTCCTACTCTGAGATCATCAATGAGAGTGTGATTGAGTCAGTTGATTCCCTGAACCCCTTCATGCATGCTCGTGGGGTTTCCTTCATGGTCGATAACTGCTCGACCACTGCTCGTCTTGGCTCTAGGAAATGGGCACCACGATTTGATTACATCCTCACTCAACAAGCCCTGGTGGCTGTTGATAATAATGCTCCGATTAACCATGATCTCATCAGCAACTTCCTGTCAGACCCTGTCCACGGAGCAATTGAAGTCTGTGCACAGTTGAGGCCCACGGTCGATATCTCCGTGCCCCCAGATGCAGACTTTGTGCGACCTGAGCTTCGACAGGGTAGCAACTAGAAGGAAACCATGGAAGATAGGATCCACACGAAGGAACCAGCTAATGTGGTAGTTCTGGAAGGAGTTTGTGGAGGAGAATACTGAGTCAAAGGTCTCCTTAAGACTTGAATTTGGATTTGTATGAGCTTTATGTAGTTCTTGTTTTGTTCCATGGTCGTAGAATCGTATGGGACTGTCTCGTTGAGCAACTGAAATATGGTGCAACTTTGGCGAATAATATCAGATTGCTGCCTAACTGTTTCGTTTCACAAAGTAAATCTACACCTATTAGGTATTGCTGGCCCTAACATGATTGTTAGGCTTCTCATCCGTTCCTTTGAAAGGCCTGACGGTTTTTCCTCGACTCCTCGTGTCAATATCAAGTTATCCGCGGCTTGTGCAGTCTACCAACTCCTCGCTATTGGCTGGCTGGTTGGCCACCGCTTTCTGCAATGCCTCCTCGCTATTGGCTGGCACATCCTCGTGGCCTGTAATCCGTGCTGCCTGGTTCGATTCTGCCTTTATGTTGCATGTTCCATCTACGCCTTGGTAGGGGTACTTAGCCTCTGTGGTGAGTCCGTGTTTTTTGATGAATTCGAAGGCGCTGTCCATCCATCCGCCCTCGCAGCCCTGATCTACTCCGCCTTTGTTGCAGTCTACCAACTCCTGCTCGGACAAGGAGATCAGCTTACCGGTACTGATCTCCATGATCCCTTCGACTGCAGCAACTGCTGAAAATGCCCACCAGCATCTTGCATTCCGGAATGGAGATGAGTTAGAACACAACCCTGTCGAGTACTCGCGTAAGCAATAACCAAGTGCAAATACCGCTTTGGCCTTGGTCTTTTACGGGTGCCACAGCTCCTTTCTTCCTCCCGTCCACAGCCGAAGGAACAGATGTTACTTTTTCATACTTGAAAGCGCCATCAGTGGAGCACATGTGAGACTTGAATCCATTCCTCGAGGCCTTGAACTCCTCGCTGGTGAGATCTGCGAACTGATTGACACCGAGCCGGTACGGTTTCTCGTTTCCTCTATTAAAGGAGTCGATGCGTTCCACTTTCTCCTTGAATATCTCGAAACGCTTCCGCATCTCAGAGGCATCCTTGTAGACTCGTCCGTACTGGATCATCCACCGCTCATGCGTCTCCTGCATGGATGGCCCTTCCAGGAGGCTGCGAGAAGCAGCCGGAGGGGCCAGAGCCCCTGTGA
This sequence comes from Sonneratia caseolaris, assembly GCA_900006705.1. NCBI lineage: Eukaryota > Viridiplantae > Streptophyta > Magnoliopsida > Myrtales > Lythraceae > Sonneratia > Sonneratia caseolaris. Next base: position 2,063,512 of record CXYZ01024283.1, on the reverse strand, counting down.
TGAAGACAACTGCAGCACATATAACTCGGTACTGCTTCGCGAAAGCCATTTGCTGTTTCTTGCTGCTCAGGTGTTTCTTTCTTGAGATATCGAGTTGCTTTGATCTTCATGGGCCACGCCGAGATGCTTTTGTATGGGGGAAAACCTCAATGTGAACCAAAGTACCCATCAACGTGCCCGTGTACGTCTTCTGATTAGGACTTTGAACAACCGAGCAGCTTCTTTAACGCCACTTTCTTGTATAGATCACGACATTTCAAATGTCTCATTATCTGCAGTTAGGGAAACTGTCGAAGGATGCCACTGGTCGGTCTGTCTCATCTTTAGCTTCTCGACTTTGCTTATTGCTCGGGACAAGGTTTCCTTCTCCCCCTGTTAGCACTCGTCCCGGAATCGGCTTAGCTTGAACCAACCACTCTCCTGATGTGTTTCTCTTCCATACGGAAATGACCAACAGATATTGACTACTGAATCAATGGAATGTGCAGCCGGCGGCTGATTGGCGCTATGTGGCAAACATCCCTGTTCTTACTTTGAAGGAGGAACATTGAATTGTAAGTTTCACCAGTGACATTCTTGTTCCTGTCTTTTCCTTCTGTTTTTCTTCCTTTCCGCATGCTCTGGAAGCCGGAATTAAATCGGCCCACTATCTGCAAGTCCAATTTAATCTATGGGCCCTTGCAGGAACAATAATTCAGAACATACCATCAAGCTCTCCCACAGTTATTCAGCAAAACCAGTCACAGCAGAAAGCATCATCATCATTATCATCGTGTGAATGTTACAGTACTGCATTCTATCCTTACCACAGTCCAATCCAGATTATACAGCTCTATCTGCTTTCCGGGAAGATCGCCCATGCCATGGGATTCCTTCCCTTCCCATTCAGCATATCGATAATTCCCGATCGAAACCTCGAAGGAATCATATGCATGTGGGTCTTCTTTCCACTGATCAGGGCGGGCGTACCATCATTCCACCCCGAAAAAGACATCACACAGGCCCATCAAGAACAGTCGAAGACCTAACTCCCAATTAAACTTTCGGCTACAGCCATGTTATGGATAAGTCCTCATAACTGGGACATACGTGTTTATACATGAAGGGATAACGGGAGCCTAGTCTACTATCCGACTTTCCATGCATCACGACAGCATCAAGTTGACAGGAACCAAGAGTATAAGAACTCCTGTTATGAGACCGAGAACCTGATCTAACTATGTGTTCTTCCAATATTCCTTAAATCTTCTGCCTCTCATCATCCCTTCGCCCTTCATTCTGCAGACATTCACCGATGTGGCAGGTGTGCGTGGGTACATACATACATACACATATGCAGCTGTGTCTCCTCGTGGTTCTGTCATCTGTTGTGGGGACGACAAACTAAGTAATGTTCGTGCTTCACTACCAGCAGGATATAAAATATAATTAGGACAAAATCTGACCAAATCTGGGATGATCATCCCCTCATTAGCTGTAAAATTCTCGCCCTATAATTGGTAATTATGAGGATTATTCTAATCGAGGTAGATCAACCGGTTCGGGCACTACCCTCACAATCCAGGGACCACAGGAATAATAAAAATAGCAGGCTGTTTATAATATGGGTTTTCTTTTTATTGCGATCCGAAAAAAATAAAATAAATAAATATTTTAAAATTTAAAACCAAACTCATAATATCTTATTTTCCTTATTTCTAGTGAGCCTACTTTATGTTATTGTTTGTAGTGAAATGGGTGCAATTAATTAAGTGAATGAGTATCTTGCCATGGACCATTCCCTGTCGAAGGAAAGATTTGGGGTTCGAGACAGGATCTCCGCAAACGCGATCACTCAATCAAATTTTATCTGATTTACGATGAGCTACTAATCGGTTGGAAGTCATGCCGGACAGATTTTGAATTATACAGACTTGACTCCATCGGTCTAATAGACCAAGAAAAAAACTAGTCATGTTGAGACCCCGATTGTCAATGAAGGTGCAATCGACTGACTGAAGGCAATCATGCTTATCGATAGGAGTAAAGTAGGGTTAGCTGATCAGGTGCCATTAGGCGGTCTGAGTAGACGGGGATGAAGCGTAGCTTGTCATTGGTAACAATTGGTTTTAATCCGACCGGACGTGAGCGATTTCTCCATTAATGAGTGAATTATTGTGAGAAATCATCTGTGTGTGTGTATATATATATATATATATATATGCAAAAATACATAGAGCAGGGACTAGGACTGATAGAGCTAATGTTTCATATTCGGATCAGCAACTGTTGTACCTTCTAGCTTTCGAACTGTCGAGTCATCGTCACGATCGCCTTCGGTGACAGTCGAGCACTGCGAAGTATGGGGGCGCGCTGTCGTCTGAGCTGAGCTGTTCGCCTGCTGTCAACGTCATGGCCCCGGCCTGCCTACGTCGACGGAACATGCCCCGGAATGTAAGGGATATTCGCGTGACGGAGGCGTAACGCCGTCGGTTGAATCATCAGCTTTGGCCCATCTTTCCTTTTATTTTTATTTTTTTGTTTGGGTGAGCGTTGCTGAGCTGGACGAGATTATTAACTCAGGGTTCTGTCCCAGTGGCCCAGCTGGCACGGCACTCAGCACATGGCCAGCTGCCCTGCCCCAAGCCCATGCCTTCCATCGCTGCCGTGTACCGTTTTCCCCCATTTTGCCCTCCCGAATTCCATCTTTATACCATCCGTGCCCTCCTCGGCTTCCCAGAAACTAGGGTTCGAGCCCCCCTCCGCCGATGAGATGACCATTATAACTGTCATCATCATCATCATCATAAACCTGAATCTGTAATCTTGACACAGAGGAAGGGCCACCCAAAGCCTCAATCGATAGGAAACGAGCCAAACAGGCAGGAGAAGACAGAGGTGAATGGATGAACTGACGAACTCAACAGGGGACATTTTCAGCCCAGCCAGAACATGAAGAACATCAATCACAACAACAAAAAACCACAGAATTCTCGGAACAGTGGGGCCCGAATCATCTGCCCGGTCACCCGTCCCTCGGACACAGTGATTTCGGGATTGAAATTCTTACAATAATGCGATTGTTAGTCTGTCCTCTGTCGTGTGACAGAGGTTAAGATTTCTTCTAATGGTGGTGCAGCAGACACGAGTAGCGACTGAACGAAAAATCGCCAAGGAAGGAAGAAAGAAGGAAAGTGTACTTTACAGTTCGGTGTTCAGTGGACATCCACGATGCATTGTAACGTGCCGTCGGATCCTTCTCTTAGAATCCTAACGTGTTCACGGCATTATCAGCCAGACGGTCTTACCATTTTTTTTCCCTGGTATAAACCAACCGGAATTTACAACCCATCCGATCGTCACCAATTTAACTCTATTCCGATCGTCCCACCTAAGATGACATGAATTCTTTCGATTCATGTAACTCTAATTCGATAGATTGATTAATAAAAAGAAATATCGAATTATCTCAACTAACTTATATTACTGGTCTCGACCGTTTTATATATAGATTTTTAGTGTGAAAAATATATTTAGGAAGATATTCTTTTGATAAATTTAGAGTATTCTATTAGTAAAAAAAAAAAAGAAAAGAAAGGGGAAGCAAATACTATATTCTAAAAATAGGTCCGCACATGTCATCACATAAAATTTGAGAATGTCCCTTGAATTCACGGAATAAAAAGTGCTATAGAAAATAGGGATCCAGCGGATAATGATGTTAATATTTATGTATTAAATTTTATAAATGGGGAAATTTATATTTAGAAAAGGTTTTTACTTATGTGAACCAATGAAGGGAAAAGGTGCATGTAGTCTTTTTTTTTTAATATTTACTGTGTTTGATGGTGTGATGGTTAATTAATTTATTAAAAAGTGTACCATATGAACTAAAATTTACCATTAATTCACAATAAAAAATTTTAAATTATAAACTTAACATGTTATTAATTTGATGTGAGCCGACTGAGGCTTGAGGATCCTAGGCTTGGTAACTCTTCTAATTAAGCCAGTTTTGCCATGTCATTGCATGGATGCATTTGACTTGAAAACCGGTGTTCCCGCGCCCATGCGTTAAAAATTCTCAACGGCTGAACGGAGGTTTCCGTAGTCGGAGAGTACGCCGCAGGCGACCGGCCAATGCGCGCGGTTAATTACTAATTACAATTACGGAATATGATTATCCCGGCCGCCAGACCAGGCGGCGAGTCTGAATTCCCTATATTGCCCCGCCCCGCCCCAACCCCACCTTAAGCGGGGAGAAGATTATTGGATGGAGTTACCGCAAGTGACAATTAATCTCTATCCATTTATATTTAATTTTTTTTAAAGTTGTTAGGCCACCTTAATCTACAGCACAACGATTTAATGCAATCGAGATAGGATCGAACGGAAAAATCACGAGACCGAGTTTAGAATTAGCTTTCCACTATTTTAATCGAGACTTCGGCAACCGGGGGAATACTCCCGAGTTATTCTTTTTTGGTTTGGACAATACAATATCCTCAAAACAGTTAAAATGCACATTGATACTCGTATACAGTCTGACCAAAATTTTCGAAAAAATTATTGTTGATCCTTTTAACCTGATATTCGATTCTTGGATCACCTATTTAAGGATTTAGTGAATGAACGACTAGTTTAATTCAAAATTTGTAATTATCTCGAGTTAATCACGAGGCACTCCCCTTGGATTATTTAAATGAGTGACTTGTGTAGGTAATTAATTCACAGACGTCGCAGAAAACAGCATCTACAGAGCTCCAATCCCAACATCCACCGTTAGCCCTAGAAGTTGTGAGGCCGCTGACAAAGATTTCGTCCCAATTAGAGAAAAAGTCGGTGCTGCTCCTCCTCTGATTTGTTGCTACGTTGCTGCAGTGGCGATTCTCCATTCTCTGTTGATTTCCGGTGTTTCCTGCAACAGTTCGCTTTCTGTGATCAACAACCAACCTATCTTCTTCCTTCACGATCCCATCTCTGCAACGATGGTGGACAAATTCCTTCACAGAAGATGCCTTACCCTGTGAAATCTTCATCGCATAAGGACTCGCCAGCTTATCCCATAAAGCTCTCGCGTTAATCTCCTAAGCAACACGATGGTAGACACTGTTACACATCGTCCACTGCAGCCCGTATAAATCAAGTAGTCTTTCTGTTTCATGTGCTCCCATGCCCTACCGTCCTTGTCCCTCGGCCTAGTCGAATCTTCTTCAACAGGGTCATGCAATCCGTGACTTCCAGATCGAGTAAGCTGATGCATTCGTCTTGAACATTGTCCCTCAAATCTCTTCCGTCTCGACAGCAAGAGCTCACCGAATCTGCTGCATAGCTGTAACAAGGCTCTGGTATACCACTCGTCGAGTAATAACCTGCTCTAATACCAGTTGTTGGGATTTTGACTTGGGATCCGTGCTTCTTTATTTCTTTGATTTTTTATTTTCTCCTAAATTTACAGAGTCCGAGGGGGGCAAAAAAGTGAAAAATGAGCCAAACAAATCATTCTCAGATGTTAGAGGGGAGAGAGGGAGAGAGAGGTTAGCCGCGGAGTCGAGAGAGAGAGAGAGAGAGAGAGAGAGAGTGGGGGACGGGAGAAGCTCGAAGAGTTGTCTCGTGAAGCAGCACAAGAGGAGGAAGAGGAAGGAGGAGGAGGAGAAAATAGTGATTATTGCAGATCTTTGTTCAAATTCTGTAAGCAAATCTCTCTCTCTCTCTCTCCCTCTCTCTAGCAATGGCTCACATAGCTTGCTTGTTCCTTTCGTTTCACGGGATCCCATCTACTTCTCCTTTTTCTTCTCTCTCTCTCACCCTACCTCCCCACTCGCGCTGTCTGTTCCACTCTCTCCGGGGTGCAGATATATGGTTGAGTTGTGTTAATTAGCTCCATCAATTAGTCTGCTCAGTTGGGCCAGTTGCAGGTGCAGCAAAATGTCTAGTGCTACCAGGAAGCGGGAGGAGGATGCGGCCGTTGATTCTCTGGTGGCTCGATTCAATGACTCACTCAGCTGCGGGCCCAACAAACCGGATTTCCGAGAACTCGATCTCTGCTCCCCGGTCTCGCCGCTCATGAATCGCAATACAGCTAGCAATGGCGCCGTCACCACGTCCAGCAGCAGCTGTTCGAGCTCCGGCTCTGTCACTGGGAAACCCAGCCTGCCGAGGGGGCCGGGCACTCTGACTAAACAACACTCTGGTGAACTGTCCGACATGTCGGAGATCCAATCTCCGTCGAGGCGGGGCCATCGGAGATCTGTCTCTGCCGGGGCACCGTTGATCTACTCCTGTAAATCTCCCTCTAAAACCAACCTTAATGGGCCCTCGAAACAGAATTCGAACGTTTACCTCAGCGGCAACATCTGCCCTTCAGGGAAGATCTTGAAGCCAACTCTCACAGGCTCGAGCGGGAACCGGTCCACGACCTTGGGATCCGGGACGGGGAATTATGGGCATGGGAGTGTAGTTCGGAGGGCTGCGGAGAGAGGGAACGGGCACTTAGTCGAGGAGTCGATCTTCAAGCAGGGGATGGCAAGTTCCGATCCTGAGGAGGTGAAGAAGGCGGGCAACGAACTTTATCGAAGAGGCAGTTTCGAGGAGGCATTGGCATTGTATGACCGGGCAATTTCAATTGTTCCAGAAAATGCATCATTCAGGGGTAACCGGGCGGCAGCATTGACTGCTCTTGGAAGGTTGAGAGAGGGCGTGGGGGAATGCAAGGAGGCAGTAAGGTTGAATCCAAGCTATAGCCGGGCACGGCAGAGATTGGTTTCTCTCTATCTCAGGTATACGAGTATTGCAATCTATTCTAGTCGGTTGATTTGTGATCCTGTGATTGTTGTGCTGCCAGCAAGGTTTCCTTTGGATGAATAGGATCGGATTGTTTTGTTTAGATTTACATTAGACATGGTTTACTCAGCTGACTGATATTCCACAGGTTCTGTGATCTATCAAGCAGTAGCTTGCAATAGTCTTCGTGGATTCTTTTTTACCAGTTTTTTGAACCCGTGACTTTAGGCTGGGAGAGGTTGAGAATGCACGATTCCACCTCAATTATCCTGGGCAACACATAGACCCTAGTGAACTGCATAAGGTTCAGTTAATAGAGAAGCACCTGAAGAGCTGTGAGGAGGCCCGAAAAATGGGAGACTGGAAGACTGCAATGAAGGAAGCTGATGCAACTCTTGCTGCTGGAGCAGATTCTTCTCCTCAGGTGAAGACTGAAAACACCACGTTGACAGTATTAGTTTCAGACTGAAATTTCCAGTCTGTTTTTTGCTGCATTGAGATGCTTAACTAATCTGAAATATGATTGCAATGCACTTTTCAGCTCATTGCTTGTAAGGCAGAGGCATTGTTGAAGTTCCACAGACTCCAGGATGCTGAAGCAACACTGTCGAGCATCCTAAAAATTGAACAGAGATGGCCTCCCTGTCCACAGACAAAGTTCTCCAGCATGCTGGCTGAAGCATACTTGCACTATGTTCGATCCCAAGTGGAGATGGCATTGGGAAGGTGAGTTCAATTAGAAGTTGGAATTGTAAAATTGCAAAAAGGGCTAATTGCCCTCACGGCAAATAAGTGAGAATTTTTTTAAAAAATTCTTATCCAGGTTTGAGAGTGCGATTGCGGAAGCCGAGAAAGCTGCTAGGATTGATAAAAATAGTGTTGACATTGCGATTTTGTTGAGCAATGTAAAAGGGGTTGCAAAAGCTCGTGCTCGTGGGAATGATCTATTTAGCTATGGTAGATTTACTGAAGCCTGCTCCGCCTATGGTGAAGGCCTCAAATACGACAAGCAAAATTCGGTTCTCTACTGCAATAGAGCTGTTTGTTGGTCTAAGCTCGGAGTGTGGGAAAGGTCTATCGAGGACTGCAACCAAGCGCTCTATATTCAGCCAAATTACACTAAGGCACTTCTTCGGAGGGCCGTTTCAAATGGAAAGGTAAATTATTATGATCGTAGCATGTGTATGTATGCATCTGCTGCCATCATTACTCCATATGATATTTGCTGAAATTCTCTGCATGTATCTATAGCTTGGTCGGTGGGCAGAAGCAGTGAAAGACTATGAAGTCTTATGTAGGGAACTTCCTGGAGACAATGAGGTCCTTGAATCTCTGCATCATGCTCAAGTTGCATTGAAGTCAGAAGCGGGAGTCTATAGTTCAAAACATGGCTTAAAGTAAAGTTTTCTGGCCAAATAATCATACGTTCCAATGTCACCTGGTGAGCTTCACATACACCCTCGTATAGAATTAGCAATCCATCTTTTGAACTCACAATATCTTACTGTCGGATATGCTTTGTTCGTATGTCCTGCTTATAGACAAGCTGTACCCTAATGCCCTGATGAATATCCTTGTTATGATCTTGAAATGAATTCGCATACATCCTCCTATCAACTTGAGAATTGTAACTAATGCTGTCTCCTCCTTAATAAATTGCAAAAATGATCCAGTAGTTACCTTATTGGTTGGTTCAAACTTGAACATTTAGGATCGGCATGGAGAAGCTTCTACAGTAGCAGCAGCAGCAGCAAAGCTCGAGAACCTGTTTGAACATTCATAACAAGAATATAACCAACTTGAGTATTGGCTTCAGGGATGCCTGTGGGGGATATGTTTTCTTGTCAAGGAGAGTTGATGAAGCTGGGAATCCACTGCCCATTCTAAAGACAGGTTTCAAATTGTCACCTGTGAACATAATCATCTATATGGTTATACATTTTAGCTAGGTAGGTAAACTTCAGAAAAGTACATTAATTACTTGCTCCGAATCTGGAAACTTCATTTATTCTTTTAAGCAAAGCTTATTAGTCTCAAGCAATGTCCTTTCTGTTAGTTGCATTAGAATGTCTGAAGTCTCTTATACAACATAAGAATGCAATACCAGTTAGGTGGCTGTTATAAGCTTTCTGCAATTAGTCTCAATATACCGGGGCATCTATGTGACCTATTCGCTGCCCTCCAAGATAATCCATTTAGGATTGATACTATTCTGTTAACCCTCGTGAATGGCAATAAATCACGGGAGAATTACCCTGGCGACAGATTCTGCCATTGAAGTATGCTTGAGCAGTCTGCTGACTTTATTCAAGAGGCTGCAGGTATGAATAGACAAGCTTTAAGCTTAAAGCATAGCAACCGAATGACCGGTTCCTTTTTCTGGGAACACTTACCGGGCTAGGCCCCGCCAGGCCCCGTCTTGATTGCCTTTCACCACATGCCAGAGGAGGAGCTTCACAGGATGCAAGTCAGGACAGATATTACATAGCTTTAACCATCGTGGAAATGACCCGGACAAGCCTGGACTGAATCTACAGAAGCATGGGGGGCGCTGACTCTGATGCTCAGCTTCTGCGCATGGAAGCGTTAATCATCAGCAGGGCTTCCGTCGGAACCTTGAAACTCGTACAATGTTCAGATGTTTGTGAATCATCTTCTGCGATTCCAAGCAGAATTTAGCAGACTTCTCGCAAGAGTTAGTTTTCTAGGAAGGTCAATTGAACATGTCCTGGATTCACCAGCCAGAATGGATGAATTTATCCACGATCCTACCCTCCCGCGCGATATGAGGAATGCACCAATTACATCACAGAAAATGAGTAAACCAGCACCTGGACAGTGACCATAGTCATGGCTCCGCTAACAGCTTCTCCACAGAATAGGCCATGGCATAGATCCAAACATGACCCACCTGCGTATTTGGACAGTTGGCTTAGATCCGAGGCCCGACTTTCCTGTTCTTGCCTGTTGCAGGGAGCTCTGGATCCTAATCATGGCGATAAGTTCACTTTCCGTGGAGCAAGCTTTCCTTGAGCTGCCTCTTCATGGTCCCTAAGTAGCAGTTTGGCTCAGTCGCGCTTTTCTGACGTGACTGTGCTGATGAAGTGGTATATATCAGTCAATGAATAGAATTTCTCGTTGAATTCTGGTAGGTTCTTCTTCTTTTTTTCTTTTTAAATAATTTCGAGAGCAGAAGGATCCAGAGAGGATTCGAGCGTTTCCTTCCCGCTCCAAGAATTCGAAAGTATCTGGATCTGCCATGGCCGGCTCTGAAGCTCCTCTCATGCCCGCTGCCACCCGCAAGGCAGATCCATCTCCCTCTTTCTTTGCCGTTCCTTTCCTCTAACGGCCACTCTGCAAACAGTTAGTTCCCAGTGATTCGAAACTCCAACCCCGACCGATGTAGCTCGCTGCCTGTCCTTCTGATGCTTAACCAGTTGATTCTATTACATTCCCACTTGAGGTTGGTAATACTCACTTCCCCCGTATAAATGGGAGAAGAAGAAGGAGAAGAAGGAGAAGACCATCGACCAGTCTCAGAGCAACACGTTGACCATTTCTGATTGTCGAAGCTCCGGGTTGGCTCCATTGTAGAACATCACATCCCCGACAGTAAACGACAGTTTACGTCAGGGAATAAGGATAGGTTTTCGCACATCCAACAGTGCTTCCGATGGTGACTGCTGACATGAATCCCAGTGAGTCCGAGTCTCCGGCACTGTCAAAGGACAGTGCCATCAGTTGGAGCTCATCAAGCCACATGATTCAAGCAGTAAGGTTGGATCATCAACGTCCTTAGTTTTCATATAAAAAAATTAATTGGAAAAGATTATTTGCGACTTGGACATTCTGGCCGTACGAACAAAACATACATAATTGATTCCTACACTGCATGTTTTGGCGTGGCAGAGTCCGCAGAAAGTCAAAGCCTCTCTTTCGTGCATGGCATGCAAAATTAGCTTTGGAAACGTGTGGAGACAGAGAGTCAACCGCATGCCATTGGCCATCATGATTTACACCGTCGGCGGGCCAAAACCACATCATTGACTTATCACTGCGGATGGAGATCATCTGTGCCCGATCCACGGTCCCGACCTGTGCACCAACCGGGCCAGACCCGAACCCGAATTCCGTTGCCGGGGCAGTGGATGAGCGGTTTTCTTTCCCATAGGTTCAACGCCGCACGGGATGGAGAAATGTGGTTTATTGCAGGAGTACTGTCCCCGATCTAACAATCTAAAGATTATCGGTTTGATTCTTATCGTGAAATTTTCCATACTCCTCAATTCTCATAAAATATTTTTTAGAATTTAGAAGGGAAATAACCCGGACAAGATATTACACTAATCTTATCGAAAATGTTCCACCGGTCGACATATTTGAGAAAAAAAAAAAAACAGCAGTAGTGTTGCCACACAACACATCTTTTATTCTATTATATCCATTTATAAATTAACACCGAAAAATAAAACTTCCCAACAAAACATGTTCCTAGCTACTCATGTAGGTATTCAGAAACTCATTGGATTATAACTAATATAAATTTGAGTCGAGTCTAGTGAGTTGACCAATGGATAAAAACGTGATCCTTCCATCACAAATTTCCTCCATCAATAAGATTCAAATCTAGGATCTTACTCGAAGGGGAATAGGTGCTGAATCAACACAATTAGCTTGTGTTAGTCACACAGCAGCAGTAGCAACAGTATGTGCATCCCGGTGGTAATGTAAAAGTAAAAATATATTATAATATATATTTTATTTTATTAGATATTTAATATAATAATTATATTAATAATTTTTATTATAAATTATATCATATTTGAATTATAATATCGTGTTATTAATATTATTTATTAAATATACCGTTCAAATTATTAAATTTTCATTCAATTCATGAACTCAGTTCTCGATTTAGTCCGATTTTAAAAATTATTATTATAACACGCCGACACGATCTCATACGAATCCAAGCTCATCAGACGACTGAAGAGTATCACCGTGCCGGACCTCGTTTCACCCTTTTAATTAATCTTTATTTCCTAAATGGACGTGTCTTATAACGTGAATGGGGGGCCGGGCCGTTCGACTTCGACAAGCTTTTTCTCCTTTTTTTTTTTTTTACTCTCCTGCGTAACTGTAAGTGGCAATCACATGGAACTTCTACGCCTAACTGAAATTTTCCAATTCAATGGACACGAGAAAAATCCTCCCCCCTCGCTCTCTCTCTCTGTCTCTCTCTCCATTTATTAATTATCTTATTTATTCCGTCTGGTTGATGAGCGCCAACATGTGTACGAGATTATACCCTCTGGAAAAAGCAAGAAAACGACAAAAGCGAGCGCGTGTACTTCAGTGCCCGGATTAAATTAAATTAGTAAAAATAAGTTAAGTTAGATTATTCAGTAAAGGGAGGGCAGCGCCGAGAGGGAGAAATAGGGTACGTCTATTTGAATGAATTTCTCTGCCGTCCAGTGATTAGAGATCGGTCCAAGGCCGCATTGTACGGTTGCATCGATCATGCATCCAATAGTTTGATTGGCGCCAACCGGTCTCGTTAATTATCGGTTAGTTAGGTCGAAATTCGGCGGAACGGTCTCCCAAATTAGCAAGTAGACAGTCAACGAGATGCGGCGGTTGCTGATAATCTCAAAACCGATGCAAACGTACAGATACGTCCCAATCATATGATTTTGTCGATCGTGTTGTGACTGAATCGGTTAAATATGATATGTTTTTTGGATACAGAGTTAATCAGAGCAACGTAAAAATTATAAAAGAAGCAAATGGTAAATAGTTTTTTTCAGAGGCAGAAACTAGAGGAGAAAAAAATTAGAGGAATTTATGGAATGCACATTAGAGAAAAAAAATCGGAAAATATTAATTAAACAGATTGATTGAACGCGTCATTTTCACGTCCTGGAAGCTCGCGTCGGTCTTCGCTGTTTCAGTCCTTCGGAGCCTCCAATTTTTCAGTTTCACACATTTTAAAAATATATTATTATTATTATTTCCAATAATTTCCACTGCGGGCAGTATAAAGGCTGATGACAGAGCAGTGATTTTCACATATAGTGGAAAATACAGAGGAAAAAAGAAAAATAGACAGAAGAGAGAGAGAGAGAGAGAGAGAGTGACTTTCACAGAGCAAAGTGAAAGCGAGAGTATTGTCACGGAGCAAGGTGAGGAGAGAGAGAGAGAGAGAGAGAGAGAGAGAGAGGAGGGAGGGAGGTTGAAGGTGCAGTCCACATGGCCGCGTTGCCCTTGGAGCGTCCTAAGAACCACCTCCAAATGATCCCGCCGCCGCAGCTGGGAGCTCCGCTGGACGCCCCTCTCCGCCCTGATCAGATGCAGACCGATAAGGTCTCTTCCTCATTCCCTCCCTCCCTCGCTCTCTCTCTCTCTCTCTCTCTCTCTCTCTCTCTATATATATATATATATGTGTGTATATATATATGTATCAGTTTGCCTTTTTTTGGTTTCACTGTTCCTGTTTGTTAGTGCCAGTAGCCGCCGGCTTTAGGACTTGGATCTTCCGTGATCCATCTTCTCGGACTCTTCGCGTCCTGTCCAATTTCGACCGATCTTCACTTCTCCGGCGGCTTGCTCCGTCATTCTAAGATCTGAGCTGGCTTGCCGGAGAGCTCAGGCTAGGGTTCACCTTTCCTCTTTGTTATCTTTGTAGTTTCCTTAACTAACTACTATATTGGTCGATGTCTTCTCGTGCTTGGCCGTGTTACTTTAGAATTCTAAGTGAGTTTCCTTCCTCAGGATATGGAAAAATAACCAGATTGAACTTCCCCTTCTGCGACATTCACTCATTTGGCCTCTAATAGTAGCTAAGACCAAGAAAGAAAATATTCGCGTCAAATTTTGATACTGACATCGAATTAGACCGAAGAGGAGGACATATGAGAAAACGTTGTCACGGCAAGTCTGAGCTTAGCTCCCGTTTTCTCGAGTCTGTAATTTTTTCTGCAGTAACTGCCCGCCTGGCTGCAAGCTGATGTTGAGATGGTTCACTTAGAATGATACATTTGAAAGATAACTGAGATTGGTGGCACTTGCCTTTAGTGGTTTTTACTGAGATTGCTTCGTGTAATGCCAGGAGATGCCTCAAGCTGTTATTGAGAGCAACAATAATGTCAATGGTCACGTTATCTCTACTACTATAGGAGGGAAAAATGGTGAAGACAAACAGGTAAGGAAATATCGTGGGCATTCTGCTGCTTCCTTTTTTACTCTATACATTTAATTTCTTTATATATATTATGAAGAAAAAATGGTGAATTAGTCACCTTCTAGTTCTGATTGAATATCATTCAAAATGACCAAAATAATAATAATAATTGCATGAAATCAAACTTGAAACTGACCATTTCTTGCTGTGAGATTTACAGATTTCTGTTCTTGTGGTTTCCTCGATTCTGTTTTGCAGACGATCAGTTACATGGCAGAGCGTGTTGTTGGCAATGGATCTTTTGGCATTGTTTTTCAGGTGCATATTCATTGCAAGATGACCTCTTCACGTGATGTTTTGCTCATGTGTTTCTTACATCGCTTCTTCTCAGGCAAAATGCTTGGAAACCGGAGAGACGGTTGCTATCAAAAAGGTCCTTCAGGATAAACGCTACAAAAATCGTGAGCTGCAATTACTGCGCTTGATGGATCATCCGAATGTGATCAGCTTGAAGCATTGCTTCTTCTCTACAACGAGTAACAATGAGCTGTTTCTGAACTTGGTGATGGAATGTGTCCCTGAAACTGTGCATGGTGTTCTGAAGCATTATAATAGTATGAACCAGAGGATGCCTCTGATTTACATCAAACTATACACTTATCAAGTACGTGATATTTCTCTTTGTTCGATAACTATAGCGATTTTTTTATCCCCCATTCGAACTTTTAATGAATGGATTTTCTGTGCAGATCTTTCGTGGACTTGCCTACATGCATACCGTTCCTCGAGTTTGTCATAGGGATTTGAAGCCACAAAACCTTTTGGTGCGTGTAATTCTTTCTCTCTTCCGTTTCATATCGCTTATTTTATATTCTGCTGCTGCTGGCATCTTTAAAAGACCTTTACCCTTGACTAATGCTCCCCAAAATGCAGGTTGACCCCCTAACCCATCAGGTCAAGATCTGTGACTTTGGGAGTGCTAAGGTTTTGGTATGTCTATAAGCCTAATTGTTCTTTGTTTGTTTTTAATCGTGCCAGAGCCAGGATCTTTACAGTTTATATCTAAATTTGTTGTTTCTGATGAGTTGTGCTTACTCAATCAGGTCAAGGGTGAGGCAAACATCTCATACATATGTTCCCGTTACTACCGGGCACCAGAGCTCATATTCGGCTCCACAGAGTATACGACATCAATCGATATCTGGTCTGCTGGGTGTATTCTTGCTGAACTTCTTCTGGGTCAGGTCAGGGGTTTAGACAATTAATAGCATCCACTTCCTCTATATACAAATCAATAGTTGCTGTAGTTAAATCTTCTTGACATTATATTGACTAGAGTTTTCTTGCAGCCACTGTTTCCTGGAGAGAATGCAGTGGACCAGCTTGTGGAGATCATAAAGGTGCCCTAGTGATGGTGTTTGTATTCTGATGATGCGACTCTTTTTACAAAGTGACCATGTCTTGGTTACCCTCTTTCAGATTCTCGGTACTCCGACTCGAGAAGAAATTCGATGCATGAATCCAAATTTTTTGGATTTCAGGTTTCCTCAGATAAAAGCTCATCCATGGCACAAGGTGTGGTTCTGCCAGCTTAGCTTACATCCTTCTTTTTGTGCTTGTTTCATGGTTTTTCTGTTCAAGTTAGATGGCAGGGCAGCCTTATAGGTCATTGTGTGTCCCAGATCTCTTCCATGTGGACATAAAAATGTCTTGCCATATGCAAACATGATTCACGTTGCGTGGAATGTTGTTTGTCCAGATATTCCACAAGCGGATGCCTCCTGAAGCAGTTGACCTTGCATCGAGGCTTCTTCAGTACTCGCCTAGTCTTCGCTGCACCGCTGTTAGTTCAAGTCTGCTTTATCTTTGATGAAATCACCACCCAAGAAATCCCCAGTAGTCCGCGTTTCCTGACCCCTACTTTGTCCCTCTGGCAGCTTGAAGCAATGGCACATCCTTTCTTTGATGAGCTCCGTGAACCAAACGTGCGCCTTCCAAACGGACGTCCATTTCCCCCACTATTTAACTTCAAACAAGAGGTACGTCTGTCCATTCAAGCGGAACTGTTTAAGCCGGGGGTGCTTTGGATATAAAAGTATAATGTCCATTGCGTATTATAGCGCCAGAGACAATTCCACCGACTCTGTTCTCCTGTTTGTTTTGCAGTTAACTGGGGCTTCCCCGGAATTGATTTACAGGCTGATGCCCGAGCACCTGCGGCGGCAGAATGGCATCCTGCATCCTGTCGGTGCCTGAGAGTGTCTGTTTGTGAAGTGCAATGGACGGACCCGTCTGCTAAGCTGAAGAGAAGGAAAGTGAGGACCCCGCTCTGTGATCAATGCGAAGAGGATCGTAATCCCCGATCAGCTAGTGTTCTTTTCCCGTCCCCGCGCCCGCCCCCACCTGATGTATACATGTTCTATCGCTGTCCATCCCCCTTTTTTTTTTTAATCTCTAAATCTATAAAATGGTTCCCTTTTAAGCTATTCTAGCTTTAAAATCGTACTCATCAGTCTCCTGTTCATTTCGATAACCCTAACCCCTAACCACACCACACCCAACCACAAAAGCCAAATCAATTTTTAAAGGAAAGGAAAAACACCGGAGCCTGCACGCGCACAGAGTTTTAGAGTGAGGGAGGGAGGTATGCGAGGTTTCCGGTTCTTCCATAATCTGGTCGTCACGAGGACTGAGCTCTTGAAGCATTCAACCGGGAACTGGCGAGGACTTCCCGGGTTTTGCCGGAGTTTGATGCAAGTTACGATAGATCTCTGGCCTGCCTTGTTCTACTAATCTATGGAACATGCTTTTGACTTTGACTTCGACAGCCTGGCCTTCTGAGTCAAAGATGAACAGGACTGTTTCGGCTTCGTTAGACTTTATGACCCGAGGAAGCGCGACGCTAGGTCGGATGGAGAAAGTTTGACTTGAGGACCGATATCTGAATCCTAGATCTCCTCTTTTCCTCTTAAACATGAATCTGATCGGATCCGGGGTCGAGGTGGCTTGGTCGGAGGTTGGTTTTGACCCCCCAGACGCCTAGGCCTCTCCGTTGATGGGGTATAGCCAGATGTTGAAGGAGGCTCCGATTAGGTGGAGATTCCGCCACCTCTACCCCCTCGACCCGTAGAACCTAACCAGCTCTGGTTTTTGGCCCAAATGCATATTGCTACAGTGCTTCTAACACAGCACGAGCTTCAAGGGTCCTATGAACTCATCGTGCTTTGTTTGGATTTGACGGAAATTTGAGGGGACGGAGGGAGGGAGGGGGCCCCGAGCTTTTACATGACTTCCAAAAATTAACACATAAAATCCTCCCGTTTTCCCTCCATTTTCGATCCCATCCAGATGAACTAGACAGACGGGGGGGACCCCCTCTCCCGCCTTAGGCCTCACGCCCCGCTCGCTCTGATGGTTCGGAGAGACTCAACATTCCTATCTGCATTGTCCGTCTCAGAGCCTTTTCTTCGGCAATCTACCAAAAATACTTAAACTGAGCAGCATACTACCTGAGAAACGAGAAACAACGCCCTGCTTCTTTATTCTCGCTTTGACTAATCAAAGAGGTCTCGATAAAAACACCGGTGAGTTTTCCTAATGATCCGCAGGGCAAGTAACATCATCGCCTGTCCTAGCACCGGTCCAAGGATGACATAGAAGCGAGCAAGGATGTTATCGGGCTCGAATCAACGATGCCCATTATTCACGCCCTTTCCTCTGGTCTCAAATGAATGCAGATGCAGGGCAAGATGACAGAAAGAACCTCACCCAAGAGTCTTGATGCCGTGCCACAGTCTCATGGCCTCTGTTCTAAATAGCGATGGATATGATATGCTGCAGTCTTCTAAGCAGATTGTGTGACCTCATGGATCGCATTTGCTAAATAGCCAACATTTCCGGTCGTGACGCCTGCCATACTACATGCCAATTTTTACACATTAGTGAGGGTTGAAGTTAATGAACAGTTGAAGGATCATCGATAAAGCACGCGTGAGAGGAATAGCACCTTATACGGCCATTTCGAGTCATGTAAATGTGGTATTCACTCGTCAAACGATCCACCTGCTCAGGAGTCAAGCCACTGTAGCAGAACATGCCAATCTGTTTGCAGGGACGAGATAGTAACGAGATGAAAGATAAGCTTCAGATAAAAAAAATGAGAACAACAGTAGAAGGCAACAATTTAATGAGGACAAGATAACTCTCTTCTACCTGATCAGTAATGTGCTGCCATGATAATGTTGAGCCCAGCTTCCCGAGGTTCTGTCTCAGGGCAGTCCGCATGCCAATGATCCTATCTGCCATCACCTGATGCAAAAAATTATTGATGTATACTTGGCTTCCAAAGAGAAAGCTATAATTTACTCCATTCATTTAATATGGGAACACCGGAACCACTTGCAATAATTAGAAAACGGAAAAATGTTTCGCTTTAAGAATTTTGAGTTGGGAGAGATGTCACTAGGATCAAGATCGACCAGCAAAAGCAAATGCATAAAGGGAATTGCCACCACAGTTATTCAACTCTAAGCAGGTCCCATCAAGACAAAAGTGTTAGTGTCCGAGAGCGTCTATTTACTGTGCAAATTCTCACGGTGGAGGATTAACTTAGATGAATCAAGTACCTTAACTTCCTTGAGCCACAATTTCTTCAAGTCTGGATCCCCAAGAATAGTGGAAACAACGAGTGCACCATGGACAGGGGGATTACTGTACATTGGTCGTGCAAGAAGCTGCAATTGGCTTTTAACAGCCACAGCTTGTTTTTCATCTTCGCAAAGCACACTGCATAGCATATGCTCCATTTTATCAGCAGTTTATAATATTCCACGGAAGATTGATTAAAATAATCCTACCTCAATGGCAAAGCAAGAATTTCTTCAATTTTTAACTTTTTAATTGATGTTTTCTATTTTTCTAACCGATGCATAACCATAATGAAAGTGAATACCACAATACTGCAAGGGATAAAGTCAATAGTTTAGGAGAAACCTAGAGAATCAGATGCCACTCATGCTTTGGCAGCATGAAATGGAAGCCATGATCTGATTTTTCTTTCGTATTCACCAATATTTAATAAGCAATAATTAAACCCTCAACTAGCCCATTCTGTCGCTGTCAATCTCAATCTCAACGTTGATTTGCATTACGTAACAAACAAATACCTGAGGCATCCCACCCTCTGTCCATAGAGACCCATATTTTTGGCATAAGATTGGGCAATTCCAATCAAATGCCCATCATCGAGGAAAATCCTGATTGATTTTGCATCCCTCTCTGGATCACCACTAGCAAAACCTTGATATGCCATATCAAAGAAGGCAAAATGACCTTTGACCTGAAAAAAATTTTCATTCTCTATTAATGTAAGGAAATTCCCTTTTTGGTGTGGAGGAGTTGGCCGAAGCCGAATAAATAAGTACCTTAAACTGATATGAGATTTCTCTCCACTGCTCTTCTGAAGGGTCCACCCCAGTCGGATTATGGGCACAAGCATGCAGCAGAAAGAATGAGCCATCGGGAGCATTCTGCAGAAAATTTATTTCCAATACAGAACTTTATCAATGGTACACACATAATCACGTGCATACATGAAAACAATGAGGAAGAACAAGAAGGAGATGGAGCAAGCAAGCGTACACAAAATTACCTTCACATCATCCATCAGTGCCGCAAAATCTAAACCCCTTGTCTCTGGGAGATAGTAACGATATGTCCTCTGTGGAACCAGAGCATCTCTCCATATATTATGGTGGCTGTTGCAATCCATATTTCAGGATTCAGTTATCAACTGGTACCTTGATGATTTGAATCTAGAATAGAAGTAAACTCACTTTGCCCATGTAGGCACTGGTACGTATATTTCGGAATGAGGACGAAAACGCTTTTGAAAATCTGCAAAAAGTCGACATGCACCAGTCCCCGAGAGAGATTGCACTGCTGCTATTCTTTTATCCTTGACGAACTCCGAATTCTCCCCATAAGCTAGTTTCAGTGTTTCTTCCACCATTTTCACGCTACCACCCATCGGGAGATACTCCCTGTCAGAAGACATCCGGATTAGTAGTGCTACTCAATAATACTTTCGAAAAAATTACTTCTTCTATAAATGCAAATCCAGCATCCCCTACTTTTAATTCAACAGCAAAAGAGTGTCACCACTACCATCATGCAATAGGTATCATATGCCTATGAAAGAATTTTGAGCTAGTGATGAAGGATGCGATCTGAAACTCCCATCTGGAATAACTCTTGCAATTATCAGGATTTTCTTTCGTTCTGAATGGCGTTATTTGACGTTAATGAGATTCTATTGGCTGCTGCATTTTTCTGACATGCATGCTCTCTGAGAAATGGCTTTTGGTTGAACTTCTTCCAGGTAATGCATAACCAGATTCGCCATATTCTCTTTATTAAAGTTTGACCGATCTGTATCTATCATAACATAGCGGCAATGAGCATGATCAAAAGCGATGTCACTTGTAAAAGTGAAAAAAAAGAATTCACATCTCACTGAGGAAGGCATGGAATCCTAATCTATTTCAACGAGCAGGGAAAAAGTGGCTATTGGAGTATAAAAGGGAAACCTGAAGGGACCACCACCGGCTGTTGCAATTAGTGAGGGTCGCTCAAATCACGTTGTAAACAGCTATTAATAAAATAAGACGTTTCAACCTGTCGAATTAAGAAGCATCTGTTCTAAACTAACACATCTTCAAATGATCACTAACACACTCACATGTTCATGCTCCCAGCTATTCTTCTCTCAGCTTCTCTAACGCATTGGAGAACCACCGGCTTTCCATTATCATCTCGATATGCTCCCTTCAAGGATCACAATAGGATCGAGTTAAAAATATCAATATATATATATATATATATGAATGTTACTCAGATGCACATCCGAACGGCACATCACTGCATAAAACGTCAGCTCAATTGACTAGAACAGAGCATGGCACACAGTAAACTAACTACTGGATTTCGACAGCAGTGGCGCCTTTAGTTCTAAGCTCACAAACTAGACTAGACATCAAAACTGTGTCGGTACCCACGAAAATACAGGGAAAAAAAATCCGGATTACTTGATTGAGCTGATTTTTCATCAACTTAGAGTGAAGTCCATTCTACTTATCATATATATATATATATATGTATGTATAAGTAATACATTCTTTTAGAGCTGAAGATTCTCCCGAGAGCGTAAAAACATTTTCGTTTTATAATAATTGCTTGAAGATCGAGAAGCAGAAAGCAGTTCCGATCACTTACGACGCCAACATTCACTTTATCGGGGCTGGGATCGGCGAGGAAAGCCTCCGTAACGCCGAGGATCGGGTCCTTGGGAGCGGGCTCGACGCTCTTCCACCAGGAGGACATGGACCGAGCTCCGGGAACGGCAGCGGTACGGGAGAGGATCCTGCTGGAGATCGTCGTCCGAATCGCCATGGAGAGGGAGAGAGAGCTCAACGCTACCTCCTTCCTTCTTAGCAAGGGATAAGTTAGTAAGAGAAGAGAGCGGTAACAGAGCACAGGCCACAGAGCACAGAGCAAAGAGCAGAGGAGGATGACTGAAGAAGGAATGATATATAAATGTGAAACCGAGAGAGAGAGAGAGAGAGAGAGAGAGAGAGAGAGAGAGAGAGGAACTAAGGAAGGAGACGTAGTCGATGCGCTTTCCCATAGCAGTCCCCACGCCACTGGTACCACCATCACCCTCGAGCTGCGTGATGTTCCTTCGTACTACTTGAACTTCTTTATCTCTCTTTTTCTTTTTTTCTTTTTTTTTTATATAAAAAACTCCACCAACCAGCAATTTTTTAAGTTTAAAATATCAAATAATTTTTTTCATTTTTAAATACAACTGCATAATATATTATTATATTATTTTTGTCGGCTTGGAGCCTACAGATTCTCCGAATTGGATCTCGAAATTCTCGGCCGGTCTTTCTGCACCTTAAAAGTCGAAACATATTTATTTATTTTGATATTGATAGTATTTAATATTATAATAATTAATTTATTTATAAAATAATGTATAAGATAATATGAAATTCACCATTAATAGAGAGTTTCATACATTAAATATAAATTATTGCATATTATCATATTATTATAATAAATTGATCCCTAGGAAGCATCTATTTAGGACCCACAGAAATTGAGCCTGCCTGGTGGGGTTGAGCCATCCTGTTGGGTTAAAATAATGTTAAATTGTAAAATTTTATAATTTACGGGAAAATTTTTAATTTTAGTAAACATCTTATCTTGTATCTATCATAATTTTAGAAATCGGATTGAGTTAATCGGTGCGACTAAGAATTAACTACTCACTTAGTGCAATTTCTAGATTTAACCTAATTTACAATTAAAATGTTATCACCTTCAATTGAACTGGTCAATTTCTAGTTTAACCAATAAATCTAATTGAATTAATGAGAAGATCGGTCGACTTAAATTTTAAAAAATAAAAATATATTATGATG
>CXYZ01024283.1:2023935-2041024 GCA_900006705.1 Sonneratia caseolaris | reverse complement strand
AATATTATATTATTAATATTATTGATTAAATATATGATTAGACTTATTAAATCCCTAGTTGAACCATGAAGTCATAACTTGACTAGTTCCAATCCAATTCAATTTCAAAAACTATGGTACATACCAATATTAGGGTTTTCTATATTTGGAAAAAATGTAAAATTTATTTTATAGAATAATTGAAAGTTATAATTTTTTAAAGTCAAATTGTAAAACTTTAACTTATACAATTTTTTACAATCTAGATTATATTAATCAAAATACCTTATTATTGTGGATAAAAAGAAATTAATGGTATACCATATTTCTATTCATTAAATCAAGAAAATTTATAATTTTCCCCGTAAATGTTGACATTTGTCGTAATTTAACAAAATTGTAGGGAAGGGAAGAAAATGTCTAATAGAGGCTGACTCGCGATTTCAACGCTAGATGTACAGGCCCAGGTCTAGGTCTGAGTCGGACCGGACCGGACCGGACCGGACCGAGACTTGACTAGCCGCCCACTTCCAAGAAATGACTCTCGACTTTTTCTCTGACCGGTTATAATTATTGACCGTCCCAGTAAGCTGTAGCATGCTGATCTTCACTAGGCCATCCCAAATTCATCTGACTTTGTGTTACTGAACTGCATAAAAAGATCGACACCAAGCTGTCCAGACACACCTACAGAATCTAAAGATACAATGTCGGATCATCTCAGCAACTTTGTGTCCAACGAAGTGGATCAATTTTCCTTGGCAGTTTAGCTAAACAGAAGGATAATAATCTGCCCCTCCAATCTTCTTTCTGTGAGTAGAAATAGGGGATGGACGCAGCCTGTGTAGCATCTTTAGATGAGATGTGAAGATCTCTGCTCACTGTGGGAGCCTTTGCACCCTGCTTGTGACACAGAGCCCGTTACTGCAGCCACACTGAGGCTCGCAGATGTCTTGTTGCCTATCTGCTAGCTAGAAGGGGGGCCTTATGAGCTTCATATCTCTTATTTGACAATCTTCTCATTCTACCAACTCGGTATGATGTGGAAGCTCCTCTGCAAAACCATGAAGCAACCATGTATCGATCAGTATATGGTCTTATAACCAACACACCATCTGTCCATCATGGGCAACCTTTCTGCAGATCGGTAAGAGGCAAACAACATAGATAACAACTAAAAAAATGTAAATGGCAGTTTTATGAGAGGCTGTCAAAGAAACGGAAAGCTGGTCACAGCTGGTCATGCTATGCTCTTACTAGTAATGCGGGTTTTTGACAACATAGCGCGCTTCAGCATTTAATTAACATATTTTACGTGCAAAGCTCTTGTCATTCAAAAGCAAAACTTGACCTCCAGAAGATCAATGTTCCTGTGAAACATCCAAAAATGATGCAGGAACTCAGCAAAACACATGCATATGTACACAAATACATACATAAATACATTTCAAGAAACAAAATAAAGCATAAATACATATGCATAAATATGGACATAAAATCTGAGAAGGAAATTATTTCTTATATGAATCAAGGTATTTTAATAATCTTAGGCAGAGAAAGGGACACCCTACTGATCTGTCTGCAGAAATTTCCTTTTATTTCTTATCATTCAGAAAGAAACGTTTCAGGGAATAATGCTACTCAAGAGCAGGCTAGACAAGAAACCAGAACCTGTGCTCTTTCATTTTAAACTAAAAAATATTTAATCCTTCAGCACCAGGTAAAATATAGCCCGTGTTCTAAATGTTCCCTTTCGCTATTTTCCTGTTTGCCACCTTAAACTCTAACTCTTGAGATATGAATAAGCATCTCCACCAACTCCCAACCCCCGCTCCCTCATCCTTGTTAAGCTTCAAGCTTATAGATTTAAACTGTTGGGATTATTTCAACCAAAGAGGCCAAAACGGTACTCACATGGCAGTCACGCCTAAGACCAAAATCCCATGAACAATTTCCAGTGTCAATCAACTTCCCTGCAAAAACATTATAAATTCCACACCTCAGGATGCTTGGAATAGATTCACAGCACGGGGACTCTTGCGTTCAGTAGCACTGTCATAATAGGAACTGGTGGAGCAACTTTAAGTTCATCCAATTCCACAACCAAAGCACAAAAATCTTCAGTTCATATGAAAGGCTTGAGTGAAACAAATGATGCCACTCCTGTACTATGGGACCATGGATTCTTCACCACCTCCATTTGATTGCCCAAGTTATGGAAAAAGAAGTTCTGCCTCAAATGGTTCATCATCAGAATAGGACATCGAAGAACTCACTGATTTCAGACATGATACGGATGAAATCAATATCTTAACATCCTAGCCTTCCAAAATTTTGACTGGAGTTTCTTAGCATCTCTTCTATATCCCGAATCACGAAGGCCAGCAAGAACTGCCCGTTGACAAGACCGCAGAACTTTTAGGCCACTATTTAACCACAAAATTAGTATCTTAGACGCACTTCTATACCTCCCAGCTCTGCAAAGATTATGTACTAATGAAGCATAGGTGAAATCATCTCTAGTCTCCATTGATTCAAACAGCACCATGGCACGGTCAACATCTCCAACCTTACACAGGCCATTGATAATGCAATTTAAAGCAACTAGCGTTGATTTAAAGCCCAAAGAACCCATATATTTTAAGTGCCGCTGAGCCCCCTCCAAATCACCAGCCTTGCACAATCCGTCAACTATGATACTGTGAGTATAAACATCGCATTCTAAGCCACCCTTCTCCAACTCATCCAGCAGCTCGTAGGCATCCTCAAACTTACCTTCTCTGCATCGGAGGTTGATCTTCGTATTATAAGACACCACATCAAGCTCAATTCCATCCCTTAACATCTGAGCCATGAGCTCATTTGCCTCCTCTAATCTACCTCTCTTTACCAAAGCACCACTGACTGTGCAGTATGCGAAACCATCAAATGTGTACCCTTTGCTCCTCATCAAGGCAAAGATCTCAAGCCCTTCTTCAAGCTTCTTAAACCTAAAGAAACATTTCATGACTGTGGTGTAGGTTGCAGCATTTGGGGACTGCCCTGATTCCGCAAGCTCCTTCAGCAATCTACTCGCAGCCTTCAATCTCCTCGCCTTACAGAGCCCATTAATGAGAATATTGTAGGTCACAATCCCAGGCATAAAACCATATCGTTGCAAGTTCCTGAAAAGCATCAGCGCATTGCTTGTGTACCCATTCTTGCAAAGACCATTAATCATAATGTTACAGGTTGCCCTACAGGGCGATAAATCATTCACTATGATGTCATTGAATACCCTGTAGGCTTCGTCTGGTCTCCCTAGCTTAAAAAGGCAGTGCATTAAATTGTTATAACTCCACAAATCGGGAGATACACCCCAATGGAGCATTTCCTCGAACATATGAAGGGCCTTTGACAGTCGGTTTTGGCGAGTTGCCCCAGCAACCAACGAGTTGAAGGTGACAGCGTCGGGTTTAATCCCAGCTACGCACATTCTCCTAACAACATCATACCCAGTCTCTAAGCTGACGAAACGACAATACCCATCGATGAGTGTGTTATAAGTCACTACATCAGGTAAGACTCCCAGTCTAATGGCATCTACTAAGGCAATTTCCGCTCTCTGCAGCTGCTGGGCCTTGCAAAGGGATGCTATGGTGATGTTCAGTAACCTAGTTGATAAGCTTACGACCATTCTTGACATAAATTCGATAGCTCATCCCTGGGAATACCAGAAACACATCATAAACACAGCCAAAGCTCGAACTTTTGCAACAAATGAAGCCGCAGAGGACCTAAATCAGCAATCAGAAAATGGATTTGTATCAGCTGTGCAACTACTGCATAGCTCAGCCGGCGGGTGAGAGAGAGAGAGAGCAGGAAAGTCTGAAGCTTTCCAGCCATCTCGCTCGCAGTGGGGGAAGCAGAGGGAGACCTCTCGGAGGAACTGTACAATTGGGCCCATTTATAATTTTATTTGGGCCCATCCAGCCCATTAGAGGATGAAAAGGGCAGAATCGTCAATGGACGTAGCAATCGCAGATCCACTAGTTGCCCGTGGCTTATTAGGGTTTCTCCGTTCTCTTCAACAGCTCTTTGTCCTATTTCCTCAGACCTGTTGGCGGCGTACGTCCAATTCCTCAATCTCAGGCGCGATGGTATGCTGCTCTCATTTAGTTCTTCCTGCTTCCTTGCTTAGATTTCGACCTCTTTTTGCTTTCAATTGAGGTAGCTCATGTTTTTCTTCCGCCGTATGTGATGGGAGCAGGCATCAGAGAAGAAGCTTTCGAACCCCATGAGGGAGATCAAAGTTCAGAAGCTCGTGCTCAACATCTCCGTCGGTGAGAGCGGAGATCGACTCACCAGGGCTGCTAAGGTAATTCTAGCTGCTATCGTCATCACCACCTAGCAAGTCCGACTTGTTTGCAAATTTGTATGCCTTTTGATATGATTTGATCGAATGATAGTATTTGCTTATATTAGGTGTTGGAGCAGCTCAGTGGTCAGACACCTGTCTTCTCAAAAGGTTCGATTTTGAATCAAAATCGTTCATTTACTTTGATGTGTTGTGTTTTATTTTTCGCCATATAGAGATGTTATTGATGTTTTTCTGCGTTTGATATGACTGAACCTTTAGAAATGCTTGGAATTGATTAAATTTTGAGCTACCTGGGGCTTTGAATTTTCACGGAAGGTGATGCCAATCTTCTCATTCTCATTAGGTACTTGTGTAGGAAGAGGGCTAGTGTTAGTGATTGCTAATATTTACTGACAAATGAAAATACTGGGCCATCATTGAGCTATTTAATATTCCTTTTTGTAGTAATGGGATGCAAGAAAATTGCATTTTCCAATAATGTTTAGCGTTTAATGTTGTGAATAGTAATCATGATGCTTCTAACCCCATTTGGTTATACTGAGGAAGACCATGATTCCTTGAACTACAGCAAGGTACACTGTCCGTTCCTTTGGGATCAGACGTAATGAAAAGATTGCATGCTATGTTACTGTCAGAGGTGAGAAAGCAATGCAGCTTCTTGAGAGTGGCCTGAAGGTGAAGGAATATGAGCTGCTTCGGAGGAACTTCAGTGACACTGGCTGCTTTGGTTTTGGTATTCAGGAGCACATTGATCTTGGAATCAAGTAAGTCAATGATGCTATCAATATTCCCTTTGATGAAGTATGCACTGATACATCTCTTAAATAGTTCCTTGAAATTGACTATCATATGTTCTTTCAATAATAAGCGGTTGTTCTGCTCTGCCAGGTATGACCCTTCGACTGGTATTTATGGGATGGACTTCTATGTTGTCCTGGAACGACCTGGTTACCGGGTGGGCCGTCGCAGGAGGTGCAAGTCCCGTGTCGGTATCCAGCATAGGGTCACCAAAGAGGATGCCATGAAGTGGTTCCAGGTCAAATACGAGGGTGTAATCCTTAACAAGTCCCAGAATATCACTGGTTGATTATCAGCCCATATAGTACTATGTTATCTTTATGTTTTCACCAGTTTTTGGATCAGAGAGAGTTTTGGTTCATTATTTTCCAAGAGCAAGATGTAGACCTATGTTGAATTTGCAATTAGAGATTATCATTTCTGGCTTGGTTTTCCTTCTTAATTTTGCCTATGAAAGTCAGGTTCCTCCTAGGCAATCTTCGGCCAATTGCGTGCTCGTCATCTCAACCAAATTGTTGACCAAATTGGCATGAGGGCACGAGGTTGAATTTTCATCAGAAGATATATATATATATATATTTACACACCAAATAGAGCATTCAGTGATGGATTTCTTGAATTCTAAGAGGCTGCTTTTAAACAGCCGGCTTTTGCACTAGTATTTTTTCAAATTGCATATTTTAGAGTTGAGAAATATTCTTGGATCTGACTCCAGCTGCACTTATGATGTGAATTTCCTTTGGCACATTGCATTGTTAATTCGACAGTGAGAAGTTTGAGGTTGCTTGGCTGGTAAAAGTTCTTTCAAAGCCCTGGAACCTGAAAATCATAATGGGAATCCAGAAGATCGCCAGCTTACGCCTTAATTACCCAACATGCCGACACTTATTCAAGACCAAGGTATGTTGAGCCTGTGATGCCCTCCAATGGATCATGTAGATAATAGTTAATCAGTTCCAAAGATCCAAGATGTGAAGATTGCAGCATCCCAGAGAAAAGACAGAAAATACATGTCTTTTGTGCGACGCCTCAAACCTATGGTTCTGTAAAAGTGCATTTCCACGGTACTGTGAATATAGAGAGATTGAAGCAACCAAATGGTTGAAGGACAAAATTCTTGAAAAAGCAGCTGAATTGCTGTGTCTCAACAGATGCTGCAAACTTTGTGCTGGACATCATAAACTACAGTACTCTCTCTATCAGCTACTTTGGGGGGAAAAGGTACTTTGTCAGCTATTATCAAAATTGTTAAGTTTCTGTGAACATAAGAACATACGCCAAGAGACAGTAGCAGAAATAGCATTCTTCCTCCAGGTCATAAAGCATGTTTCAGAAAGCATAACATGCATACAAAAATATCCAAATGTCAACCAGATTATTGCAGATACTGCGATAAATGTCAATGATGAAACTACAAAGTCCCCCTAGATGATAATTCTAAGATCCGGTCAATTGTATCAATATCTAAACGTCAAATTTGATAAAAGTACAAACAGACAGGAGCACCAGCCTAAACCCCTAATTGGAAGATGGAGATTAAGCACATAGCAAGAACAAGGTCTTTTATTGTGGAATAATAAGTTTCCTGCCCGCATAGATAGTGTCCCCTGCCAACCCATTCGCCTCTTTTATCGCATCAACAGACACCTGAAATAGGAATGTTGCAATCCAACGTCAACATATACAAACAGAAAGGATCAATCGTTCTGTTCCATCAACAACTAAAGCCTAGGCTGACAAAATTGAAAATGAACTCATGAATCAAGAAGAAAAAAAATTGAGAAGTCAGGTATGCAAAGAATATCAGATCCTGGTAACTTTCAGTCCCTCAAGGACAAATTTGATCCAACCATCTTAGCGAACATTAATCAGTTCTTGGAATTTAACCTTGTAAGCATAGTTGAAGTAAGGAAGCACTTACGCCGTATTTTTGGGATAATCCCCAGAGAGTGTCTCCTTTCACAATCTCCATAGTTGGCTGTGAAGGATGCGCCACAAATTGATCGGTCAAAGCGTGTTTCTACAAGAGTTTAACACAAATAAACAGAGTAGGCAAATTCACTTTCACCCAAAAAAAAAAAAAGTCAAGCAGAGCGACGTTAAAGTAGTGCAAGATATACAGATGTAATAGCTTCAAAAATGCATGTGGTCAATATAAAGGACAAACAATGTAATAAGTCCAAAGTCTCTCCATTTATAAGAACTAGAAGCAAATTCCAAGCAGGTAGCACAAGAAAGGAGGCATTCGCATGTAATGGGTATTTGATTAATTAATGAGAAAGGACAAGCAACCAATTCAAAGTGAATTCACAAGCTGCAAGAAGTTTGCTTTCAGACCGTAACACGTACCACCACAGAAAGACTATAACTTTACCCAAAAAGGAAAGACAAAATGGCAAGCAGACAACATAGAAAGTGGACCTTAATGATAGGTTCACATGAAGAGTGAGGTTGAGGTGGAGGTGGAGGCGGAGGCGGAGGCGGGACTTCTCGAATAGGCTGAGCAGGCCCAGCAAGTGACTCTGACGAGCTTACGGTTCTGTTTTTGTTGAGAGGGTTTAGGGTTTTGAGTATGCTAAGGGCAATGCCGGAGAAAACCAGGAACCCAGCTGTCCTGGCCAGTGACGGATCATTTCCGCCGCCGGCGTGGCCCTCCCCGCCAGAGCGTGGGTTCGACATCGCACCACTAGCCCTCGACCGAGGAGCTGGAGTCCTTATTACACTTTTGGAGCTTCTTTTGAATCTCTGTCGATGGTTGACTAAGTATCCCGTCGAAAGGGCGACGGTAAAGATACGGTGGAATGGAGTATGAGACCAGAGAGCAGCAGATCGTAAGCGAGGGCGCGACAGGGAAAATGAGAAATGGGCGGCACTGGTCGGGACCCAACACGTTTGTCGTAAATCATTGGAGAAAACCGGTCTACTCGGATTTTGTTAGTTTTGGGGTTCGTATGCCAAATAATAAAGTTCAGGGACCACATGTTCACCCCGCCCAAGCTCTTGGGCAAGGAAGCAATTAGCCAATAATACCGTCATTTGTATGGTAAGTTCGATACGGTCCGACCAATTGACTTTGGACGTCGTCGGTCCAACGAAGCGAGACAGCTGGGCCCTGAGCGCTTGCTTGACGGAAGAGGCAACGGCGCTCCCACAAGCCGGCACGTGCGCTACGAACACACTCGAGCAGCTTGGATTCTTCCCTCAGGTCCCGTCTAGATTCTTGGAGAACGCATGGTCCTGGTTCTGCCATGTCAGCATCTCTCCATGGAATAGAAAAACAGAGAAATCTTCGCCTCTGTTTTATGCACCCATGTTCCACTCTCTCTCTCTCTCTTCTCTGTTCTGTGCACGGCTTCAGGTGCTTATTCTTCGCAGTCAGTTCTTGTTGGATGCACGGATGGCTCAGATGCTGTCTCCTGTGTGCACCGAGGCACTCAAGCTGCAGAGCCCGTCGAATTTGAGCTCTAGGAGTCCCTGCCGCGTGTTTTCCCGGACTAGCAGCATCAGTTCCTCGAGTATGATTGGTCGCGGCGCCAATAGGCGAGCTTGTACAAGAGTCCGAGTGGCAACTGAGGACGCAAGTTCCGTCGATGCTGTTGCTGACGACTACTATGCCGTCCTGGGTCTGGTATTGATTGATTGATCTTCTTCCTTTCAAACTTGTTTGTAGTTTTTGCGTCTCGATGCTCGCACTGTTCGACGTGTAGTTGAGAGATTGTTGCTTGAATTGATTGAGTTAGTTCTATTGGTTTCCCCTTCCAGAATTTGTCATCTTCTTCACATTGTGCCTGTAAAGTTAAGAGAAAATACCAGTGAATTACGAAGGATTCATAAGCAAGTGCCTGTAGTTTCGGTGACAGCCTGATTAGCTCATGCGAGCTGTGCCTGTAAAACTCTTCCTGTGGCCAATTTCAGCTTTTGGGTTGTTCAGGTGGCAGGAACTCATCCAACGGCCACGCATAAGAAAAGTTTATGCTCGGTATCTTTTGGCAGCAAAAAAATTCGATCTTGGACTGGTCGGGACTCTGTTTCTTACCTCTATATCAGTCCCAAGAAAAACGTTTCACTGATGAATTGCTTACTTTTAGATGTAACACATACTTCTCTGTTGGGTATAATGCATCAGGATGCCTTCTGTCGAAGGACTGAACTTGTAGGGAAGGAAGATACTTGAATCCTCGATTTCAATTGTAAATTTGAATAAAGATCCTTGCTGTTGATAGCTGGATCATATTTGTTACTTGAAGATGCTTTTTGTCTGTTTGACGCATGGATGTATAACCTTGCTCTTATCGTTCTCATGCTACATTGAGTTTGTGAGTTCGTTGAACATGTCTCATCATTTCTTGGCTTCTGTAGCTTCCTGATGCCACCCCTGAGCAGATCAAGAAAGCCTACTATAACTGCATGAAAGCTTGTCATCCTGACCTGAGTGGAAATGACCCTGAGACGACAAATTTCTGCATGTTCATCAACGAGGTTTACACAGTGAGTTTTGTTTCAGTCTAATGGCATTCTCTTTGACCTCATAGAGAGGTTTACACGGTGATATTTAGGTTGAATTTCCTCTTGATAGTATTTTTGCTTGATTAACCAATTGCAGTGCAGGTGCTCAGCGATCCGGTGCAGAGAATGGTTTACGATGAAATCCATGGAT
This sequence comes from Sonneratia caseolaris, assembly GCA_900006705.1. Classification (NCBI taxonomy): domain Eukaryota; kingdom Viridiplantae; phylum Streptophyta; class Magnoliopsida; order Myrtales; family Lythraceae; genus Sonneratia; species Sonneratia caseolaris. Next base: position 2,031,230 of record CXYZ01024283.1, on the reverse strand, counting down.
ACGCACTGACAGCTGTCAATCCATTTTTGGATGACCCAAGCCCAAAGGATCATGTCTTTGTTGATGAATTCAGCTGCATAGGTATGCCTGAGCTGATCTCTAGACCACTTCTACTGTACTCGAGACCTTAGATAGAACCCCTTGATGGGTAAGACGTGAATGCCCAGATGGTTTAGTGGGCACGTTGCAAAAATTGTGCCAAATCTGTCGGTTCTTGTGTCAACTTTAAATCTTGCAGGATGCAAGAATTGTGCTAATGTGTCCCCTGACGTATTCTCAATCGAGGAAGACTTTGGGAGAGCCAGAGTTTACTGCCAACGAGGGAACCCTGAACTGGTTCAAGAGGCAATTGACAGCTGGTGTGCTCCACTCTGTTGCATCTAACGCCATTAGTCTGTTCTATAAATTTTGATTACTATCTTAACAGGTTTTTCTTAAGTCCAGCCCAGTTGATTGCATTCATTGGACCTCTGCTGCTCAACTATCTCTGCTCGAAGATGAAATGAGACGAGTAGAGAGAGTAAATGTAAGCTGCACCTGTAGTTGAGTAGGTGCATATACAAGTTTGCTAAAATCTGATAGGATTACTACCTCATAGTCAGTTACGCACTCTTGTTGCCTAGTTGAAGTAAGAATTTTTCTCATAAATGTGTGTGCTGTTCGGCTCAAGCAAAGGTTCCCTTGGACAATGATAGGTCGCAGTTATGCTTGCTGGAATGGGCTCTGTGGGTGTCGATGTCTTCAGGATGGTAAGATGGAATGTTTCTGCTATGATATGATGCAACCTTACTGAATAAAATGGGAACATCTACGAGAGAAAAGAATTAATCTGAAAAGGTAGCTCAAGTCATATTGTAAGTTGTCCGTACGCGCCAGTATTGATCATCATAGAAAACATTCTCATTCTGTGCAGGCAAGTTCACGATGGGAGAAAAGGCAGGCGAAAGTTCTGGTAGGAGCCAGTTAATGTTTTTTTCTGCCTCCATTACATTGTTAGAAGATTATTTGTTTGCATCATCATCTCCATAATGTTCTGCACATATACTAGCTATTCAATCCATGGAAGTTGAACTCGAGTTTGCTAAAGCAACTGGGCCATGGCCATGTTTGGTATGATAGGATGGAAACGAAATGGAACTGGATTCACCGAGTGAAATAAATCCATTATTTGCAGCTGCAACAGTTTCGCTTGTTTATACCAAACATGGGACAGTCCCTTTGCTATTATAAAGTAAAAAACATATATATATATATATTTATATTCTTAATGTGAGGGCGATCGTGCAGTTCGAGGAGATGACAATTCCTGAATGTTGTGCAGGAGAAGGCCAGGATGAGAATGAGGAAGCAAAAAGGTTCTGATCAGACCAGCTCGTATTGGAGCAACCTCTGGGGCAAACCAAAAGAATATAGAAACTCAGGTACAAGCTGCTCGCACTCTTTCATCAAAGAACATAGAAACCAGTGTTTTCCTGGGATGAACAACGAGAGAGATATATATTCTAGATGATTCGCTTCTTCATGAGTATGATCCATTGAGGAAATTGCATAACAACTTGAGCGTAAAACTTCATTTGATTAAAGCCCTTTTTCTCCTTGAGATGACACATCAAATGAGCTTGAGTGAACTTCTTGCAGAGGAGGAGATTGAGGAAAGAATGAAGAGGGCTGCTGCTGCTGCTCGAAGATGGAGGGAGTACTCAAGGAGGGGCGCTGACAAGCCTCCAACCTACAAGCTACCAGAGGCAGTGCCCGAAAAAGAGAACTAGTGAATCCTGATTCTTGCTCCATCCGTATCCTGTTACAATCGGCTATAATCAGAATATCAATAGGCATCAAAGCGATTTAATCAACATTAATTCTCTCGAACATAAGTGTCTTGGCCTCATGTAACTAAGAAATCCATTCAGATGCTGTGGAATTTAATTAATGTAGAAAGAAAAAAAGAGAATATGCTGGTGTACAGGATGAAACATGTGAATCTATAGTTATGTCTTGAGTTTGTGGTTTTGTTCTTCTGGTATTCTTCAATACTTGGTGCTAAAACCTTCGACAGGCAACTTGAGGTCGGTGGACCCGAAATATCAGTCAAGTTGAATATTCCTGGATGAATTAAAATAACATCTTGATGAACGACCCAGCTCGATATTCGAAACCAAGTTGATCTTAGGCAGATCCGTTTCAATAAAATATCTCATGGGTAACTGCCAGTCTTCAGTCTTCAGTTGATCTGCATTCCAGATGGTCATGAGCTTGATAGTTAGGTGCCTGAAGGGTAAGACATGTCAACTGTTATCTGTATTCTTTACTCATTCATCTGGGCATATTAAAGGAGAAGACGACCAACCTGTTCTATGCCCACACCAAGGCATGGGCTCATCAGGAGATCTCACATGGTGGGGCAATACTAGAGCAACCAGATGGGTCAAATAAGGTGAATTACATCTTGCACCTGCAAGTTAATTAGCATTCAGAAGACTCGGCGAGCCCACTTATCAGTTCGAGTTTAACTTCACGAGAAATTAAGGTGCATGTTTCGGGGAATATGGCAATGCTGATAAATGGAACCGGAAAGAGAAACCGAGTGCGGAAACAGGTTGGAGTTCACTTTCCCTTGTCTGCTGATCGGCACTTCGCTTTTCAAGCTGGTAAGATGCCCCAAGAAAGGGACACCTGCAAGTGGTTCTGCTCTACCTTTTCACTCCGCTGGCTGCAACCTTAGACCCAATCAAAATACAGCAGATTAAGACATTGCCCTCTGAACTGAATACTTGCAAGAAAAACCTCGAGATGCAGCCATTTGAGAACCTGACAGAACTTGGAAGCATCGTATTACCTAACCTCCGCTTCCCGGCTCATTTGGCTGAATGGAATATCAAACAAACTCGATGGAATACCTTAAGAACTACGATACCACAGCATTAGGCTCCATTTTCCATTTTTATGAACTGGCCAGCAGGACAGAGTACACTGTGTACAGTGTCACAGATTCCTGCACTACCCTAGGGGTGGATTCGGGTGTACTGATGTAAAGTCACCCACCCGAGAATAAGAATACTGTCACCGTCTCACCTACATGAATACTATGGTCTAATGAAAAGCAGCTGCTCTGGCTGACAATGATCGGGTGATTCGATCATCAAACTGCCAAATAGGGCTACTAAATTTGCATGTAACTTCGACAGAGAAGAATGGCCGACATGTATCAGGGAAAAAAATATGTAGAAGAAGAAGTGATTATACTTGTCGGGCGTGTTAGTTGAGCGCCTTCACTTTGCTTAAGATATCAAGAAGCAATACTTAAAGGTTGGCCCTCTCCCCTTCACCAAAGCTAATCAAGCATTTTCAGCAGAAAGTCGGGGAATACAGTTAATATAACTGTGACCTCAGCAGCCACACACTCGCCCTTCGAAGGCCCCAAAAGCTGCTGGACATCCTACTATGGGCTTATATTAATGGAGATAGCACTTCCAGGAATCGGGTTAGCTAATTATTCTTATTCTCGATATTAATCAATAATGAAGGTGCAGAAAGGGATGGTCCACTCCACCGAGAGGAACAGGACAAGAAGCCGCCGGCAGCGCTCTGCCACTCCAATATGCGTTGATCCCATCCCACAATTCGCAAACCATGAACCGCTCCCACTTGTCAAACTCGACGGAATGGAGTGCACTCGAAGCAAGGTTGATGGTGGACTCCTGTCTCTGTGTCGTGTAGCGTACGTAGCAAGGCCTCCCACTCGATTTTGAATCTTGATGGGCTCCAACATGACTTGAGGCCATCAATGCAATTGATGACCATGTCTTTTTTTCTTTTTCTTTTTCTTTTTTTACTGCAATTAAAAATCACTCCCCATTTCTTTGTTATATGAATAAAATTCTTATCTATTTTATGGGAGGGGACAATTGTAATTTTATAAATAATTTGATTTACATTTATTTTGTGCATTTAGAATTTTTTTTTATTTTCTGAATTATAATTTTACTTCACCTATATAGATAGGCAACACTTATATATATTTATATAATCCTATGAGCTGCATATTATTTTGATTTTTTGTCAATCATATTTATTGCAGCAGATTTCTTCAACGATGATAAATTAGCGGGCAATTTTTTTCCATTTAAATTTTGAGTTTTATTATATATATATTTTTTAATTCCGTTCAGGTGAAAAAGGGTTAAATTTTAAGATAGGATCTAACGTTGGGTGAGCTGTCAACTCTCTGAGCAATTGTGGACGAGGTCCTTATCATCATCATCATCCCCGCACCTCAAAAGACACACCAGAAAAACTTTGCTGCTCTGTTTCAGATCTGTCCTGCCCTGCCGTCTGTCTCAAAGCCAACGTTCTATTCTCCCTCTCCCTCTCCCTCTCTCTCTCTCTCTCTCCGCAAGGTGGCTCAAGCTCAGTGGACCTCCAGAGTGTAAAAGGGCAAGCAATCCTTTCTCTCTCATTCTTTATTCACATTTACAAATTTCCCAGAGAGGTCAGAGTCTCATCCCTCGTGTGAAAAGATCATACCAAGAGAAAAGGCAAAACGGAGAATCAAAATTGAACACTTGATCCTGATTAACTAGCCAAACAAAGCTCAAGGACCCAAAGAGAGGGAGACCGCCATCGACGGGATTCCATAGCTGCTATCTAACTGTAGAAGCAACCGCATGAGCCCAGAACCTGAGCTGATCCTTCACGGCCATTTCATTGCCCAGATCGGTAACCTTCCAGTTCACCAGAGGATCAACTTTCTTTCTCCGGTCTAGGATCTCCCAAGCCTCAGACAAGTACGGCCTCGGAACGGAGATGCTATCCACAAGCTTAATATCTTCGCCTTCTTCTGCCTCACACTTCTGGTGTTTTCCCAGCCTCTGCAATCCCGGAACTATCGAGACCAGATCGACGGAGTCTTTGTCCTGCTCGGAGAACACGAACCCCAGATCCATAAAACCTTTCAGCTCCTCGAACTCGAGCTCCGACAAGCTCTTGCTGTTCCCCTTCTTCCTCCTCCTCCTCCTCCTCCTCCCCGTGTGTCTTCTCTCGACCAGCCCCTTTTCCTTTTCAGGCACCTTCTCTGTTTCCTCGACTATGTCCCCGGCAGAAAACTCAGTCACCTCCTTGCCGGAGAGGATCGTCTGCAGCTTCGGTGTGGCGAGGACCGACTTCGGAGACGCAGCGGAGTCAGAATCTGTCATGCCCAGCTCGACCTCCACGAACCGGTCGCTCATGGACCTTACGTTGAGCGTGTTCACCCTCGAAAGCTCCGATTTTTTTATCAACTCTTCGTCGTGGGACTCGTCCAGACGTTTCGATTCCGAGTAGGCGCCTGTGGGTTGCTGCGGCGCCAGTGTCTTGCCTACGAAGACTGTGTTTTGAAACCAGTACCTGTCGAACAGCTCGAGGAGGAAGTCGTCTTGTCCCTCGGCAGAGGAAGAAGACGCCATGTCTGAGAAGATAGGCATTAGAAGACAGCAGGTTTGCTCTCACACAGAGAGAGAGAGAGAGAGAGGGCAGAGGCTGTGCTTGAAGAAGAGATAGAGAAGGCTTTTTGGTTTTTATATGCTGAGGTCAAAAAAAAAAAAGACAGAACTCGATGCACTGCGTTTGGGTCTTTCGGTCGGCCACATGTATGATAAGTGTAGTGAGATGAACAAGGCCTTTGGCTTCAGGACCCCTTTTTGAATATTGAGATGCACTCATAATTCGAAATTGTTGGCCCCACCTCCCATCTAGAAAATAAATAATATAAAAAAATTGTTATAATAAAAATTAAATAATATATAATATTATTACACTAAATGTCATTATACATAAGTGAAATATCTATACCAAACACTCTACCCTCCATGACCGTGTCAAATGAGGAAAAACTTGGCCTTCCCCTAACCCCTTCAAGGGCCCATTTTGTTTTCATCATAGTCAATATACCTTTTTGCCCCTACATTTCGGATATTTACAAATTCAACACAATCATAATTAATCAACATTTGAGAAGAATTAATCCTTCAATTGTCTAAATCGGATAGAGCTTATATGCAAAGGGACGCGGATGGGATGTGAAATTTCCGGGAGCAATGCATATACTACTTACTCGTACACGTTCCTTAGACCATCCACACGGAATGGAATCGACCGGAGATCTGTCGTGGAACGCCTGACAAAGCACGTACCTAATTTAGTAATGATTTGCTTTGACAAAGATTAAGAGTGAACAATAGAACCCAGAGTCGATCATAAATCTCTCGGGAAAAATGCTTCACATGCCATGAACATGTAAATGCAAAATGGTGGCTCATGCTGTGGAAATCGACCTTTCCTTTATCATCAATCATCATGCACCGTACTTAGAGATGTTAAATATGTCGATCTGATACAAAACCAACTTGTTAAAACTCATAACTGGCTCGGACATCCCCCAAACCGGCCCATAATTGCTCTTATTAGGTTGATGAGTGGTTGGTTGTTAGCCGAGTCCACCAAATAAGCCGGTCAAACTAGAATCAGACCGACATGTTGAACCGATCAGGGCTAGCCTATGCTGTCAAAATCTTACAAATTAATTATTAAATTTTGTAGAATTAATTTTACAATTAAAAAAATGAAGTATTCACTTTAAATAATTAAAAAAATAGAATCATTCATGAATTAAACCGGCATACTTATAAATAATTTTAAACTGGTTCATACGTACTTGAATCATAAAAACTAAAATTAAAATTAAATTGGTTTTACGGACCTGTCTGTGAAGCACGTGCGTGATTGGGCACGTACCCGATAACAGAAAGCAAGGAATATTTTTTTTTAAACGTATGGAAGGGTCATGTCGGGGGGGACGGTGCTGTTCCAAAGCAGTCCATTTTTCATGTGCTGTAAATGAAACCTATTGGCATTCTTTCACTCGGACATTTTAACACGTAAAACGATCGAAAACTGCATACCGAGTTGGACGGCGGAGCTTTAGGCACCATCGACTGTTTCATCCCCGGACCATGGCTTAAGAGTAGGAGAAAATTTTGGTGCATTCGAACCCGACCATTTATTGGAAACGACACTAACCTCAAGAGAGGGTTTGAACCAAAGAAAGGTCAACAGTCAAGTACAGTTCACATTAATCAACGTCAGTCCAGCTACAGATGTCAACTTTGGCATTGTCAAAAAAAAGAAAGAAAGAAAGAAAGAAAGATACGGAGACGAGTAATTTTTGGTACGATATAAAAATAAAATTATGATATTATTTAAAAAATGATATTAATAGAAAGTGTAAAAATAAATTTTATAATAAAATAATAATAAATTTT
>CXYZ01024283.1:1981795-2023706 GCA_900006705.1 Sonneratia caseolaris | reverse complement strand
TTTTATTTAAATTAATTTATTAATTATATTATAAAGATTTATTTGGAAATATAAAAATTTTTAAATTTATTTTTAAAATGTAATTACTTATGTGGTTCGAGCTGACGCAGGTGTGCCAAAGCATGAAATATTTGTGTTGGGCCAAGATTTTTGGATTGTTCCAGATGAGGACGTGCCGCCATGACCCGAGAGTGGATTCGTGCCGTGCTGGATCGGCCCGAATTGACAGGTCCAAGCACAGCAAGCTTGTTGAACTTTGCTTAATTCTTTGTTCGTCGATCTAGGGCCGACAGGTGATTCCTTGGACGACGATTAGGTGGGCCCGAATTAAAAACTGGGCCGAGAGTCCAATAATATTTCATCCGGGTTGCAGGCCCATCGTGCCGCTAGTCCACTGATGAACCGTAATCAATTAAACCGAAATCAAACCGAATAAATTAAAAAAAAAATCGAGCCGTCCGACAATCAACTCTCTATTGGTGCGATCAACGGGAGGCACGCACGAGCACACGTTATTAGTGATAAGCATATAATAGTAATACGACGTATTCAATCATATATTATATTATATTTCTCACAAGTATGTCACAAAAAATTATTTTTGCCCGAAAATATAAATAATTTTATAATAAAAAAGAAAATGATAAGTAATTTAAATTTTAATTAATTATATACATAATTATATTTTAATAACTATTTGATTATTTTATTTAAATTAATATAAAATTTAGATTAATCGATGAATTATATGATAAAAAATATTTGAAAATATAAATTATTTATTTTTTTAAATTTTTTTATACAATTCATATTTTGACCGGACAACCTGAAACATGAAAATTTTGTACACATTTTCCATATTGTACTGTGCCCACACAGGCTGAAAAGTTCATGCCGGCCCAAATTGCCCGCTCTACCCACAAGCTTTGGAACTATTGGTCAACACCTTATCCTCCACCCACCTACTGCCAGTGGTAGAGCCCATGATTCTACACCGTACACTCCGTTCCACCCGATAATCTCTCCCCCCAAGGACTTATAAAAAGCCCATTTAAGTCTGACTCGATCTACCCGTCGAGGAGGGATAAGAACGCCACCATACGGTGGATTCTTCTTAATATCCTCCAACTTTTCCAACCTTACTTAAGAAAATAAAATGTGTCAAAATTAAGGTTGGTAATTTTTTATTTCGAGTTAAGTTAGGATAAATACGTATAATTTAATATAATTTATTATATAAAATGTGTTAAAGTTTATTTGTCATATTTTATTCCGATAATTTCGTTATTTTAACCACATGGCAAATATCCCCATTCAATTTTTATATATTGTATTAACCGTATTAATTATGTACATGTATAATTAATAAATTTAGACATGTTAATTTTACACGGATAAAAGAATTTTTTTACATGAATGCTTTAAATACGATATATTAAAACAAATGTTCGCCCATGTTAACTTCTATGGGTAGGTGGTAACTGGGCAGTACTTATCCAGTCAGGAGGAGGAAGGAAGACTCATCCACCTAATAGGGATTAACAGGCGGGAGAGTGGATTTACATAATAATTGAATTGAATATTACATCGGAGTATTAAAAAAAAGTTCTGAAACGAATATAGATTCCTTAATTTTTTTTAATTAGAAATTCCTTGGTTAATTCTAAATTGAGTATATATAGAGATATTAAATTGGTTGGATTGGTCCATAACCGGACCGTTTAGATCTAGAACTGGTAATTTTTTAATGAGAAATTCCTTGGTTAATTCTAAATGGAGTATATATAGAGATGATAAATTGGTCAAGTTGGCATGTAACCAGACCAGACCGTTCAGATCTAGAACTGGCATGAACCGCATCTAAACCAGCACGCAACCTTTCTTATTGGATTGGGGGCGGTTCCAGGCCGGTTCATCAATATAAATATGTTAAACTGTAATCAACCCGGATCGTTACTTTATTGAATTGGCTCGAACTGCCAAAAATCATGTAAATCGATGGTCAGATTTTGTCGGCTCAATTTAAAATTTAAAAAATTAAAAAGCTTGATAGTTCACAGGACAAATCGATCCGTTTATAAACAGTCATAAGTCTGTTCATATTCACCTAAACCGTGACCCTTAATTCCATAACCGAGTCTAATGATTTCATGTTTATTTTGAACCGGATCAAACCGCACTTTTAACAACATTATATATATATATATATATATATGTCAGCTGATCAGTGCCAACGTTAATTGATGTGTTGCGTGTGTGGAACAAGTCTGCAGGACTCCAAAATAAACTAATATTCCAACTGCCATGCCAACCTGTCAAGAACATTAAGAGAGACTACGCTATCCTCACTAATATCATTATTAAGCCTCCCTTCCGTCCTCTCCGGCCACTGATACCCCCCCCACATAGCTCTCCGGCCGCTGTTTTCCTGTTATTTCACTGCTCAGCTCCCTCTCCGGGCTCCATCATCGGCTGAAAAAAGTGCTTTTATGAGTGAATGTGGAGGAAGTTGCACGACCTCACTTGCTCAAGATCTTGAGTAACCCCATCGGGTGGTTCGATCTACACTCTTGTACTGTATGGATTCTAGGTCGTATTCGGACCGGTATTTTCTCGAATGCCAAGAGGAATACGAACCGGAAGACGGGCCGAATTCACCGTCCTCTGAGGATGAGGCTGCCAAGATCCGTGTACCATCCCCAAAGAAAAGGTATATAGTCTTACCCTCACGATCTTGAGAAGACGCATGGACTGGTGTTATGGCTGAGGAGTCCACTTTGAATACAGGAAGAGTGCGCAGAAGAGGGTGGTCTCGGTGCCCATCGGCGGGGATGTGAACGGTGTGGGGAGCAGAGGGGAGGTGTATCCGCCATCAGATCCATGGGCATGGAGGAAATACGGCCAGAAACCCATCAAAGGCTCACCCTACCCCAGGTAATTAACCCCCACATAAGTCTTAGGGGATGCTATCGTATATAGTTTCCCTACTCTTTCTGGCCCACCCTGACCTGAGTTAGGAATTAGTTAATAACATTCATCGAATGGTGCTCGGCGCTGGCCCGGCTACCATTTTGTGGTAGTGTCAGTTGGGACTACGCTGCTGGAAAAAGCGTGTTTTCATCGATCGGCTGGAACGCCCAGCATGCCGTAGGCTATGTTGGATGTACACCTTGTTCCTCAAACGGCTGTAATCGACGAGTTAATTCACCCATAGCTGCAAGTGAGTAGTCATTGAGCATGGAGCCAGCTCGTTCGATTGCTGCTGCATTAATCATCTCGCCTTGGATTATTCTGATATTATCCTTACAAATCCCATTAAGATCCCAAAATGTTGATGGAAGTACTTTAATTAGTGTGCAATTTCATTAATATAATTAGCAGTGATGACGTTTTTCTGATTTTTATTTTTGTTTGGTCCGTCTTGAAAGGGGATACTATCGGTGCAGCAGCTCCAAAGGCTGCCCAGCGCGTAAGCAAGTCGAGCGAAGCCGCGTGGATCCCACCGTGCTCCTCGTCACCTACGCCTCCGACCACAACCACCTCTTGCCCGTCTCATCCCCCTCCAGATGTCAACACCGCGGCCGCTCCGTCGCCGGATCACCTGCCGTCTCCGCCGGTTCGCCTCCCTCCGAAGTCCACGCTGACGAGCTCTCCGGCTTCTCCTGCCACCCCGACGTCGGGGGCGATCCGCTCATCGATCTCGACTGGCTCGCCGCCGACGTGGCCTCCACGCTCCTGGAGAGCCCGGCCTGGGCGGGTGAACCCCACGAGCTCAGAGCTGACGTGGCGGTTGCGTACGGTGTGATGAGGGAGGAGGACGAAAGCCTGTTCGGGGACCTGGGTGAGCTGCCGGAGTGCACGGCGGTTTTCAGGTGGAGGAAGGTGGAGGAACCGCCGGAGGTGTTGGGGTTGGAGGCTGGCTGCGGTACAGCATAGGGCTCTGCACCTTTTGTCGTATGCTACGTTCACAACAGATGGTGTGAGACATAAACTAATCCAACGGGCGCGCAGGCTGCTCCACAAGAACCGGCGTCGGCAGCACAATTCAGAACAATTTCTTTTTTCCCATGTGCTAATATAAACAAATAATATCCATAAAATGCAATAAATATCTACCAATTCAGTTTTCGCCTGTAATCATGCATCCATTTACTCTGTGATCGCTGGATGCCAATTCAACTGGGCGTCTGATTCGGTCGATGGGGACAGGGTGGCTGTAGCCGAACCAAGGAAGGAGAAAGTGAAGTCCCAGGGAAAGCTTTAGCACTGCTACCTGGGACGCTGGTTGTCTGTCCAAACCAACCGGCGGATGACTTGTTCAAACCACTGTAGGCGCAATCCTTCGCCCGGCATCGGACATCGGTGTTTTGAACAATCAGCTCAGTGATTGGCGCTCATCACCGATTTGAAAATTCCAATTTCCAGGGTTAGGAACGGAGCACTGATCAAGGCGAACGAGTTGACCACCTTGTCCATGAGACAGTATCAACCGCATCTAGCCGCTGACCCTTTGGACCCTGATCTTGAATCTGTTGCCAAAAGCTGGATGTGAACTCCACCACTGGTTCAACATTGGAAACGACAATTGAATAACATGATGTTCTCTTTCTCATTTCCATAGAAAATGTTTTGGAGACCAAAGGAAGAATAACTTCTTCTCGAAGGTAGCCAGCATCGATATATCACTCCAAAGTAAACAACGGTCATTACAGAAGGTATCAATCAGGTTTTACTCCAATTCAGACAGATTGCCCGACAGTTCTTCAGACAATATTGCCCCATCTAATCACCCTAACTAGCTTCCGAGCATAAAATGTACAGAGAGCAGTGAACTTATAGTGCCTACCAACGACCACAGTAAAGATGGGCGAAGACTATTAACTCGAGCAGCATCCAATCTTATTAAAGACGGAACCATCTTCCTTGACATTGATGGTCTGTCCCCTTCTGGGGACTGCAAAGGAACCCCCATCGTCACCTGCTTCGACTGCTTTCCTGCTTACAATCCTATAAATCTGGGTGAGGACCTCAGCAAAGGCTGCTTCCACATTAGTGGCCTCAAGTGCAGAGGTTTCCATGAAATAGAGGGACTCAGCCTCGGCAAAGGACTTTCCGTCATCAACCGGGACTGCCACAAGGTGGCGGAGATCAGATTTGTTCCCTATGAGCATAACCACCATGTTGGGGTCGGTGTGGTCCCTGAGCTCCTTCAGCCACCTGCCAACATTCTCAAAGGTTGAGTGCCGGGTAACATCATAAACAAGCAGGGCCCCCACGGCTCCCCGGTAGTAAGCACTGGTAATAGCTCTGTACCTGGAGATCAACACCAAGTTGGAAGAGTAAGAAAAACCTTGGAAAACATGCCCATTCACATAGCAGCAATTATGCTCCAGCATTTTGTCTGCCCTTTGTGTGCGTGTCAACAACAAAGCATGCTTGGGCTATGGACCTCATATGATTACATCAATGGGTTTGCATTAGAGTACATGGAACATGCAACACATTCTTTGATCGCGATGAACAGAATCAAAGTTCATGGCAACCTATTACATCAAGTATACCGGACATGCAGGATAGCTGTTTTCAATAAAGCAGTAAAGCACTAAGACCTGACATGAAGCATAACAGGAAGAATGGTGCACAAACAAGCAAGCATGCCATAGAACACAATTTTTTTTTGGCTGGACTATAAAGCACAGTTGGGTATATGAAAGAACTAAAACAAGAAAACTATGATGCATCCTGTGAGATGGCTTCTATAAAATTCTCAGATGATGAAGCATATCTTCGCTCCCCAGTTGAAATATGAACTGAAGAAATGCGCATCCCAGATTGCTTATCCGACAAAACCAGAATCCTCCATCCATATTCTCTTGAAGTAAGCCTCATCGAAGCTATCCTAATCTTGAAGTTAGTATTGCACCATATTCAAATATCGTTAGGTCTATTGCTACTACAAAGAAGACATGGAACGCATGCAACAGCTGGCAGCATTTCATGTCATTGGCATTTTGCAGCGAGAGCTTCAATTTTGAATCTTAGAGAACACCAGCCCTATCCTATTTTAGGTGGGAGCTATGACTCTGCTGCTGAACCAGTAAAGACAAACACCACAGCAACTGCATCTATCAAGCATACAGATATCCCATAATCTACTCAGATCACTATAGTAAGCACAAGAAGTAGATCCTCGTGTCAATGGAGAACCAATGGTCTGAGCTTCACCACTACTTACTCAAGAAACCAAGAATGATGCTACTCCTGGTCATTAGAGCTAACAAAGGCATTGGGCTCAAGGAATTTGATAACCTCATCAAGCATCACCAATCTCAGTCAGCAACAGTATAGAAACAGAACGGATATCTCAAGAATCAAACAACCAGGAGAAAAAACATGGACCTCAGAAGAAATCTGTTCACTAACTGGACCTCAATTCCACAAAAAAGCGGTAATCATTTCCATCCAGTTAGAACTGAAAACAATCACAATCACGAGCAAGCCAATCAAACCATCTAACTCTCAAAACTTCAGCATACATACGCAGAGATCTATACAACGTTCTTGCCATAATGATTTCACCTTTCCTGTCCAGCAGTGTCCCAAATCTGAGCCTTGATGACCTTGCCATCGATGTTCAAGCTCTTGGTGGCAAACTCCACCCCGATAGTGGACTTGGACTCGAGGTTGAACTCGTTCCTCGTGAACCTCGACAGCAGGTTCGATTTCCCGACACCCGAGTCCCCAATCAGGACCAGCTTGAATAGATAATCATACTCGTCCTCAGCTTTGTACCCGGCCATGCGTTCTACCCTCAGAAGAAGATCCGAGACAAGCGTTTATGGTCCTGGGAGCTGAACAGGGATTGAGATCCGCAAGAAGAATTCTGGGTTGGTGGGGGATATGAAAAGGAAGAAACGATAGGGGTTGGTAAAAGCAGAGCGGGCACCTTTCTGCTATGGGGTTGGACTGATTTGAGATGAAACCAGATCGAATTAAGGCTGCTGTCGAGCTGGCCAAAATATGGGAAAGATGCTGATAGTGCGGAGTTGCGCCTGCTTGTGACGGTTCCTGGTAACTTTCTTCTCTCGCACTCTTGCTGCTTTCTCCTTCCTCCGGATGAGTTGTCATCCTGTATTTTGAGCTGTTTTACGATAATATTTGTCAGATATTTCCCACATACATTATCGATAATCCATCGTCCAACTGTGAAGAAGATATACTACAATCGATGCAATTCACGATATGACTGCATAGACATATACAATAACTACAGGGTTCAAGAAACTGTGCTGTGATCTCATTAGCCCTATTAACTGTCTCTGTACTTCGGTTTCCCGGCAGTACTTCAGAGAAAGCCGCAACATCGGAACACACATAAATGCTTGAAGAAATCCGTAAAGGCTGAGGCTGACGTTCGGGATGCCGGGAGAGTCGCACTTCTCGACTCTGCTGAGGAATTGGTCGACCAACGTATCCATGGTAGATGCGAACTAGGGAATGATCTTGCACTGCCCTTTAAGCAAGAAGACTCTGTTTAACATACGGCCACTGTTCATTATCCCGATCTCAATTTCTAAGATAATTCATAAAATCATATATTATATGGTAAAAATTTGAGGGCCAAAACTATAATTATACGAAACCCGATGTAAGCCCGATAGCCCGGCCCATGTGATTTCGGGTAAGAGAACCCGAGCTCATACGGCGTTACCTCCGTTTCCGTTTCCGTTTCAGGGGTGGCAATGAAAACAAAGATTAAATGGGAGGTGTGAGTTGCAAATACTGAAACTGTCTCTCCGTCGTTAGGTAGCGTATCGTCTTCCCCATCTAGCCAAGGCAGAACAAAAGACTACAGTCTCGCCTCTCCTTTGCGTAAGCTCCGAGGGAGTTGGTTTCTTCCGAAAGGTTGCGATCCCTTCTCCTACTTGCGGATCTCTCTTCATCTCACATTGTCATCTCAGCTCCGACGAGGTTCCGTGGAAGTAGCCGGTGAGAAGGCGAGCAAGAGCTGCAGATCGCCCCTGGAATTTTGAAGCTCGAAAGGATCGCTGACTCGAGCTCGAGTTCCACGACGGCGAGATGTCAGCGGTTGCAGTCCACCAGTTCGCTCAGTGCATCACCTGTCATGCCTGGAGTCCCGATCACTCCAGTAATTCCTGCTTCTAATGATGTCTTTCTGCTTTGCCTGGTTTTCCTTTCCTCGGGAAGTGTTTACATTCTGTTTTGATACTCATTGAGAGCCATCATGAGATGTTATTGAATCATATGCGCTTGAATTTGGGCGCTGATGATCTGTTTATATGGTGAGCTGATGATCTGTTTAGGCATAATATTAAAGTGATTGCTTATTGGCTGATCTAGCATCGAAGAAACTCTTCCCTCGTGATATAAATTGTGCAAGTGTGCTCTTGAAAACGAATATTGGGCTTTCCATCATCACATTGGTATCTAACTGTTCATCTGATCCTTCAAATGACTATTTCTGAAGGTTAGATAGGTATAGATGATTTGGGAGATTAAGGCTACTGGTTGATCATATTTTCTGCTGAATGCACTTTGAAATGTGGTACAGTTGTTCTCTTGTTTTTATTTAAAAAACGATTCACCTGTGTTAGGCACTCAAATGTCTTAGGACTTCGTCTAGACATTGTGCTGACCACGCTTGTCCTTGCAGTGATTGCATTGTGCCCCAACAATAATGAAGTCCATATCTATAGAATGTCAGAGGACAAATGGGAAAGAGCCCATGTTCTCCAAAAGGTAATTCTGCCACAACTAAATAGTAGAAGATGAATTGCTAGCATGCCTTGAAAATGGGGGAAATCCCCCTGTATATGAATTTAGATTTTGCATTAGGTTCATTTGTGATGTGATAGAATTTTTTCATTGTCACTAGAGTTTTTTATTTTTATTTATTTTAGTAGAAACTTCTTGTTTTGAGTGGTTCAAATGAAACAATTGTCTTCCTTGCAAGATCATGAGGGCATTGCCTGCTGTTGCGCTTAATTATCTGACTGACTTATTGTTGATGATATTTTAATCAATTAAATAAATCTTTCATTAATGGTGCTGCAAGAAGCTGTGAAAATGTAGAAGAGATAATGACTGGGAAGAGCCCTTCCAGCATATTCTCTAATGATCACCTTCATCTGCAAGTGAAAATACACTCATGGATAAATTATTTATTAATGTTACAGTCAATGCACCCCTCTTGTCATTAAAACCTTAACTTTTGTCTAGATGGCTTAAGCATGCTAGGTTTGTTATGTTGACAAAATGAAAGATTCATCTCAACTTGTCTCTCATTTTCTATTTTTTCTTCAAATGGCAGCATGACCAAATTGTATCTGGAATAGACTGGAGTTCTTCATCAAACAAAATTGTGACAGTATCGCATGATAGGAACTCGTGAGTATTTATTTGATTTCAGATGATTGTACAATTTGTTATCTATACTTGGAGCCACGGGTTGTCCATGATGCTGCCAATTCATCTCTCCTCTTTCTATTTAAATGCTTCATAAACTAGTGATTACTCTTTCATAGGTACGTTTGGAACCTAGAAGGTTCGGAGTGGGTACCTACCCTTGTCATCCTTAGGCTTAACCGTGCAGCACTTTGTACCCAGTGGAGTCCCCAAGGTACCTGTTACAAGTTGTGTTTCTATTTTTAGTCCTTTAGTCGAGGTACTCTCTGGAGAGAGGTGATTCCATCATAATGTCTAAGAGCTGCTAGTTTCTGCCAGCTTGGGTCACCACTGCAATCAAACAAATAACATGCAGCCCCAATTAGAAAGATCCGATATGAATATGCAGCTACATACTTATGGAATTCTTATCTCAAAGCCTTTTATTTTTTTAAGAGAGAAAGGAAGCTTATATTTTTGTATATCCATTATGGTTTATGTGTGTTGATTTTCTTCATTTGCAGAAAACAAATTTGCTGTTGGCAGTGGAGCAAAGACTGTGTGTGTATGCTACTATGAGCAAGAGAATAATTGGTCATTCACTTTCACTTTGAAAGTTTTCCTTCTTACTTTATATTCATATGATAATACTTGATTGATAGGTTATATCTCAAGTCAATGGTTTTGTTTTTATTTGCAAAATTCTGCAATTGTTTGGATTACAAGTGGGATGAGCTGAGTTGCAGAATCTCTTTGTTGCTTTTAGTAACTGTCAACTAGATATATTAGCATCCATATGTTTCGCTACCACAATTTCTGGTTGTCCTTTTGCTTTCTTCGCTGAGAAGAGAATTTGACTTTTCTTCTAAACAACAGTTTGTGTGGTTTTTTTTTCCAGGTGGGTCAGTAAACTTATTAGGAAACGACATAATTCTTCTGTAACAAGTGTTGCTTGGCATCCAAACAATGTGAGTTGTTGCTTTTTCTTAGTTGCTTATGAATATTATTGAGAGCAGATCTAGTCTAAATACATCTTGTAGCATTTTAATATCCTTTCCTTCTTTATATGTGCAAAACCATTCATATATTGGTCCTTATTCTCTCTTATGAGTGAATCACATTCTCTGTTACCCTCTGTTTGGAGTGAGGGATTGGGAAGGAAAGATTATGGAGGGATTGGCTGGGAAAGGTTATGGAGGGATTGAGTAATTCCTTATTTGGTTAAAAAATTAGGGGAGTTATGAAAGTTTAAGGAGGGGTAAGTAACCCTCTACTCATATCTTTTATTTCTCCGATTTGTGGAATAGGCAGGGATAAGGGATGAATTTACAATAAACCCGTCCAATATAATAGTTAGAGAAGATTATAAAAGGGTACAATAGCCTATTTGCATTCTTTAACGCTCCTTTCCCTTCCCCTCCATAATGTTATCCGAACAAGGGTTACAAAGATATTTCTTATCCCTTCATTACCCTACCCTCTGCTCCCCTCCTTCCAAATCCTCAATCTAAAAACAGGGTTAAGGTCACTATTGTACCTTGTTATTCCATACATGACTTTAAGCAGTAGTATGAACAGGATTTTACCCCTTCATAGGCATGTGCTTGCTACCTGCTACATAGAAAGTCTGAAGTGGGTGTTTCTACTCATAATTGTAGATTCTTCTTGCAACAACATCTACAGATGGGAAATGTCGAGTATTTTCCACTTTTATCAAGGGCGTTGATACAAGGTATATCACCTGCTTATTTCTAGAAAACAAAACGTGATTTGGCCAGAATGTATTTAACTGAAGTATATCTGTAATGGTTAAATCATTTATATTGGTGTCCAGGGATTCCAAAGCCAGTTCTTCTTCAGATGCAAAATTTGGAGAGGTGACTACTCTCCTATAGATATCATGACTATCACCACATAAATGCTGTTCAGAAACATTTGAAATCATTTAAGCGGGAATCAAAGTCTCTTGACTGATTTTTCCTTTTCTATGTTAGCCTTAATAAAAGCTTAAATAGGAGCAGTATGACATGATCCATGTTAAAATACAACCTTCCTCCAAATATAATATTGCTATGCCCCTGAATAATCCCGCTTATGCTAGAGTCATGCACATCTGATATAATTTGCTCGAGGAATATGCGAACTTCCATTATTGTATTGGTTCGATGGAATCAATTTACTGAACTGTTGTACTTTTACTTTGTCAACCTTAAGTTTTGAACATGCTCTCTTTTCCGGTTTGAGTTGCTGCATGTAAGCATTTATTTATATGACAATGAAAGACAATGCATTTCTGTTATCTACCACTAAAAGGGATAGCCAGCAACATTGAATATCACAAGGAGAATTTATAGATGGTAGCTGAATCTGTAAGTACTAAGCTGTTGTACTAGAGTGATACCTCATTAATTTTCAGTACCCTCCTTTTTGAACTTCATGTGGAAATTCTCATAGATGAGATATGTAAGGAAATTGCACAAGGTTTTGCTGAAAGAGTTTTGAAGAAGATGTAGTTACTCTTATGATTAGCTTAACATTCTTCCTTTATGAACTGGGTGTTGTATATCTGATTTATGCATTCATTTTAGCTAGATATTTATCAGGCTGAAGATGTGTATTTGATAAATGCTATTTGTCTGTTCTGTTGAAACAGCAAATTGTTCAGCTTGACCTTTCATATTCATGGGCATTTGGAGTAAAGTGGTCACCAAGCGGCAATACCTTAGCTTATGTAGGTCAGCAATTTTACCTTTCCCTTTGATAAGATGCCTACTGCAAATTAATTCAATGTCCTGGACTCGCCATAGCTGTTTTGGATCAACATCTTAATTTGCAGCTGTTTTTTTTTCTTCTTAGGGATAGATTTCATTCTTTCATTTTGCTAGTTTTCTATCCAATGTAGTTGGCTGTTAAATTGCCCTATAAGCTGATTTGGGTGATTTATTTTCCATGCCCTTGCTAAATTTTACAGGTCATAACTCTATGATATACTTTGTTGATGATGTTGGCCCTTCACCTCTTGCACAAAATGTTGCATTCCGCGATTTGCCACTCCGTGATGTGGGTCAGCATTCATTCTTGTTATTCTTTCCACATTATTGTTATCTCTCTATCATTTACCAGCCTGGACCGTAAATTCTGAATATTTTGTTTTCTGGTCCTCATTTTTCAGGTATTGTTTGTCTCAGAGAAAGTTGTTATAGGTGTGGGATATGACTGCAACCCAATGGTATTCGCAGCAGATGAGAGTGGCATGTGGTATGTTATTACCACTGTTCTACAAGTAGCCATATAAGAAACCAAGTTATCCCACGTTTCCTTCCAAACCCATTTTCTTCCCTTTTACCATCTTCACTTGGAAATGCAAGTGTGCTCCTAAGTAAATTTTCCCAAATGGAAACTGCGATTCTGCTGCTGATAATTTGCTAGAAATAGTTAAGTTAATGCCTGCTGATTAATTTTCCATAAAGGGCATGCTGCTCATCTATTCTGCGGCATGCTCTTTTAACATATTTTTCTTTAAGCTGTCTCTGATGCTATATTATTCATTTCTTCATAGATAACTACAGGTTTTGGTTTATGGAATAGTTCACTCTCCATATTGAAAATACTACAAAACTTGTGTCTGATTGTGGAAGGAAGACTGATAATGCTCATCATCAATATCAAAGATTCATAGTGAACTTTATTGACATATTGTTAGATGTGACGCTTATTCTGTGCATCTTATAGGAGCTTTGTCAGATTTCTTGGGGAGACGAAGACGCCATCATCTGCTCCGAAGTATGGTTCACAGGTGCATTGAGGATTAAGTTTGACCCTTATGAAATCTCCTGTGCTTTACAAGACATTAATTAGACTCTTATCTTTCTCTGTTTGCTGTCTAATTTCGGATAATGTGGGACTTCCATGTCAGACAGGCTGTGCAGAGGAAATATAACTGCTTGTTGGGCTTCCCACAATTCCTGTATCATGTACTGAATAATGACTCAACAAAGGTTTTTTCCTTCCCATTTTTCAGTTTTCTGAAGCTTTTGGAAAATTCTATGGCCAATCAAAGTATGGAGTGAGCAATGACGGAATGGAAAATTCAAGACAACGAGGAGTTCACCAGAACTGCATTAAGTATTTCTCTACTGTCATATATATTTTGTTCATGGAATAGGGACAGTCCCCGGCCAGAATCTTTTTCTAGAGCTGTGAACTTTTTGCAGTGAAACCTCACTCCTTATTGATTTTCTCAATGTTGCAATTTGCATAGATAAAATTTATTGCCTGCATTATACCAACCATCACTTGTATACAGTCACTTACGAAATTTGTTTTTATGGTACCATAGCTGTATCTTGCCGATGAAGGAGCCAGGAATTGCATCAGTTAGACGCTTCAGCACTTCAGGTTTGTGATTCTTCCATCGATCTTGGTTCCTCAATAGTTCTGAAGATGAAAACTTTCCAACGATCAGATTTTTCCTTCTGATCTCTAATTTGTGTGCAGGGCTTGATGGTAAAGTGGTGATATGGGATACGGAGAGTCAAGGTGGCCTTCTCCGGTAACCATTCCAGCCTCATTACCATTTTTAGAGATAGATTTCGTTGATACTTTTGTGTCATAAAACCCAAATCCATATCTTCCCCCTTCCATTTCTGTTTATGTACGTTAATTGGGTTTCGCTGAATAGTAATAATCCTGCAATTTGTATGTCCGGAATGAGTGAGACTGCCGCTTTCATGATGTTTTACCTTGTTGCCTCTCTGGACCCCAGCGCGCATATCTTTGAATCCGATTCTCAGTATCCGAGTACGATGGATGTCTGTTCATGTTGTTTCATTTTTTAAACTCTGAGGTCTCGCGGTGTTTTGTTTTGAATAGGATGGGAACTTTTGAATATATAATTACAAATATCAATAAATAAAAAGAAAACTTATTAGCTAAGGAATCCACGAGGGAATTGGAGCAAAAACGAGGAAGTTGCAGATAATCGAAATTAATCTCACAACCAATGTCCCTTTTGGCTCTGATGTAGTTTCAATAACCTTGCAAGCTGTAAAGAAATCTTCCTCTCTCTCTCTCTCTCTCTCTCTCTCTCTTTTTTTTATTATGTGCATACACACACACACATATAGGTAGAGAGACAAGAAGCTAGTTCTCCCTACTCAAAGACAGGAGACAAGAAGCTAGTTCCCATCTTTCGCCTAATTCTAGGTAGAGAGACTGACTTTATCCTGACTCACAATACTATCTCGTCTTTGATTACAAGGTTTGGCTCCCTCTTAGCTTGTAAAATTCTCCAATTGCTCTCGATCCATATATGCATGCGATGAATATAGTGAAGTGAACACAAGTTTGCAAATGACGTTATCTAGCTTGTTTCACTTCCTATGTTGAGTTGCGTAGAGGGCCTCGGGGGGCCAGTCTTGAACCCCTTGGTTTTGCTTCACGAGCAGTAGAAGCCCCTGCCACATGATGCTTCTTGTGGTTGGTCACCGGCGCATTCATTCGAAGAAGATATGGTCCCTTGACTCTTGAGCGCGATCACAGAGATCGATCGCATCGAGTGGATATTTGAGTGCTCTAGCTGGGTAGTCTGTCCGTTGTAGCCAAGCGATTCGAAAAAGCTAGCCTACGGACGGACAGTGTACCGGAGGAATACGTCCGTCCCTTGAACCACGGGCAGTGTAAAGAAGTCAACTATAACTGATCTTGAATTTCTCGTCAAAGTAGTACTCGAGGCTTCCTGGGTTCTATGCCCGAAAATTGGAGGGATAGGTCACCGTTCGAATATGCACCGGGTGCGTGGAACCTCGTGCCCGAATCGACATTTCCCCCTTAAACCTCCCGACGGAGATGAGCTCTCTCTCTGACCAGAGAGACTACTGGATACTGAGTGAGGGAGGAGAGATGCTATCCACGATACAGTCCCCGCGCTCCCTCTCCCTCTCCCGCTTCCATCTCCCTCTCCGCCCTTTGAAGGCCCTCTCCTCCTCTCACCGCTCCGCCTCCGCCTCCGCCTCCGCTTCCTCCACCACCACCACCACCATCTCTTCCGCCCTTATCGACCAATCCCCGCCACCTGCATCCTCTCCCTCCTCTTCCCAGATCCTCTCCATCCGCCACTCCCTCCTCTCCCGCGAGCTCTCCGCCACGCAGCTCGCCGAGTCCTACCTCTCTCGCCTCCGCCTCACCGAGGCCCACCTCAACTCCTTCCTCCACGTCTCTGACTCCGTCCTCCGGGAGGCCCAGGAGATCGACGACAGGCTCGGCCGCAATGAGGACGTGGGCCCCCTGGCCGGTGTCCTCGTGGGTGTCAAGGACAATATCTGCACCGCTGACATGCCCTCTACGGGTGGGTCCCGTATCCTGGAGAGCTACCGGCCACCATTTGATGCGACGGCGGTGAAGCGAGTGAGGGAATTGGGAGGGATTGTCGTGGGGAAGACCAATTTGGATGAGTTTGGGATGGGAAGCACCACCGAAGGTTCTGCTTACAAGGTCGAACTTTCATCTCTGTTTTCAAGATTCTCTTTTTCTGTCCAATTTAGAGCTCGAGATAGTGTTAGTCTTTCACCCAGCACCAGTTGTTAATTCAAAGTTTTCTCCTTTACCCGGCTGGTGACTCTTGCTGGTTTACTCAGGTGATGCATCTGTTCATTTTATTAGGTGACATCGAACCCATGGGACGTCTCTCGAGTGCCTGGAGGGTCCTCGGGAGGTTCCGCTGCAGCCGTCTCAGCGAGGCAGTGCGCTGTTTCTCTTGGAAGTGATACGGGTGGCAGCGTGAGACAGCCTGCTTCATTTTGTGGTGTGGTTGGGTTAAAACCGACCTATGGGCGTGTCTCCCGATTTGGACTTATGGCCTATGCTTCATCCCTAGATGTGATTGGGTGCTTCGGGTCGTCGGTTGCTGATGCTGGGATCCTTCTTGGTGCCATCTCTGGTCATGATAAACTTGATGCTACAAGCAGCGACAGGGTAATGGTCCTTTGTGTTTACATGAAAAATGAATGTTCTCGAGTTCCCATTTGCCATGTAATGTGCATTAACGGTTGCCAGACTCATAAATTTAGCGGCCTTTTGGTTTAGAAAGAAAAGGTTTAGGGTGACAAAAGAATAGTAGGAATGGAAAATTTTGCATTCAACTTAGTCTGAAAAGAACTTCTTTACTTAGTCTGGGTCAATCAAAATCACAGACTGGATGGTTTGAAACTGATCAAGTGTTAGAAAAAAAAAAAAACATTTTGAGCTTGATCTCCTTGGAGGAACATCATTCAAATAGAATTAAAATGAATCTGATATGATTTTCCTTACTAGTCAGTTTTATGAACTACAACACATAAAACAAACGCTTCTAATCTTTCTAAATACTTTATTAATGAAATCATGAAATTGGTTTTCAGGGGGTCCCTGATTTTGCTGTCCACTTCACTTCTGCTGATACATTTGAAGCTAAACCTCTGGAAGGATTACGAATTGGTCTTATCCGTGAAACTCTTGACGCTGGTGTTGATCCTGGGGTAGTATCTGTGATACATGCTGCCGCTTCGCATCTGGAAGAATTAGGGTGCACTGTGAAGGAGGTAACTTTACCTACCTGATATTCCATTCAATGTAGTCATATTGAGAAGATATGATCTCCTCAAGCACTTATTTTTGGACTAGCAGGTCTCTCTGCCATCATTCTCACTTGGCCTGCCTGCCTACTATATCCTGGCATCATCTGAATCGTCTTCAAATTTGTCACGCTATGATGGAATCAGGTAGCGAATGGCATTATTGACATATCCACCTGCATGATTATATTGCGCATCGCAGATATGTCTTTGCATTTAACGAATTTTATACAGATATGTATGGATTGGAAGCTCCATTGTGGTTATATTATGAATGATGTTCAGGTATGGAAGCCAAGTTGCTGCAGAAGAGCTGAACCCTCTATATGAGGATTCTCGAGCTGTGGGTTTTGGTGCTGAGGTAATTGAGATCTTTATTATGTTTTCCAAGAATGAAAGAAAAATCTTGATGATGCAAAGTTCAAACTCGAGAAGTCAGTGACAATCTCCACACCATGATGTTTCCTTCTTTAATTTACAGGTCAAGATGAGAATTTTGATGGGAACATATGCCCTCTCAGCTGGCTATTATGATGCATATTACAAGAGGGCCCAGCAGGTGTTTTTCAGCAATATATGATCGATCTTTTTCTCTCTATCGTTTTTTTTTCCTGTGCTTGCTTATGCTGCTCTGAATATCATGTATATGTTCCACTGTATTATGAATCACAAAATCAGAGATTATGTTGTCTTTTCAGGTAAGAACGGTGATTCGGAAAAGCTTTAAGGCAGCATTGAATGAGAATGATATCTTGATTTCGCCTGCAGCTCCATCCGCTGCTTATAGAATCGGTAGACTTCTGTTGCAGTTTCTCGAATCCTGTGCTTTACAAAAGCTTGTTTTCCATAGTAAATCACCTAAATGCTCTATTCGTGATCTTTATAGGTGAAAAGAAGAATGATCCATTGGCTATGTATGCTGGTGACATCATGACCGTGAGCATTTATTTTCTTCTCCACCAGTTATTTCACTCTTCTACTGTAAATTCACTGTCTGATTCACCCAATGTTCTTATTGGAATAGGTGAATGTTAATTTAGCTGGACTACCTGCCCTGGTGTTGCCTTGTGGATTTGTCGAAGGTGGACCTGCTGGCCTTCCCGTAGGTCTTCAGATGATCGGTGCAGCATATGATGAGGTGTTATTAGCTTTTCCTCCATTGGTTCCGAATCGTCAGACGATAGATAAATCTGTAGTTTCCACTTCTTTATCTCTGCGGAACCGGTTGAAATGATTGATCGATGCAAGTGGTAACCAGTTATATCTTCCCATGGCAGGAGAAACTGCTGAAGGTAGGACACATCTTTGAGCAGACCCTGCAGGGTCCCAGATTTGTGCCTCCGCTTGTAGCCGGTGAAGTTGCCGGCTAGCTCAGAAAATCTGCCAATTAGAGGCATTTACTCCTCCAAGTGGCTCGAGACAGTTCAACTTTTAGATCGCTAGCTTCACCCGATTCAAAGCTTGCAAAGTCCGGGATATAGCGGCAATGATTTATTCTGTCAGTGTGCTTGTGCTGAACTGCTTATATTCTTATCTGGGAGGACCTTGATTTGGCCATTGCCATTGTTTCTCTGCATTCACCAAGATAAAAGATCCTGGTTTTCTTGGTTATATATGGGGCCCGTGAGCCTTGTAAAAATGGTGGAGCAAGAGAGAGATGAGGCAAAGCGGTGAAGTCACGGATGACAGCTGAACCTCTTGTCTCCCTACTCGGATCGGTGTTGACACCCGATTAAATTTCAAGTAGTAAATAAATATATTTCTAGTGATAATTTTTTTATTTAATATAATATAAAATAACTTTAACATTATGGGTTAATAATATTGGTTACTTTTATCTTAATATTTTCGAGGAAAGCAAGGGGGGGCATTTTAGGAATCTAACTATCTGAGTGTGGACCCCACAACGTTGGCTTGATGGCAGTAGAAGCTAGCGATCGTTGGATCCTATCGGTCAAATCAAGCGCTTCTTCTCTCGCACCTCCTCCTCGCCCTCTCACCGCCGGCGCTTCTTCCTCTGGCCGTCTCCGGTTCCTTGGTAAGCCCCCGATTCAGTGATCTGTCTTCATGGCCTCGTGCGATTCACCCTCGGATCGAATTTACGAGTTTTCTGCTCAATTAATGGTTCCTCTTTTTTTGTTTTTTGTTTTTTTAATTCTGGGGATAACAATAATGCGTTCCTGTAATTTTGATGCTTTCAATCATAGATTATATTGCATGCTATTGGATCCAGTTTGCGTTCCTGAAAATTAAGAGCTAGCCGCTGTCTAATGCGTTAATGTGGAGAACGACGCAATCATATCGATCAATCGATTAGTTTCAATGAATATCTTTCGCGCTGATTATGCTTCTCTCTGTACTATTTTTGACGATCGGGGCAAAATTCGGAAAGAAGACAGCAGGGGAGGAAACTGAATTGTAAGCTATGCAGTTGAAGAGGAAAGTCCCTTCCTTGGTCGACTTATGCGTGAGGACAGCTATTGATAACGTGAGATATCTTGGAGATGTTGGCGAGACCGATATAGATCTTCTCGAGCATATTTTGCCTCATTGCACAGTCGATCAATTGATGCACATAGAGAAAAGCACTGAAGTAAGCGATCTATTGTTAATGTTGCAGATGTAATTTGTCCGGCTGGTGGTGCTTTCTGTTGCATATTGAGACTGCTAAAGCTTGTGTCTTTCTTTGTGTCCTTTTGTAGGGAAGAGACCTGAGTCCAGTTACCGACAAGTTATGGAAGAAATTTTATGAGAAACAATTTGGTCCTGAGAACACTAGTCTTGTTATTAAGAGGATGAAGCAGAATAACGTATCATTTAAGTGGATAAAACTGTATGAGGTGAACTTCTGATCCTGTCTTCTGATGAAATTGCCTTATCTTCGTTCTGGGTTCGTTTGTAAAACCTGGAGGTGACAGCATGTCACGTGAGATTGCATATCACTTTTTATGTACCGTGTGATAGATAACTAAGCATGCTGATTACAACTTGTGAGTGGAAAAAGTTACTTTATCGACGTGAGTTTGTCTATTTGCAGGCCAAGTTAAAGGATGTAGAGGAGGCTCAGAACAAGTCACTTGATCGAATCCGGCAGCTGTACAGGAAAGAAGATGCTCGTATGTTGTCTAGATCATTCATGATTGTTCTTTCTTGCAATGACATTGATGGACCTTTTTTTCAAATGTAAATGATTTATGGTTCATGACGTGCCTTTTTTTTTAATATATAATTATAATGCTCTCTGATTAATTGTTGTGTTACTGTAGGGATTACTCTCATTGCTTATGAAACTGTAGATCACTTAAAACTAAATGCAGATCATGGTGCTGCATGTTATATCATGATGTAAACGATGTATAATTTGTCTAATTTCAGGAAGACAAAGTCGGCAAGTTCAGCTTTGCAGTAAGGTGCCTCCAAGCAATAAGAGAAGCTACTGGGGTAGTCATCCTTCTTATTGTAAAAGTTTGACTAAACAATAAACCAATAATTTATGCCTCATGTCCTAAACTCTGCATTTCCCTAGGCAATGGCCCTGGCTATAATGCGTCCAATGTGAAAAGCAATTTGATGAAGAAGGCAAGGATAGAGTTCCGTAATAGGTATTTTCTCTACCAAGCCTGTGACTTTGCTTCTCAAACCCATCTTCTTGAGTTCTGGAGGTCACTTTCCGTGCATCTATCTTCAGGTAATATTTTGGGCAATTAGCACCTGACGTTAATGTGCAAACAGTAATGTCGTTATCAATCATTATCAAATAAAATAGTTCCCAGAACGAATTTTCCACTTTAACTTAAGCTCTCTTTACATATTCAGTTTAACAGTGGGTAACTATCAATACAGCAATTTTTTTTTCTTTTTTGGCTGAATGATATTGCTTTATTGATATAAAATACTAGATTACAAAATTGATACAGCAATCGGTTATCCTGCAAGTCCAGAAAATTATGTTTTCTAGTTTGTCAAATCGTGTCTGTAACTTAGATTCTCTTTTTTTCCTTATTAGTTATTGCTTGAGCATTAATTAGTCATCAACTAGTCTTTCCCTACTAATTTCATTTTCCCTCTTCTTTTAATTCACAGTCAAGAGGTTAAGAACATGACAGCTATAAAGAAGAATGCTATCCAGAGACCTCCCTGGTAAGATCTCCACTGCTGCATCAGCCGCTAACACTTCAGAGACTTGATCCTCATCATCTTCCCTGATGCTTTTGTGCTTCAGTATCTCCCCAGTTATGAGATCCAATGGTTTCCCAGCAAAGGGCTCTGCTTCAACATCTAAACAAGTCAAACCATCGAAGAGAAGACTCTAGAACCCTGATTTTCAGGTGGACTCGCTCAGGTGGATCAAGCTTCTGCTTGTCATTGGCAGACTTTCTGCTTCGTAAACCTGAATTATCCCAGGTTCTGTCCCCTCAACCTGGCAAATCCAAGTACCCTTCTTCATCAGCTCTCCAACCATCGGTAATTCTAGGGTATAATTGCAGTTACACGTTCAGATTTGCGGGTCATTTACTGTGCTGTATTCACAGAAGATGCACAAGCAACAGCCCGAAATGTACATTTATCAAATGCCTGCTGATATTTCTATCAGAGTTCATTTTAGTACTAATTGGGTGGCAAATTCTTAAGCTCGTGTGCCTTCATTTAGGAACTTGCTAGTAGTCTTTATTCTCTCGGGCACTGACCCTCTGATTCATGGTCTTGATTGCCTTGTTAAGTGCCAGGAACAAAGTCTCAAGAATGGCTGTCAACCTCGGTCGCTCTTAACGTCAACATCCCCTACAGAGGTGACCTCTTGGTGTCCAGTCCAAGACTGGCGAGGTCCCCCGAGGCTGATCACTGATCATATGTGAGCATACGTGGAAGAGACCATTGATGGTATCGAGTACTTATGCTGCTCATAAAGGTTAAGTACCATCCGCGGTGTCACTGTTCTTCTCCCCTAACTTTGACCTGGTCTGGGGAGGGCAACAGTAGCTTGGTCTCTTCCTATAGACCACAATGTAACCCGTCCCTCACTAACGTTTGCTCGGGCAGACAAAATGGTGAATAGTGAGTAAATCCCACCAAATGTGTGCTCGGATAGGTAACGGTGTTACGGCTCAAATGGCTGTGCCCTTTCTGGCGCCACGGCGACGGGAGTAAGTCGGTCTCACATTTC
The DNA here is from genome assembly GCA_900006705.1 of Sonneratia caseolaris. Classification (NCBI taxonomy): domain Eukaryota; kingdom Viridiplantae; phylum Streptophyta; class Magnoliopsida; order Myrtales; family Lythraceae; genus Sonneratia; species Sonneratia caseolaris. The sequence goes on along the minus strand of CXYZ01024283.1, from coordinate 2,001,527 downwards.
AATCTATAATTCAAGAAGAAAATCTTATCATGGTTTAAGTATATATTGCAATTTTAATAATTTGGTATGCCATTGGGTTGGCAGTCGAGCACAAATTATTATTATTATTATTATTTGAAATCTAAGCCAGAGCTGAACGAATATCTCTCTGCATCATCATGAATGCTTTGGATGATCGAATACTTTGAGTTCAAATAGTTGGTAAAGTTTTTCCAAAAATTGAAGTAATTAATTCAGTGAGATTTCGATAACCCGTAAAAGTAAAAATGGCATTGGCTTTGCTTATGGTGGACCCGTCGGTCGCTGTAGCGCCACTCACACACCACTAGTCAAATTGCAGACGGACGGTCGGCCCCTACCACTTGGCTGCTCCGGTTTCCAAATTAGATTTTTAAATGGCTAAAAAAAAAACAAGAGAGAGGAAGCCAATTTTTCAGAATTTTTGAATTTTTTTTAAATAAACACACACACACACACACATATATATATATATATATCTCTCTCTCTCTCTCTCTCTCTCTCTCTGATACGGGATGGATTCTCCAATAAGATTTTAACTGTAATTTTTTCTATCTTGCCCCTTCCGGTTTTGTCCGATTCTCACACACACACATTCTCTCTCTCTCTCTGTCCCCCCCGCTCCACCATTTTCTCCGTCTCCTTCGTGCTCTCATCCTATCAGCCACCTACTTCCATGGAGTCCATGTCCATGTCCCAGTCCCAGTCCCGATTCACCCTGGGCAAGCAGTCCTCCCTCGCCCCCGACCGTGACTGCTCCCGCCACGGCGACCTCGATGCCCCCGACGCCGTCGTCCTGGACCCCGGTGTCCGCCTTATGTACTCTGCCAACGAGGGCGATCTAGACTCGATCCAGGACCTGCTCTCCTCTGGCACCAACGTCAACTTCAGGGACATAGACGGCCGCACTGCCCTCCACATTTCTGCCTGTCAGGGCCTCACCGATGTCGTCCAGCTGCTGCTCGATCACGGCGCGGAGGTTGACCCTAAGGATCGCTGGGGCAGCACGGTGATTCGACCTCCTCTCCTGTTTTCCTTTGTCAACCTTAACTCGTCTGTATGATGAATTCGGTGCCTGAGAGGGTGTGCTAGATTCTGCCAGTATTATCTTGACAGTGGACTTGGCTCCTCACTTCTCATGCACCACACTAGAAATTTGTCCAAGCCTTGAGCTTTCAGTGATGGTTGTAACAGTCATCATGGTATTGTTGGGCAGCCTCTCGCAGATGCAGTATATTACCAGAACCAAGAAGTGATAAAGCTCTTGGAGAAACATGGTGCCAAGCCTCCAGTATGTGATGTGATTTCACATTGCTCTCGATTTCTACTCCTCGTGTTTTCTGCTGTCGTAACTTGAACTTCCATTTGGTCGATATTGTTTTTAGGTGGCCCCTACCCACGTTCAGAATGCTCGGGAAGTCCCCGAATATGAAATTGATCCCAAAGAACTTGATTTTTCTGACAGCGTGAACATAACTAAGCTCTCTTGTCCATCTGTCTTGCAGTAAAATATTTTACTGATGTCTTTGTATTTAAATTGTGGTCCTGTCATTATTCCGTTGTCAAAATGCAAAAATTGTTGAACTTCTGTTATGTGAACTTTAACAGGGTACTTTCCGTAGTGCATCATGGCGAGGAATTCGGGTTGCTGTTAAAACGCTTGGAGAGAAATTGTTCACAGATGAAGATAAAATGTGGGTTTGTTTATAAGAGATTGTCTTATCACTCCAAGATGCATGTATGTGTATATATATATATATATATATATTAATTTTGAGTTTATAGCAGGATTTCGCCTAACATTTCACTAGTGTTTCAGAAAGGCTTTCATGGATGAGCTCTCTCTTCTTCAGAAGCTACGTCATCCCAATATTGTTCAATTTTTGGGTGCTGTCACCCAAAGCAGTCCAATGATGATCGTCACCGAGTACCTACCCAAGGTTCCTGTTCTACATTTTAGCTTTCTTATTGTTCATGTTTGGCTTTGCATCTTATTGTGTTGGAGTACTGCATTTTAGAAGGGAAGAAAGAAGCAGCTGTCAATGTTGTGTGGCACTCCCAGTCTAGAATGGCTTGCTTATTAATTGAGTGTTGTAATTATATTACTTATCAGGGAGATTTACGGGAGTATTTGAGGCAGAGAGGTGCCCTGAGGCCCATAACTGCTGTTAAGTTTGCTCTTGACATTGCAAGGTTAGTTTTCAAAATAAGTGCTGGATCTGTTAATGATGGTAACGAGAATGTAGCATTAACTCATTTTAAGATGGGGTGCATTTCATAATGGGATGGTAAAAATATGCTAAAAAATATATAGAATTTATGTAATGCTCACAGCCATTTCCTGTTTTTCCCTTTTCTTGTTTCACCCCTGCCCCACTGCTTAGTTGATGTTGTCAAAAAACTGCATATTTTCAATTATAAATAAAGGTAATTTGTTTGTAGGAGCTATATTCTATCCACTAGAAGAGTAGCTAGAGAATCTGCATGAGAAATATTACCTTAGTATATGACCAGAGTTTTCTTTATCTCCACTACATTTTCTTGTCTGATTTTGGCACATCTAATCCTGCAGCTTGATCTGTCTTTTGCATAATCCTTTTGGGATTGCATGGACTTCCATGTGCATCCTTGTAAAATTCTGTTAAAAATGTTAAATGCAAGAGAATTACTCTGTCATTTTGAACAGTGTGTTATTGATGGTCAATTTTCTCAGGGTCTAATACAATATCGGAATTTGTTTTTTGGCAGAGGAATGAATTATCTGCACGAACATAAACCAGAAGCTGTTATACATCGGGATCTTGAGCCTTCGTATGTTTTCTTCTTTCAGAACAGCACCATCTGAATGCACCTCTTCATTCTTCTTACTCATATTCATACACAAACCCACATGTGTTGCACAGAAATATACTGCGCGATGATTCTGGACATCTGAAAGTGGCAGACTTTGGTGTCAGCAAGATCCTTAAAGTTGCAAAAACAGTTAAAGAAGATATGTCTGTGATCCATCATGACACTTCCTGTAAGCCTTCTTCCTTCAGTTATATTTCTTATCGGGAATTAGAATTTACATCACAAAGTTGCAATATGTTGCTCCAAAATAAAGATATAGCCAGTGTTGAGCACTGCCCATGGGACTGATTAGTGGTCCATTCAACTTCTCAAAATATGTTCAAGAGGCTCTTATGTGCTATAGATTAGCACCAAATATTTGGTATATTAGTATTACACCCACAAAGGTCCTTGTAAAGGTTAGAATGCTTGAGTAGTTTAAAGATATAAGACCTGGTTGTGGTTCTTGTTTAGTAGTTTCACTGATTGCTATTTCGTGTCTCTTATGTTAGGGCGGTATGTGGCTCCCGAGGTTTACAGAAATGAAGAGTATGACACAAAAGTAGATGTGTTTTCATTTGCATTAATCTTACAAGAGGTAAAATATTTCTTTATCTGTCACTGTCTCATCGTGTTGATTTTAGCAAAATAATCAGACCAACTGTTCTTTATTTTTGTGTAAAAGTTTGTGGACATGGTCAATTCTAAATCCTCCTTTCCTCTACTAGTGTACAATGCTGTGTAGCATTTATAACATCTGCATGCTGTATATATGTACTCTACGGAGTCCTATGATTGAGTTTAGTAGCCACATGCACTAGTTTTTGAATGATATTGGCTGAATTGTAGCCTGGACATTGAAATTCATGAGCTTTTATCACCATTGTAGATGATTGAAGGCTCTCCACCATTTTCCTCAACACCAGAATGTGAAGTTCCTAAAGCTTATGTTGCCAATCAACGTCCACCATTTAGGGCTTCTGAAAAGCTTTATCCTTATGGTTTGAAAGAGTAAGTTAGTTACCTCTTCTTGTTTGTCAACTCTACTTTACCATAGATCGTCAATAGGTGAATATATTATTACTGAGGCAAATTGACTAAAATGATTCTGTGTAAATCTTTGCCAATTACTTCTTTTGAAGGTTAATTGAAGAGTGTTGGCACGAAGAGCCATTCAACAGGCCGACCTTTGGCCAAGTAATTAAGAGATTGGATTATATCAATGACCAGATTGCTCGCGATAATTGCTGGAAGGTCTCTCCCTCCACCCCCTCATTCACCCGTCTTTATCATGTTAAAACCCATCTTGACCCTTCATTTTCGGAAAAATCATTGAACAGTGAACTTGTTATCTTGCATTGCTGACAGGCTAAGCCACTCAGGTGTTTCCAGAACTTTGGTCTCATCTTAAAGAGGGACAATTCAAATCCAAGCACCCGATCATCTCGGTCCACTATGAGATGACCGAGAATCTGCCATTTGATTATGCTCTTGCATTTAACTAGCCATACACACGGATTTTTTGCGGCCAGTTTTCCTGCTTTGCTGTCCCTGTATATTTTATTTTCCCCTTTACAAGTAAACTGAAATATTGTTCATTGTCTAGGAATATGTAGTTAGTCTGCAGAAGTGCATAGACTATATGTATGTTGGTTCGTACCTAACTTCCCTAAGTTGTGAGCCACGTATTCTCTCCTCCCCCAACCCCCCCACCACAAAAAAAAAAAGATAGAAAATTTCCTCAGAGTTGCGCTCCCTGCTAATAATCCATCTACAATCCCAGCGCAAAAAACTACAGAAAAGTATGCTAATATCTCAAAATAATTGAGAGCATCTCCCAGGAAGCTTGGTAAGGATTAGCAGAGATGTGAATGTTACTTCAATTTCAACTTTTGCCGAGGATGTCTCTGTCAAGATTACGAACCGCCAAAGGACATGCTTGTTTTTATGAGCCTAGGCCGGCCGCACCGGCGAGACCAGCTTTGTTCTATTCCCGTGGGGGCATCAGTTGATATTTCAATCCTTTATGTCCGAGCGAGTCGTTGCCGTCAATGAGCCTTTAAATATTTGCTGCTGATACGTATGGGCTGCTGCTGGCACAGCCCCTCTCACCTTTTTCTTCTACAGCTACGTGGGTTGAGTTGTTGCAGCCAAGAACACCTTCAATCTTGTGTTTCTTATGTCATGCAAGTGCTTTCTTTCCTTTTAGATAAAAAAAAGAAAAAGAAAAATCTTTGTTCTGTTTTGGATCTACAAGAAGAATCAAGACAGCTTTCAAATCGTCATAGGACAACCTTAAGTCACTCCTGTCTATACATCATCAAGGAAAAACTAGATGGGGGTTAACAAATGAATGCATTGAGATCAAGAAATGATTATCCCCGACGGAATAAGAACTGCCGGAACAATGTGCAAAGCCTACTACATATACTAGACAAAGCTTGAGCCCCTCTTCTGCCAGCAACAGAAGGAATTGGAAAAGGAGAACTTATCGAAGCCTCTGGCCGGACTGCAGACTGGTAATTTTTTCATAGAACCTTAAGACCTTCGGGTGCGCCTTGATCTTCCAGGGATCCAAGCCTGACAGGTGCAGCCCACTCAAGCTCTTAACCCGGGAGAGTGCCACGTACACCATCCCATACCCGAAAGCCTTGGAAAGATCTGTATGAACCCTATCAAGCGTCATCCCCTGGCACTTGTGAATGCTCATGGCCCATGCCAGAATGAGTGGTATCTGCCTCCTCCGGGCAACAACAGCATCTGCTTCCATTAGTTGCCATACCTGAGGTTTGACAACAGTTGTCCTCCCAGAGTCGAATTGCACCACAGGCAGAACCTGGTTACGGGGGCATATGTTCGAGGAAACACCTTCTTTGTCCTCCGCAAACCCAATTATGGTCCCGGTGGCACCATTGATCAGCCCAAGCCATGACTTCATGTTCTTCACAAGCATCACCCTAGCCCCCTCACAGAGAAAGATCTTGTCGGGGGCCAGACCGAACTGAAGAGATCTTCCAGCTTGGCCTACACCAGTATCCTCCGCCACGAAAGTGTAGCCCTCCTTGCCCAACTCTGACATCCTCTCCTCATTCACAACACTCACATCATTGTTCCTCGGGTACAATCTCACTATCGATGGGTCCGGTTCACTGTCTGAGGAACAAGACTTCTCCAGAAACTCCATTTCATCAGGATCAATCTCTCCCTTCCTGATCCCCTGAAGCAGCTTGATGAGCCTCTCCTCGGACTGCCTGAAGACCTTTGTGAGCTCAACCTGCAGATCGAAGCTCAAGTCCCAGCAATCAGCCTCAAATGCAAATTCCTTTCCCAAGGACAAGTACCCCGTCTTAGTCACGGGCGGCAACTGAAAGAAGTCGCCGCACACAATCATTTGAATCCCACCCCAGGATTTATCAGACTTCCGAACCTCCCGAGCAATGAACTCGAGGTAATCAAACAGATCCCCGTCTATCATGCTAATCTCATCAATGACCAATGCTCGAGCTTTCTTCCATCTCCTGGTGGCCATCTTATCGGACAAGACCGTCTCGAGCAGTGCATCCCGGTTGTTCACAGCAAGCCTGATACCCGAAAACGAATGGAGCGTTTGCCCCCGGAGGGCGCATGCAGCAATGCCTGTCGAAGCCGTGACAAAGACCTCTGGTGGCCGAAGCGATTTCTGCAGCACCTTAATGACATGCTTCAAAAGAGCAGTCTTCCCGGTTCCAGCAGATCCAGTGATGAACACGGATTTTCCGCACGAGATGGCAGAGATAACTCTCTTCTGTTCCTCCGTCCACTCGATTCTTCTCTTCGACGCCCTCTTGGAAGGATTCTTCTTGACGGCTGTCTTCTCCAAGTTCGACTTTTGAGTCCAACTCCTAGAGTATCCCGAGCTCTTAGTGCTGTAATTCCTAAAAAAAGAGATCACGGGCGCGAAAATTCTCACACCCATAATCGTGTTCACCGAATCAAATTCTGGTTCTCGGGGATTTCATCCTCACTACTCAGGCGTTTGAATCAGAACATCTTCCATGGCAGAAACTCAAATAGAACTTAAGCAGAACCACAGACTGTACAGACACAGATAGTGAGACAGCAACAATTCTAGCTCACCACGGAGTGAGAAGTCATGCTCGACTGATTGATCCAGCGGTTATCCTACTCGTTGGAAGCAGAAGAAACAGCAAGCAGAAACCGCCGACAAGAATTTTCCTCCCTTCTTATGAAGATGATCCTAAAAAATTCGGACTTATCCCCTCCTGGGCCATCAAGATTTGGGCTTTGACAACACCCATTTCGTTATACCCATTTCCCGGGAGGAGGAATGGGGAAAATTATTATTTTTGCCGTAATTTCTTCATATTCCGATCCTAGATCCGGTCATCTACCGGGTCGGGCGGATATTTTAGGACCTTGTCCAGCAGCACTGCCACCGCCGATGTCAGTCTCTGTTGATCTTCGCCGGAATATTGACGGTGAGTCTTGCTGGAGCCGGCGCAGCCCGAATTTTGTTGTTAGGTTGTTGTATGCGGGTAGAATTTAGCCGACCCCGCAATGAACTTGACGTCAGTTGCGGTTCTTGATGATGTTAGCGTTTGTTCGGTTGAAACCTCCTTCAGCATAAAGATGATAGATGGACAACATCGATATTTCCATCTTTTCACGTATTGGGTCCTAAAGCTGCTAATCGCAATTTGTTCAGGGAGACTCTTGTTCTTTTATAACCAGAATGGATTCTTGTGTTCCTTGAGATTTTATACAAGATAATTCAGAGTTCACTATTCTGCCTCTAGATCAGGATTATTCTTTCTTGATGTTTACTCCTCTTCTCGGTTACTTAATTTGTTAGTATGTGGTAGGCGTTGCTATTGTTGGTTAACGTAGTTGGATACATCCACAGTGCTGCCTCTGTTCCAACAGGCCACCGAATGATGCCTTTGTTAGTAAAATCCAATCTTTAGGCCTTTGGAGATCTTCCTTTTAGTGTTTTTATACACTAAATTGCATTGATTGTCCATTGCTGTACAATTTCCTGCTTCATGTGGTGTCATAGAGGTTCATGTGGTAGAAATGGACCAGATTCTCACAGCTATGGAATGGAAGCTACTCACTTTGATGAAGTATATAGCCATGGCATCCCAGAAGTTGAGTTATGCTGTTCATATATATTTGGTGGTGCACACCAGTTTTGTTGACTGAACTTCCTGCTGCCGCTGCTGCTGATCCAGTTGTCTCTAGTCTTGTGTTAGTGCATATTTATTTCCGTAAAACCTATGGTTCATATAATGGACTTGTCAGATGCTGTCATATTTAATTCCAGCGGATTGAAATCTGTTGTATGGAATGACTTCGATAGGTTCATGAAAGGTGACACTCCTGTTTCTATCTGTGGACATTGCAAGAAGAGGATGAGCGGATCAGGTATTAGTGGGACATCCCATTTGGGAAATAATTTGATAAGGTGCCAAAGGAGAGCAAATCGTGAGATAGGTCAATTTGTTTCAAGGGGAAAGAAGAGAGGACGGTCTCCTGACCTTGGGAATGCCAGTTCCAGCCAAGATCAGAAGCCAGATGAGAATCTAGCTGTTGCAGTTGTTAATGCAATAAACCTATGAAGGACGATAACATGCTGGTCACTGCTGTAAGTGCCAACTTTGTTCAAAGGAGAAGCCAATTCGATCTTGTCAGGATGATAATTTACATGGCTATCCATTAAATATGATTGAGCACGTTGGTTTCAGAAGATTTGTCAAGAATATTCGACCACTCTATGGACTCATGACGTTTACTCAAATTGAGGCTGACTGCTTGGAAATCTACGAGAAGAAGAAGCTGAAATTGTTTGAGGTGCTGGATAAACTGGTGGGGAAAAGTGGCCTCACTCTTGATGTCTGGGTTAGTTTTGATGATTATTGGTATTTCCACCTCAGCTCACACTTTATAAATGAATCTTGGCAGCTGAAGAAGAACTGAGCTTTCTGAAGTGAAATTCTTCTCATACTAAAGACATACAGGCAGATTCTATTTTGACAAGCCTGATGGACTGTAACATTGATTGGAGCTTGTTCTCTATGACTTCTGACAGCTCTAGTACAAATAGATTTGTCTCCATGATTAAGGACCACTTGACACAGAATCACTTCCTTAATGGCTTCAAAATATGGCAAGTCTTTTCAATCAGATGGTCCAGCATGCCATGGGAGCTGTACATGAGGTGACTCCTAAGGTTTGAGAAAGCATTCAGTACTTGAAGAGCTCATGAGTTATGCAAGAGAAATTCAAACAGATGGCGTGATGAGAGAGTATTGAGGTCCCATAGTTCTTATCTCTTCATGACAGAGCAAGGTGGCAATCAACCTTCAGAATGCTCGAGGCAGCCTTAGTGTACAAGGGCGTACTTTCTCTTTTGTGTGAAAATGACCCATAATCTGTATCTTGGCATTCTGAAGTGGAGTGGGAGAAAGTTGGCTCCATTACCAGCTTCTTGAATGTCTTTCTAGACATTATCAGTGATTTTTCTCAAAGCAAGTCTCCCAGTGCAAATATATTTTTTCCTCTAACATGCGACATTCACTTGGAGTTGATTTCCTGGTGTGAGAGTTCAAATTAATTCGCCAGTTCCTTGGCCATGAAGATGAGGTGCAAGTTTGATAGCTACCGGGTGAACTGTAGTTCAGATTTGGCAATTGCAGCCTTCTTAGACCATTGATTTAAGATGGACTTGATGGATTATTGATCCCCCGAATCTATGGTAGCAGTGCTCAGGTGAATCAAACCATATAAAGGCGCTTTATGGCAGCCACTCCACTGGGTCCCCATTAGCAGCTGTTGATCAGAGTCTTGCATGGCAAGTTGGTGAAAGTTCAGGCAGCATATTGAATCCTGGAAATAGTGCAAACAATTGGCTGATTGGGTTTGAGAAATTCCTCCATGAAACTTCTCAAACTGATGGTGCACAAACTGATCTGGACAAGTACTTGGAAGAGCCTCTCTTCCCTTGAAAATGTTCACTTTAGCATACTGAACTGGTGGCAAGTTCACATTCCCCATTATCCCATATTATCTTTGATGGCTTGAAATGTGATGGGAATTCAGATGTCTAAAGTTCCATCTGAGTCGGCATTGGATGTGGTAGGCAAAAAATTGGATCATGATCATAGTTCTCTTAGTGCCGCTACTCTGCAAGCATCGATGCGCTCTCACTGGAATGGATCAGGAGTGAGCTGGAAAGTTGATGCTCGGTAAATTCTTATAGTTTGTTTCGTTCTTCCACTTTTCTGTGTCACTCTAATCTGTTTTTGATGTGGAAAATCTAAGTGGTAGAGCCGAGGTATCTTCTTCAGTCATTGCAAATATTTATCTCTGAAATTAGTTGAACAATTTCATCAGGTTCTGCTAGTTCAGCGAGTTTCAGTCTTGGGAATTTACCATTCTAGTTCATATTGTCAATAATCTTTATACCAAATTTCAGACCTGTTTCATGATTTGGATTGCTTTTCAATAGCTAGTGTATCTGCTTTACAGATGGTGCATAACCACAAGCACGGCTGTGCTTGATTGCTGCTCTTATTTGACTCGAATAGACATCATTCATATCCCGGAATATTATGTCCTGTTTACCCATAGATAGCAAGGGAATAGATCATTGAACTTAGTACAAAATAAGTTGGCTCACCCATATATTGATGTCCTCCTCATGCTCACATTGCCTCTGAGGTCTTAACTTTTGTCGCATAAAGGATTCATTGCTTTTAAATTCTCTGTACGTGGGTTCTGATGGTGACAGGGTGTGTAAGGCATTTAAGGAATTAGGTTTTGCAATTCAACTGAGAGAGAGGGAGAGACCCATCCTTTCTCCATCATTCCTGTGTCCAAACTTTGACATCATCCTTGGGTTTGGCTGTGGTCCCCCATCGCACTCTCACAGTGGGGAGAGAATATTAGGTTATCAGGTTCCTGCGATGGATTGTTGCCATTTGCCCTTTACTTGTCTTTTGAGGTTTGGTTTTTCTCCATTTTGGCCCTCTCAGGAAGCAAATTTTCTCTCTGCATACAGCAGTGCATCCCTTTTTCCCTGGTCTTAATTAAAAAGGGGCCTCATAGACCTAAAAAAAATGGGTAAAAATTTAGTTTATGGAGTACACTTAACCATAAAGAGTTTTGATTTGTTGAAAGGCGAGGGGACAAAAGCCAGACGATGCCAACAGAGTCAAGATAGATCTCAGGGATTTTGAGGTAATTATTGGATATTTCACCAGGCTCTACAGTTTTTCATTTATACTCTATGGTGGCTTTAGTCGAAGTGATATCAAGCCACGGCATTTCAGAGGAGCATTGTCAATCTGAGCGGGCTATCATGAGGTTTCCATGCATAGTAGCTGTCCTCCTTCCATATTCTGCACGAAAGTTTGCTCTGATATAACAAGCAGCAATAATTATACTCAACCTCCTCCAATGGCACATCCACCATGGCTTTCCTTTCCCGATGCTGCCAATCAGTCTGAGCCTTGACGAGCAATGTGACACCTCTGACCCGTGAGGCAGAACAAGATGCAAACCCAGGGTTTGCAAGTCCGATAGGAAATTGACCGGTTCAGTCGGAGCCGATCGTATTTAAAGTGCAATCCGGTTAATTTTAGAAATCAAACCGGATAAATAGCTAGTTCCCGACCGAACCGGTCTTTAAAACTATGGCTAATAGATGTCCAATGTGAATTAGTCTGATAGAAAATCTTATGGACAAGGAGTGGTCGTACCATCAGGTGCGTTGCGGCCCCGGCCAATCAATGTCCCCAGACATCGTCGTCGTCGTCGTCGTCACGATCAGTTGATGCCCTAGCGAGCATCGATTTCCTCCGACCTGGCCCGCAACTGCCGTGCCGTGCCGTGTCGGAGCATGTAATGTCGTGTTCACGCGCTATGCATCATAGGAAAAGTGCGAGCGGCCTTTCCACGCAACATTCGACGACGGACGGGAGCGCGGTCGAGAGCTTTGGCGAAGGCTCGTGGGTCACAGCTGTTAAATCTGTTCCAAACTTTCTGCCTCCCTCCATTAAGTGCGACAGTTAACATGGTTGCTTAAAATCTGGGAATTGCCCTTCAACGCGTGAAACACGACATGGCAAAATTTTAGGGCGTTCGTATAGAAAAAATAAATAAGGGTTACCGTGTCTTCGATTCTCTTCGTGAGATTTTCTACCTACCCCATATTCAATCCTAAACTTACGAGCATAGTTTTAAAAACCGCACCGGCCGGCCTGGGAATCGGACACTCATTCGATCCGGTTCTTATAAAAGATCCAATTGTACATTCAAAAAGGTCGATTCCAATTGAAACGGCGGGTTCCCGTTCCGACCGACTTGAAATTAAAAAAATAATAATAACATATTATAATGTACATATTTTATTTTATTAAATTTATATTAAACTTTTATTTAGCATAATGGTTATATTAATGATTTTTATTATAAATCATATTTAAATTATAATATTATATAAATTTATTAATAATATTATTTATTAAATATGTGGTTTAAATCATTGAACCCCGTTCCGATCCATGAACCCGTTCCTACACCGATTCCCGATCTAGTCCAATTTTAAAAACTATGCTTACGAGTCTCCTATATAATAAAAAAATAATTTCAAATACATTTAATTTAGATACAAGTTAAGTAAATTCAATAATATATAAAATTTTCTCTATCTACAACATTCAAATCCATAATTCTGGTTGATGAATTAGTAAAGCTTGAAAATGCCCTTGACGGAACAACACCTCGCCGCATTGTTTCGTTATGGCTGGATGTAATACGTTGAGAAATGACGAGTCATTGTCTGCCACCTCAGCAGATATGCCGAACCTTGGATGAGACGATTGGGACCCTCAACCCAACCCAACCCAACCCAAAATTGGGGATGGTAAATCAATTGGAACAAAGACGAGGAGAAAGATAAGCTCCGGTTAATTTTATTCTGAGCCGAATAGACTTTTTAAGAGGTAAAACCTTTTTTTTTCGCTTATCATTTAATAAGACTCTTGTTAGTGATGAATTTTATTTACTCGGCAATGTATTTAAAGGAAAATGCACATAACGACATCGATTTTCAGAAACCATTAAACCCTGACTAATCCGGTTCAAACTCTATCAATCGACTAATGGAGTAAAATTCTCCCAACATAAATTGTTTACATTCACAATGTTCAAAATCTTACTTAATTGAGAGAAGAGAAGCCAAATTATCTTAACCGACTTATATTGGCCCATATAATCACATCAGTTAACTCATTTAGGTTATGCACTGGGATTCCATCCCATTTCTACCATTAAGTCCAGGAACTGAAGCCATATTGAGGATATTGCTCACTCAATGGATGATTGATCAATCAAGACGCTAAAGCTATTCTGGGCATGAATTTTAAGCTAAATGCTCCACTTGTACTCGGAGTTAACGATGTTCGTAATCAGACACTAACTAACGAGTGATGACAGTGTATAAGATCTATTATAACTCAAGGTCCATTTAATTTACCCAGATTAATACGCACGTATGCGCCCCTCAAGTAGCCCTCAAAGAGTTTGGGGGTTGGAAAGGGTTCTAGACTGAATCTGCCCAAAACGAATGTCGAACCCATCGAAGATTTTGCATTGAATCTGGCTAGATTTTATGTCAACTTGATCTAATAACGGCCTGTCGACGGAGCAAACTGATCTAATAACCTCACGGTTACTGCCATTTTTGACGGGTTGATTTTGAGACCGCTCATGAAGAGCAACACGCTGATGAAACTCGAAAACCTAGTAGAAGGCATAAGCATTTGCCCCGTTTCTCTTCTGAGGCTGAGTCATCTAGAGCTCTGATTCGATTAAAATGTCGACTCAACACATCTGGGGAGAACCATCCACCGTATATCTACATGTCTAGTCTCATCAGAATCGGCTCTAAGACCATGTAGTAAGGATAAGGTGCTGCTGCATCCATGTAACATATACTTCACAACACATGTAGGGTGAAAGTTACAGCATAGTAAGTAAACCATAGATAGATGAGGTTCATGCGCGTGGTTGAAGGGTCAATTCTCAGGCCATAAATAAAGATCCCTATCATGGAACCACCTGGTTTCCATTTTCTGCAACTCCTCGTCCTCCCTAGCGCTACTTCTACTACTACTCTCCCCTACTGTAGCTTAAACTTGTAGCGCAAAACCTAGAACACAACAAGCTCTCTCTCTTCTCCTTGGGCTTCTCTATCCCATGATTCCCATCGCACCCAGCAGCTGTTGACCTTTTAGGTAATCTTTACACTAGTATTCGCAGACCAAGTTGGAAGCTTCACCACTCGGTGCTACATCTCGCGTCTTGCCCGATTCAGTTCATAGAATTATTACCTGTTCTGAGGGAGAACGCTGCTTTTCCTTCGATAACTGAAATCGGAATCATCAATCTTTGTTGGTTCTTGCCTTTATTATTATTATTTTTTCAGTTCTCCAGCCATGGAGTACCCAGGCCAATCCCCGGACCTTGCCTCCTCCCAGAGGAAATCCGGAAGGGGCAAAATCGAGATCAAGCGGATCGAGAACACCACGAACAGGCAGGTCACGTTCTGCAAGCGCCGGAATGGGTTGCTCAAGAAAGCGTACGAACTGTCGGTGCTCTGTGACGCCGAAGTATCGCTCATCGTCTTTTCTAGCCGCGGCCGTCTCTATGAATACGCCAATAACAGGTTCACTTCTCTTCTAACTAAGAGTCCGCAATTATTTCTTAGAGGATTTCAACAACTTGGTTTTGGTCCCTCTTTCCTGTTGTTTTTCAAGATACCACGCTGCCTTTCTGGCCTAATTGGTCCGAGTTCCATGTTTAAGGGTCCTTGACTATGCTTCTTAAGAAACCATAAGGATCGAATGTAGATATTGAGTTGGAGCTGTGTGTTGCTAATCAAGATTGATCTTTTCTTCCATCTTCCTAATCGCTTTTCGTCTTCTCATTCGATTTCTTCCATATTCTCTTTGTGAGCTAGCCTCTCGGACACTTCCATCGATAAGCTTGTCTCTTGCTTCTGATTTTGAAATGTAACACAAAATGAGCCCTTTTCCCAACACCTCCATCAGCTTATGGAGGAGATGATGTAAGTGTTTTCAATTAGAAGGGCTTTCTTGGGTACATTTAACGAGGTTTATCTTGAGTGGTAGTTAGAGCAGACAAAATTACATTAGGGTTGTCCTTCTAGAAATATTTAACCGATTAGGACAATATTTATGAGGAAAAAACTAAAGTTAGGGTTTATATCAAATTAATCCAAGAAAAATAGGGTTCATCAGGATCTCTCTAATTTCTCTTTCCCATTGTATATCTCATATTTCATTAGGGTGTTGAAACTTTCCTTGATAATAATATATTATTTTCAATCTGGTTTTTTTTTTGGGCTGAATTTCAATCTGGGCTGTAAAAGAACATTATATTAGTGTTTCAACTTAACTGAAATAGGCAATTCTTGGAATTCAGCAGAAAATTTGATAAAAGCAGTGTCTTTCACAAATCCTTGTTCCCTCTTTCAGTCAATCAGTCCCACCAGTCCATGAAAAACAATAAAGGGGCTGAATTTGAATTGGCTGAGCGAAGACATGGACTCTGTCCTTCTTCAGCTGCTGATGAGATGGATGATTTCACCCTAGGGTTTAATCATGTTTGTTGTATAAACTATAAATATATATATATATATTCATACCGGTGATCCTTTATATATTTACAAAATCTACGAATCTTTGGTCAAGTCAGACGTGATTTTACATCCCTCCCACTTCTCAGTCAAGACAAAGAGAGTTGCGTGCGCCATGCCATGTTCATAATCATGTCATCCCCTCTCCACTGATCGGCTCTACTCTCTGTCTCTCCTACCTTTTGTGTCCTTCTACTATCTCCATCTCTTTTTTTCTTGTGTCTGTACAGTAAATCGATACTTGGGATCGAGTTTTTACATGCCTATTAATAGACCCTTTTTTCCCTTTCCTTTCCCCCTCCCCCGACGATGATCAACGAGGCATACATGTGCATAATTTTTTTTTATGAAAATATATCATTTTTCATAAACGAGATTGAGATCGAGGTTGAGATTGCAGAAGCTTTGAGTTGACAAGATTTGAGGAGGGAAGAGGGACGAAAAACAGAATGGTACGACCACCCAATAGGAAAGGCCCTGCAATGCCTCTCTCTCTCTCTCTCTCTATCTCTCTCTCGTTCTTTTTGATAATTAATTAGCGTCTGGCAGTCGTGAGGAAGAGTGCAACAACAACTTCTCTGCCACACTGCTCCCTCTGCTTTGATCGGTCCTGCATTCCCTGCAACTCTAATTGATCACTTACACCGCTTCTTTCAAAATTAAAGTATGATGCGTTTATCAGTTTTATATTTTAATAAATTTAAATAAACTAGTTTAACATATTATTTATAATTTATTAATTATTATGTGAGAAAAAAAATCATTTCATCCTTCACTTCCTATACCAAAGCTTTTTAAAAAGTGACCGTAATAATTAGTTTCACAAACGGACAGGATATTGTCGTCGGGGGTGATTGGCCACCGAGCGATGGCTCGGCCATACGTGTCTCCCGAGGGATGGGCAAATGTCTGATCAGCCAATCATCTCTTTGTTCGTGTCTTTTCACCTTTTGACCATCGACGAAATTAAGGTTGCATTACTCCTCCCCTAGGAGGCAATCCCTGTCTGTACGTATGTTACTAAAGCTGTGAGTTCGGTCAGGGGAGAGGGAGAGGCAGAGAGAGAGAGAGAGAGAGATATGCATATACATTTATATACAGAGAGAGGGAGCACTATATATAAAATAAATATAAGAGAGATACATCGTTATACTCTTAAGACCGTAAGATCATTTAAATCCATTGAGAATGAGGGGGTCGGAATGATTGAAATGATTGTAATCATGGTACGGCTCTACGACACTTTTCCTTTTCCTAGTACTGATTAACAAATTACGATATTGATGTCTCCTTGCAGCGTTCGTGGGACGATCGAGAGGTACAAGAAAGCTTGCAGCGATCCCTCGACCACAGCATCCGTCTCTGAAACCAACACCCAGGTAGAGACATTGGCCTCCTTCATGCATGTCCGGGGATTATCTATAGTGTGAGAGAATATCTCGTATCTATCTAGTCGGATCCCATGATCGATAGAGAGTACCTCTAGCTACGCAGAGACTCGCCTTTACTGCTTCCCATCACTAATTAGTCTCATGGCTGTTAACCTATGACCGGCTGCATGCAGTATTACCAGCAGGAAGCATCCAAGCTGCGTAGACAGATAAGAGAAATTCAGAATTCTAACAGGTACTGCAGCTAACATCTTTGAGATATTGAATTATGTCGGTGCTGATATCTGATAAGATGTATGTGTTTGTTTTTTTCCCCTCTCATACTATGGATATGGTTTCTCTATGTAATATGAGAAGGAAAATTGCACACAATGTTGCAGGCACATTCTGGGCGAAGCAATAGGCTCTTTGAGTTTCAGGGAGCTCAAGAACTTGGAGGGAAGGTTGGAGAAGGCAACCGGCAGAGTCAGATCGAAGAAGGTACCTTCTGATCGAACCTCTTGGCGACTGAGTTGAGAACTGGAGTACTTCAATCATATCCTAGGATTAATACTTGTCTTGATTTTTTGGCCGAACTGTATATCTCTGTGTTAACTTGTCTGCTTTCACATATGTATTACAGTGTGAGACATTATTCGCAGAAATCGAGTACATGCAGAAGAGGGTAAGCATTTCTTATGCTGCTGATGTCTATTAGACCCCAATTCCACCCAACATTTGATGTAAAGGAGTTAGAGGAATAGAATAGAAAGACCATAGAATTGTGTTCTTCGACAGTGGCGCTTCCATCCGATCGCATCTAGCACAATGTGATGGACTGACTACACATACATGTTGAAAGTCAGTCGGTTGCTCCCGCAGATCCCTACGGTGAACCCATAAAATGGAACAGCAGATCTTTTCAAAAATAAGTTGTTTTAAATTTATAATGATGAGGTGATCTTCTTTCTCTTTCATTGTCTGAAGTGGATTATTGACTGTTGTTGTGCAGGAAATTGAGCTGCAGAACGAGAACATGTACCTAAGAGCTAAGGTTTATCTCTAACTCTGCACATATAGTCGTAAGACGATATTTGCTTTACGAGCAATACTCTCAACAAAACCAACATCGATATTTTGTAGATCAATTCCGGTGGATTCAACAGGACATGAATGTGTTAAGTTTAGTATTTTACCTAGAACAATCCGAAATGGATTTGAGTGAAGTGAATATGCAAATTGTCATATATATATATATCAATCCTCTGCAGATATCAGAAGCTGAGAGAGCAGCTGCCGCCCAGCAGCAACAACCGGCAAATCTGATGCCGAGTGAAGGGCAGATGTATGACTCGGTCCCAGCAGAGTCGTATGATCGGAACTACCTCCCAGTGAATCTTCTGGAGCTGAACAATCACCATCAGTACTCTCAACCGGACCAGACTGCTCTCCAACTCGTCTAATAATATGTAAGCACGCAAAGCATGTCTTTTTCATTTTCCTGAAAGATTGCAACAATCGATCATAAATAAATACATGATACATCCGCACTCATGATGCACGTATATGTTTAACTGTTTGTGATATCAGGTGCATGCAGTTGATGATGAGCATGCAAGGCATATTGGAGGCCACTGGCATTGTTTTACTTTTAAGTGTGGTTTTCTCATGACTGATAATATTATAGTTCTAATGAA
Source organism: Sonneratia caseolaris (assembly GCA_900006705.1). NCBI lineage: Eukaryota > Viridiplantae > Streptophyta > Magnoliopsida > Myrtales > Lythraceae > Sonneratia > Sonneratia caseolaris. The sequence goes on along the minus strand of CXYZ01024283.1, from coordinate 1,982,889 downwards.
TCAATTCGGTGAGAGAGACACCCAAAGTCTGTAAAAGCTGTTTCAACCCTACATGAGGGGCGGCTTGGCTGATTAATCCACACATTTGACGTACTGCATGTTCGATTCCTGCAATGTTTTGGCTTCAGGATGAAGATCTATGCTCTAAGGTCACTTGCTTGGATCTACACACAACAGCACATGTTTAAGATATTTCAGTGTTCAATTAGTGACTCATTACTGATCACTGAGGATGCACGTTTTCTGGCATTCACTAGAGTGGGGCAATCTCATATTTCCAATGACCAAACCACATCAAGGAATGCACTGCACCGATCAGCTTATTTATCGCTCGATGAGACATTGCCTCGGTAGTGCAGAGACATATGGACCAAGGTGACCTACTACAAGAGGGTAAAATCTTCTAGGAAAGAGATATCCTGACGATACATCTTGGCAGTATCCAAGAGACATCTCACCCCATTGAACGATGAAATATGATTGTCTGCCCAGGCTTGCTTGACAATACAAAGTCTCATACACTTCATCGATGGAGCAGCAGATTTTTTTGCTTGGAGTCACGTGACCCACATGAATTCTTTGCTACTGCAGTTCAGGATGATAAAAGAAAAATGGACACCTCTCCGGGATCACAATGTCTTTGCATAAAAGCTTTCCATTTCAATAATCGGATGAAGTTTGATCTTACAAAATATTTGGGGGCAAGGAAGAAATACAGTTATGCAGTGTCATATGAAATCAATCAAGTCAAAAAAATGGAACTGCCCATGCAGTGGAGTTGCCTACAGAGATTGATGGTCCTTCAAGCACTGAGTCGTGTCTGGTAGTAGTCTATGACTGATGGGCTCCAAACCTCTCCCAGACCAATGCCTGACGAAAGAATTCTCTAATTTCCTAACCTGCAGTTTTTCCACCATTGCAATCAATAATAAACCATCCAAGGACATCGAAAGCAAAAACCTATTACACACAGTGCAGAAGATCACGGTCTCCCTAGCCCATAAAGCAGAGGTCAATCCACTTTTGGTTGATTTATCCAAATACCGGAATTTCAAGACTAGGGAAAAGGAGGAGATGCACTAACTATAAAAAAT
>CXYZ01024283.1:1948443-1975012 GCA_900006705.1 Sonneratia caseolaris | reverse complement strand
ATTAAATCGATATTCTAATCTATAAATTTATATTTATATCCCTTCTAATTTAATTTTAAAAATTATGATTTACTTATATTTTCAAGGAAAAGCTGGAAATATAGGGGAAAATAAACAAATATTGATATTTCGCCGGCAGAATTAGAGTAGACGTAGGGGAAGGGAAGCAGTCGAGTTGGTCTCCCGACCAGACGGCTCGTGGAGGGATGCGTCAACGGACCCCAGGTAGGATTTAAATGTAGCACAATCCTTGTCCGGATTACTTTACATGATTACCCATAAATTTAATTTCAACAAAATACAAAAAAGAAAATTTGCGCTGTTGTGGTGTAAAGAAATTTAATTAATATTTGTGTGAGTGACCTGTCGGGCAGAAATTAATTGAATCATAATAGGATGATTCAGTCATTTAAAATTAATAAATTATTTTTATTCATAATACTCAAATTCAATTTATTATTATATATATATATATATCAAAACATCCCATCTATATCTCATGATATTCATGAATGCGGACTTAAATTTGAATTTTGTGGATAATTATTCAATTAGGGTTTAGGGATATTAAATGTTAATAATTTTGCCTCCGTTAATAGTGCGCATTTTTAGGAAAAGGGAAAAGCTGCGTTCGATTTTTTCTGGGCATTTGAATATCGGGAGAAAAGAAATTAAAAAAAGGAAAAAAAAGTGAAATTGTCTTGCGTTTGCTCTCTCCAATCATTTTTCTGCTCCCCTTCGTTCTCTCTCTCTCTCTCTAAAAACTCCTCTCTTCTGCTCGATTTGCCTCTCAAGATTCTCGTCGTCAGTCTCCCTCTCTCTGGCTGGCTCTCTCTCATCTTTCTGTCGCTGGCTTGCTGGCGAGGGTGAAGGAAGTGGAAGGGTGGAAGAAAGAACTGCCTCTGCTTCTACGAAACTCTCCGTCTCTTCTCCCTTCCCTCGCCTCTCTGTTTCTCTCATACACACACACACTCTTATCTCACTCTCTCCCGTTCTGATTATTCGATTAAAGGCACGAGTTCTGGGTTCAGTCTGCCGAATTTCACTTCAGAAATGGACCCCTTTTAGCTGCTGATTGTGCGTTCTTGACGATCTTGCAGTTCCTTTTATAAGGTAATACAACTCCCTCTCTCTTGTTGCCTTTTGCTCAGTCATTTGAAGTATTTGGGGGCTACAGTTTTCCTAGTTTCATGAAATTGATTTCTTTTAGGATAATCCTGTTCATTTTTTCGGTGATCAGTTGATAATCCAGCTAAATTTGATCCTGTTTTGTGAATTGTTTAGTGCTGTTCCTGGAAAGGTTGACGTTGTTGTTGATACAACAATCATTGAGCCTTTTCTGGTCAAGATCCTTTTGGTAAATTGCGACCTCGGAACTAAGTTGATTTTGTACCCACTGAATCTCATGAACTGCTTAGTGTCTACTTAATTGTTCTCTCTCTGATCATTGAAGCATTCGCTTTAGTCGGTGTTGGCCCACGAGATCATTCGCAAAGCACGTCGTGGTTCATTTTATTTTATTTATTTTTGCATCAAGAATAATTTTTTGCTCTCTATAAGTTTTCCCTGTCACCTTCCATTTGTGATCCAATTTCTGATCGCTTTCGTTGCCATCAATGAACTTATTTTTTTGAGATTAATCCTGGCGTATCTGTAAAAGAAAATTCCAATCATTCTCTCAGTTTCATAATTATCAATCATGAAGATTTTCTCTATGATTAGTTTGTTCAAATCTGGGAAACATAGCATACGAACTCAAATAATAATTATATCAGCAAGTATATTCCCCCCCTTTTTTTCTCATGATGCTGCAGTTATTGTTTTCCGGGTTGCTCTTTGGCAGTAACTGTACTTGAGGTTGGCATTAATTGTTTCCAGTAATCTGTAGATAAATGGAGCACAGCCCGAAGGATTTGGTTTCCGGCTTTTCTGAAGGTGTGGTTCTTTCCCTTGAAGTCATGATTAGAAGTACACCAGCACTAAAATTATACTAAAGTTGTGATTATTGTAGGATGTCCTTTGGAATTTGTATTAGTGACGTTTAGAAATTAGAAAATGTTGCATATAGAAATAATTTGCATGCAACAGCACATCATTGTCTTGATACTTATCAATTATTCTCATGTAGGCCTATTTAAGGCTCCTTCAGTTAATATCTCTGAAAAGGCGAGAAGCAGTACATGGGGAATTCCCCTTGGTGGTACTACATATCATGGATCAGATGATACCAGCCTGTTTTCCAGTTCATTGCCAGTCCTTTCCTATGAAAAATGTAAGTGTTCATAGTAAATTCTTATCCAGGGCCCTAATTTTATGAAAATGATACTTAAGGAATGCCCTTCTTCCAAAATGCAGCGAACTTCACTGAATCTGAGCAGCGTGTTAGATCTATTGATGATAACTTCTCAAAGGCAAATGAACTCAATCATGACAATGACAGTACAGTTCCTCTTGAATATGTTAAACCAACTGCAATTGGAAGCTTGCTTCCTGATGAAGATGATCTTTTAGCTGGATTGATGGATGACTTGGATCTGACTGGATTACCTAGTCAGCTAGAGGAGTTAGAGGAATATGATATTTTTGGCAGTGGAGGAATGGAATTAGATGCCGATTCCCAAGAGTGCTTAAGTATTGGATTGCCAAAGATAGGCCTGTCTGATGGTCTTGCTGCAAATGGAATTGGCCATTATGCTTTTTCAAATGGCATGGGAACAGTAGCTGGGGAGCATCCTTACGGTGAGCATCCTTCAAGGACGCTATTTGTTCGGAACATCAATAGCAACGTTGAAGACTCTGAATTGAGATCTCTTTTCGAGGTGATTGCAATGAAAGATTTATTTACCATTTTCCTAGGGGCTTAATGCTGCCATTTTGAAATCATTAAAATTCATCCAAGTGCCTGTCTCTATTTAACAGTTAATTTTACCAGAAGATTATTCTGTAATTTTTAAGTTTTGAAACGAAGATGCCAATTTACTTGATGTATTGAGAGATGTTTCCTTAAATGTATATGTATCCTCTTGTACCAGAGGCAGCAATATACTACTTGATTTAAAATTGTGAAAATGGAATCACTTGCATAAATGACCAATTTACTCATCAAGCTGTCTTCCCTTTCTGGAGATATTTCAATGAGTAGAAAGCACAAGAGAGAGGATTAGACCAGATACCTAGGACGAGGTACAGCGGAAATTGAGGTCTCAATTTGTTACCACCAGAAGCATTAGCTGTTTGACTAATTTCATAGAATAGCTTGAGTGTCAATTGTCATTTATGCTAGCGGGAGGAATAGCCTATTGAGGATTTTAATGATTTGCAATTTGGCTGAAGATGTGCTACTGCTTTTAGTCAAGAGAGACAACTAATCATTTTACTGAATGATATCATTTTTAATTGGCAACCCAACTCTAGGATAAAAGGTTCTATCAAGTCTTAGCCCCCATTGCATGCATATGCTCCTCAATTTGTTTGTCGATTGCATATCATTGGTGCGTGATATTAATTATTAGTTAATTTGTTGAGCATAGGTTGCTTCTTATTCCAGTATCTCTGCTAGTTGACTTCCATTTAAAGGTTTCCTGTCTTTTTTTTCCCCTCCACTGTAGCAATATGGGGATATTAGAACTTTATATACCGCTTGCAAGCATAGGGGGTTTGTCATGATATCTTATTATGATATCCGAGATGCTCGAACAGCCATGCGCGCCTTACAGAATAAACCCTTGAGAAGAAGAAAACTAGACATTCATTTCTCGATTCCTAAGGTATGAATCAAGGTTCATGTTTATCTTTTTAATGTAATGTCACACTGTTAACATATCTCTTCTTCCTCTATGATAAAATGTAACATTATGCTGTTAACATATCTATATCTTCTTCCCCTATTATCTATAGGACAATCCCTCGGAGAAGGATATGAATCAAGGAACTCTTGTGGTCTTTAACTTGGATGCATCAGTTTCAAATGATAACCTTCGACAAATTTTTGGGGCATATGGAGAGGTTAAAGAGGTGCAGATTCTTAATATATTCCATCCTATACATTGCATAATATATCTGTCAACTTCAGTATCATCTGATCATTTTAATTGTTACAATACAGATTCGGGAGACACCACACAAGAAGCATCACAAGTTCATAGAATTTTATGATGTTAGAGCTGCAGAGGCAGCCCTTAGAGCATTAAATAGAAGTGATATTGCTGGGAAACGCATCAAAGTTGAACCTAGCCGTCCTGGTGGTGCACGTCGGAAGTGAGTTCTGACCTTCCCTGTTTTTGTGGAATTCTGCATTGTAAATCCTTTCTGATTTGGTTTTGGGATTAAGGGGCATTCAATCATTTTATTTTATACATGCACTAATCTTGGTTGAAAAAAATGCTTTTAATATATTATATCTCAAATCCTTTAATTTGGAGCATAACTATGCTCCAAAAAAAGTATAGACTTTGATTAGAGTATCTTATTTGATTCAGCTAGTGGTTGTACAAAGAGATGCACAAGAAGGGCTTTCTGTAAATACATCCTATGTGCAGACATTAATCAATTATCCTAATCCAAACTAATAGGCCTCTTACACAGAATTTACTGTCTTGTACATGTTTTTGCATTTAGTACACTTGCCTCATTTGTCCTGTACCTTTTGTCAATCAGCTTGATGCAGCAACTAAATCAAGAGCTGGAGCAAGATGAAGCTAGAAGTTTTCGGCACCATGTGGGCTCACCAGTAGCTAATTCTCCCCCAGGTTTATCTTTTTATTTGAGAAACCATTTGATAAATTATATCCAGCGTGATTAGTCATATTATTAATTATGCTCATTTCAATGAACCCTACTTTGCACATAAAAAAGCTCATGCAACTTTCCTTGGTAGGTGCGTGGGCCCAGTTTGGCAGCCCCATTGAGCCAGGTCCTCTTCATGCTTTTGGCAAATCCCCCGGTCTGGGCCCTCGTAGCCCAGTAAGCAGTAACATTTTGCCCGGTTTAGCTTCAATCCTCCCACCTCAGATTTCTGTTTCTCCAAAGATTGCACCTATTGGTAAGGGTCAAGGAAGGATCAACCAGGTGAATCAAAATTTTGACAAAACAGATCCAGCTGTGGGATCTGCATTCTCAAACTCACAGTCTCTTCCCGAGCAAAATTTAAGTGCAAGCCCTGGACCTATATCTGCATTGGGTGAATCTAATCCTAAGTTTTCTGGTATTGCAACATTAACGGGCCCCCAGTTTCTCTGGGGAAGTCCCCCTGCATATTCTGAGCATTCTAGTTCTTCTGCTCGGCCAAGTTCATCAGCAAGGCATCTTCCTGGATCCAGTGGACATAGTCAGGGACAGGGCTTTCCTTTTTCTAACAGGCATGCCCCACTCCTCAGCACCCATCAACCCCATCATGTGGGGTCAGCACCTTCTGGAGTTGCATTTGATCGACATTTTGGATTCTTCTCGGAATCACCTGAGTCTTCATTCATGAACTCAGTGGCACTAGGAGGATTGGGTTTAAATCGCAATAAGGGGAGTTACATGATGAAAATGGGCATGCCAGGAAGCATAACTGAGAATGGTTCTCCAAATTTCAGAATGATGCCAAGCCCTAGACACAATCCGATGATCCTTGGGAATGGGTCCTTTTCTGGACCTGGAGCCACGGGCATTGAGGGATTGGGTGAACGTGGTCGAAACCGGCGGGTTGAGACTGGTGCGACTCATTTAGACAGTAAGAAGCAGTATCAACTTGACCTGGACAAGATTATGAATGGAGAAGACACTAGAACTACTCTCATGATTAAGAACATCCCCAATAAGTAAGGACGATTGTTTTTTAAAATGGATATCACTTGACATCTTGAAGGAGCTTGCTTTCATTTATGCAATCATGCCTTGTTTTATATTCTTCCTTTTAGGTATACATCAAAGATGCTGCTTGCTGCAATTGATGAAACCCACAAAGGCACTTATGATTTTCTGTACTTGCCTATTGATTTTAAGGTGAATATACTTCTGGAAAGTTTGAAAAGGCTGTTCCTGTACTTGCATATTGTTCAAATGGCAGTTACTGGTAATGCTGTTGGTCGATTTGCTGCAGAACAAATGCAATGTGGGTTATGCCTTCATTAATATGGTCTCCCCTTCTCATATCATTTCTTTCTACAAGGTAAGCTTTCTCTATGAGCAGTTTTTAGCTCTCTTTTCCATCATATACCATCCATAAAGAATTCAAGCCATATTGTTACTGAATTGGAAATCGGTTTTTTTTTCCTTTTGCAATCTGTCATAGTTTGTAATTTTTGTGCAGACATTTAATGGAAAAAGGTGGGAAAAGTTCAATAGTGAGAAGGTCGCTTCATTGGCATATGCAAGAATCCAAGGCAAGGCTGCCCTCGTGACACACTTTCAGAACTCAAGCCTGATGAATGAGGATAAGCGTTGCCGCCCAATTCTCTTCCACTCCGAGGGTCAGGATGATGTAGATCAGGTAACATGCTTTAGTTTAATATTACAATATCAGTTGTCATAGCCCTTTTTGGTTTGGAAAGGGGACAGGCCTAAAACTAATTAAGACCTCATGCTTTATGGTGTTCCTTAAACGGTTCTTCATTGGGCTGTCATGCAGGATTATCTGCTCTCAGGCAATTTAAATGTCTGTATCCGTCAAGCTGATGGTTCATATGTTGGGGATTCATTGGATAGCCCGAGGGATAATTTCAATGATAAGCCAGAGGACAGCTGACAGTACTTCCAGGAGCATTAATAGTGGCTAGGAGTGCTCTAATTGTTGTATAGGTATAAAGTGTACATAGCTGAAAGTGAAGCTGGGTTGGTTGATATGAGTCGCTTGGAAATGGGTACTGTCTGCTTTTCTGTGATGGGTGCTCAGTATTGTCTGATGTTGAGAATTTCTAGAAGGGGGAAGAGGGAGTAGTGGAGAGCATTTTGTTTATAAGAAGAATGCCGTGATCATTATTTAACCGGAGAGCGGAATAAAGCTGAAGCATATCGCTGGAACTGTGAAGCGTCTCTGCAGCCATATGCAAGCAGTTGCGGGATTATTTACAGTCTCAAATGTGTCTGTTTCGTCAGGTCGACCTTTTCTTTCTAAGGGTCTGTTTATGCTTGTAGATATGCTGTCATGGGTTGAGGGCATGTTCTTGAACTGTACAGAAGCCGAGACTGTTCCTGCAAACTAAGCTTTTCTTCTCTCTTTAATAACATTGTGTATGGAAGCTCCCTACTTGGTGCCTTAGTAAGTTATAAAATGCTCCTGTTCCCACTTGCTCCATGAATCAAGTTTGGAAATTCTGTCAGATTCTCTGTAGTTTTTACGATTGCTTGGTTCTTTCCTTACTCTGTTATCGTGCGGGGCTGGCCTCAGGATGGAGACAGGATCCATTCAAGAGCTTAAGCAGGACCTACAGCAGAACAACTTCTGATGGGTAGAGGCTGATCAAATCACTATTATATTAGTTACTTTCACCGGCATGGTGGTAATCCCGAAATGAAGCGTATAGTCTGACATGGCACGTCCAAATGTCACTTTCATGATGAATAGGAAACACAGGCTGAATACACTCACGAACCTTCTACAGTTTGCAAAGGAAATATGCATGACAGTTGGACATCAAATATCAAATGATTGGTAAGTTCACCAAACAGGTAATGGAAAAGGCATGATTTAGGAATTTCACTGAGCAAGGGGAGGATCCAAAAAAAAAAAAAAAGAAAGAAGGAAAGACGTAACTACCTATGTAATTCAAGAATTTGTTTATATTTTTAAAAATTATTACTGTGTTATTTATTGTTTGTGTGTAAGACACGGCAAAATCAAGATCTGGGTATTTCACAGTTCCCTCATCCGGGCATTACTTTTTCAGGATCAGGGCTCGCCTCGCCCCGCAGACCCGGACCCGCAGCGGGTCAGGGGAAAGGAAAAAAAAAAAAAAAGAAGAAGCCCACACATGACCAATTCGGGTCGGGTCTGGACCCGCCCATTCAAACAAGAGAGACATCATAATTGTGGCAACAACAATCCGTTCAAATTAAATCTAAGATTCTAAGATCCCTCTCAACCTCGTAACCATTTGAGATTAGGATACTCAGGAGAAAGGGTCTGAGAGACGAGGAGGGACTGTGCCCATAGGGCATTAGGATTTCATATATATATATATGTATATATATAACTAAGATGCAGAGCAGGTCAGGGCAATACACATACCCGACCCGTTCTTGAACGGGCAGGCAAGAACTGATCCAATTCTCGGGGTGGGGCGGGTCGGGGGGGTACTTTGCCATCCCTTGGCTTGCTGAAGATAATCCTTTATCCATGCCAGGGCCAGGGCCAGGGGCAGCTGTGGAAACCACGTTCTCTGCACCAGTTTCCCATGCAGAAGAACATGAGGGATTTGATTGATTGATTGATTGATTGATCGAGTCCCTGTTCCTCCCTTCTCGTACTTCCAAGACTGTCATCATCATCCTCGGTGTCGCGAACAGCACTTATGGGAGTAAGTCAATGCCGTTATTTATGGAGGAAAAAGCCAAATACAAATAAATAAAAAAAGAAGCTTGTGAGATACGGAAGTAGGTGAAACTTTATACTGGTACCCGTCTGCTTCTGCCCCTGCTCCGCTCTCTCATATCCTCCTGTGCGGCTGTGCAGATTCCGATGCAGATGCAGATGTTCGGTTTAGAATTGGTCCATCTCTGTCACAAGGCCACTCAACTGCTCACATAATTATCCTTTTTCTTTTTTTCCTTCCGGGGAACTTCCCGATCCCGAGTAGTAAACTTGGAGTCTTAAACAATTTGAAATCACGATTCCTGAAACAGGTTCTGCTAGGTAAATCGCATGTTTGGAGAGGGAGAACTTCAAACATGAGCTAGAAAAAGGGAGGAGAAAACAGAGAAATGTGGGGGTGGGGCGGTCACCAACATTACAACCTACTCAAGTTTTCCATAAGTGGGAGGAATAGTTGGTACTGTGCCAGCAGCTTAATGTCATTCGTTTATACACTGTATATTTCCTTAATGACAATATGTTAGATTAAATGCCAGGGGCGCCTCAACAAATTGTCTCATTTACGAGGCCCTATAAATACGCTTCTGCTCCTCTTGCACTTCTCCACGGAGTGTCCCACCCATTACTCTTCACTTTCTTCTTCTTCTTCTTCTTCTCGCTTGATATCTCTTGGAATAGAAGCAAAATAAGGAACAGAGTGATGGTGCTCTCAATAGCGGTGCTGAAGCTCACGGAATGGCTCTGGTACCACATTCTAGCAAACCCATGGAACAGGGCTGCAAGAAGAATGAGAAACTGCACTAGGATTCTCCGGAAGAGTCAGTCTCTCAAGTCTCTTCAGGCTCAAAGTCCTCCTTTCCCTATCATCTCCAAGTGTTCCTTAGAGGGCAGGGAGTCTCAGACCTTGGTCTGTGATATCCTCGGAGCCTTGCTCAGAACAGAATCCTTCTTTCCCTACTTCATGCTTGTTGCCTTTGAGGGTGGCAGCATTTTCAGGGCATTTCTGCTGTTACTTTCTTGTCCTGTCTTGTGGATCTTGAACTTTGAGCTGCAATTGAGGGTAATGATCTTTTTCTCCTTCTGCGGGCTGAGGACCACGGACATGGAAAGCGTCAGCAGGGCCGTGCTGCCCAAGTTCTTCCTCGAGAACCTCAACCCAAAGGCATATGAGATCTTGTCAAGGGCTGGGTCCAGGGTTGTCTTCACCAGTGTCCCTAGAGTGATGGTGGAGGGATTCCTGAAGGAGTACTTGAGCGTCAACGCTGTTGTTGGAACCGAACTGAAAACATCAGGTAATCGCTTCACGGGATTGATATGCCGGTCAGGTTTGCTGCTGAAGCATAGAGCAGCGAAGGAGTATTTCGGGGAGAAGAAGCCTGATATTGGGCTTGGAAGTTCAAGCCTCCATGACCATCCCTTCCTTTCCTTCTGTAAGGTATATTTTCAAATGATATTAAACAAACAAAAGATGCATCATGGCATCACAAACGCAACTGTTCTGTCCCGACATCTCACACATTTTATGTAATAGAATAGGATACCATAGATTACATCAATAATTTGTTTTCTTCCACATTTATGGCAATAATATAAAGACAAAATCATCTCTCTACCTAACAGGCTAAGTATTACTGTTTTGCATGTCCATTATTTGGAGACTCCAGTTCATCTGATGTCCTCTTCACGTAACAGGAAGCTTATTTGATAAACAAGGAAGAAGGCAAGAGATCATGCGCAATCCCAGCTCTTCCAAGAGACAAATACCCCAAGCCTCTGGTCTTTCATGATGGAAGGCTTGCTTTCCTGCCCACTCCCATGGCAACCCTCCAAATGTTCGTGTGGCTTCCTCTAGGGATCGCACTTGCCATATTCAGGCTCCTGTTTGGTATTTTCTTGCCCTACAAGGTAGCTATCTTCCTTGGCACCCTGAGTGGCATCAAACTGAGGGTAAAATTTTCTACCCCTAAAAAAACCGAAAAGAACTGTGGAAAGGGAGTCCTATACGTCAGCTCGCATAGGACTCTCCTGGACCCGGTGTTTCTGAGTACGTCCCTCAGTCAGCCCCTGACGGCAGTGACTTACTCCCTAAGCAAAGTGTCCGAGTTCCTCTCTCCAATCAGGACCGTGAGGCTAACAAGGGACAGAACGAGGGATGGTGAGACAATGCAGAGACTGTTGAGTGAAGGTGACTTGGTGGTCTGTCCTGAAGGAACAACCTGCAGGGAGCCATACTTGTTAAGATTCAGCTCATTGTTCGCTGAGTTAGCTGACAAGATCATTCCTGTTGCAATGGACACGCATGTGACAATGTTCTACGGGACTACTGCCAGTGGGCTCAAGTGCTTGGACCCTTTCTTCTTCCTGATGAACCCGAGACCAAGCTACCATGTCCATATTCTCGAGGAGCTGCCAAGAGAGCTCACCTGTGCTGGTGGAAAGTCGAGCCACGAAGTCGCAAACTACATACAGAAGCAGCTCGCCTTTGTTCTTGGATTCGAGTGCACAAATTTGACGCGAAAGGACAAATACCTAATGCTCGCAGGGAATGAAGGGATTGTGCAGAATAACAAGTAGATTCTCTATAAACTAGCTTTGTGATGGCGGAGTTCTTTTGGTTTCCCCCTCTGTTTTGGGCCTCTTGATAAGTGTTTAGTCGTGACATACATTTGCCTCTCAATTTACTATCGTGTCCATCCTCTCGAGCCTGCTCGTATGTCTCAGGAGCTGCTGCTGCTCAGCTATGTAATTGGATTCAGTTACTGATGTTGTTCACTAATTATGACGATCATGTTTACGCTGTCAAGCCCAGCTCTTTTTGCTTCCTTTTGCAGATGTACACATCATTGTTATGAGACATTTAATGCCATGGGAATTCTGAACCGCACTTTTTTGCAGCACTCTACACATCTGGTAATATAGATGAGTGAGTAGGTTTTGCCGAAAATTTGTGATCGTAAATGACAAACCAAGACATGTGCATGACGAATACGATGGAATTCCATCCCATAAATGAACTGGGCTATGCATGGGATTCATCTCATCGAAGCTTTCTAGTTTTCTTTAAAAACTATTGCATGCAATTCGAGCATTGGTGGGCTGATACACTCAAAGATCAGAGTCATCGATTCAGTAGAGTCTCGGAACACTCAATAGCACCCGTAGAGCATACAATAATCTATTCACGTATGATATTATCCTGCATGTGATGGCTTTGGGTTGCGGGCACGTAATCGAGAGCGGAGGAGTATTGCATTGCATGGCTATTAAATCGTCTGCAGACTGCAGTAAGGAGCATTATGAAGGCCAAATTCTTGCCTGGCGGGCGGAGAAGGATTCAGGGCAGGAGACGGTCATCAAAACTCGAGAGAAACTGTAAAATGTTAAACAAGCTATATCAGTTCTTATCTTTTTAATCTTACTGTAAATTTCCGAAGTCAATTGCTTGGTAGGTCCACCCTGCTGACAGGGGATCCAATTCAAGGGAGGTTACGGTAAGCAGCAGAGTAGTTTCTTTGCTTACTTCTCACCCTATATTTAATGTATCTTTAGGCAACTGCGCCATACAGTAATCTTAAAGACAAAAGCACAACGAAATTCCAAATGGGAAATCATAATGCAACCCGAAAGGGCATTACAGATGGATATTCATTTTTTTTATCATTGACGGATTCAGTTATCATAGTATTATTCATAGGGCAATTGTCACTGCTTATGAAGCAAAATTGTTTTTTCCTTTCTCGAATTATCGTAAACTGTGGGCATGTACTTTCGTTTCCTCAGAATCCCCAATAATTGCTTGCACAGTGTCTGCTGTTAACTCATGCAACCCATCTTTCATGGCTTGATTCGACCGCCGGATGCGTCCTCTGCCATGCTGCTGAAGATAATCACAAAACTGTATAGCCACTGGAAGACTCTGATATGTCATGTCTTTCATGGGTTTATCGATGGCTTTATATGCTCGACCGCCAAAAAATGCCAGCAGAATTCGAGACTCACCGGAACACTACCATAATCTACACTCCACGCATGATGACATGGCTAAGTAGGAATCAATCCAGCAGAATTTTCTACTGGGATAGATGAAAGATTGGCTCTCATATTTTCAAGGGCATTTCATACAGTATAATTGCTTCTTCCCCGAGTTACATTTCCTCACCAACGATCAATGAATAAAGAGAAGCTACAGAGGTTTTATATAACCTTCTTCTTCTTCTTCTTCTTCCTGGAGCAGCTCAAGAAACTGGAAGTGGAGTGGAGGTTATGGAATGTCCTGGAGGTGATAGTAGATATCTGGGTCCTCTGTTACTAGGCTAATTCTTTGGCCCTGCTCGTGCTGGTGCCGGCGCCCATGAGTATATTTCCCGGGGCAGAGTCCCACTAGTTAGCGTGTTTGGTGGCACACCATAAAGATCCGCCATGTCAAGCTGGTGCTGTTGACGGCCATTCTGGTAATGGTGGCTCTGGATTGCTGATGCATCATCATCCTCATCTAGTGGCAGGCGATCGAAGGTGGCGTTCATGAAAGACGCCACCATGATCACAACAGGGCCAGAGGCAATCAAGGCGCCCACAACGGCCCCGCCGACCACCTGCCCCTGTGCCCCGGCCAAGTAGATCGTCAGCCCCGTGATCCCTGGTGGGGCAGGCGGCGGCAGGATAGAGCCAAGCAACGAGAGAATTTCGAACCTGCCATGGAGGGTCACTGTCGCCCCGGCAGAGGTCGGTTGCTTCAACGTGACATTTGTCACGAACCCACTGCCACTCAGTACACAGAGCCCCCGCTGCCTCTTCCGAGCAAAGCCGATCAGGCTCTCATTCACGTCGCAGCCAGAGCTTACCTCCATCGCATGTGCCCGGAGTGCGTTGGCACTGTCTCTAGTGATGATAATAGGCGGCTTCGGCTTGTTCTTGGACCCAGCAGGTCGGCCACGGGGACGGCGGACAGCCTCTGCCACCCCTGGAGCGGAGGAAACTGGGGCCACCGACTTTGGCTGTTCGGGCTTCCGGAGATTGCCGACCTTCTCCTGCTCCGGACCTTGGTCTCCGACAGGCTTGGAGCACAGAGGAAGAACAGCTAAACCTGCACCACCAGCCATTAATAAGCTCCAAAACTCACCCGAACTATGATCAGAAATGAGAATCTTGCTGAAACCTATGAGCAGGAAGGTGAGTTTTTGTAGCCGAATCGTTCGAATAGTTTAAATGCAACAACCAGAAAGAGTGAGTGGCTATTAGGAGATGATTAAGTGAGAGTACCTCCATAAACTTTTATCTATTCTTAGTTATACTGTTCTTATTTTCCTAACCCCAACTGACTTCCTCTTCATGAGAATTGCCTTTTTGATTAAGTAGTCCCTTCCGAGGAAGCTATTCAATCACGTTAATGATCAGCAAGTTTATTAAGATTCCATGCTAAGAACACTACTGGGAAGAGAACCCCGAAGCCATTAGTAAATTCTGGATGGGTGTTGCATAATACGGTTTCATCTAAATGAGAAATTGCATCACATATTTCAGTGAAACGAATTTACCCAATATTTACTCGAACTCAAATAACTCTAGCATGAAAAATCAAGTGAACATTACAATTTTGAGGCAGAGCGGGCAAGCAAAATACATGTACAAAATGTACGAGAGCCAATAAGAGAGATTTCTGTAAGATGTCAGCTTTCACAACCGCAAAATTGCCCTGATCGTTTTTTCCCATCTTCCCAGACTAGCTACTGTGGCCATTCAGGACTAAAACAGAAGGCTTCAGAAGCATTCAGTATCTTCGTTGTTTCCAGAACTGGTGTTGCTTCGACAAAGCATCCTTGCCGTCATCTAAGGTGATGCCCCTGAAGCTGTGGAGCAGCTGGTTATCTGGGGTGGTTTCTACTTGAGAACGATATGAGCTGAAGTTGCCTCGAGAACCATAATTCCAAGGGTACTGTTGGCCCTGCCCATGCCTTAGATTCCACTCTCGTTCAATTAGTGAATTGTAGTACGAAATTTCTCGAGCAGTTGATATTACTCCAGCTCCTGCATTAAAGTCCCATCCAGTGGAACCATCATCACCCTGTAACGCAGAAGAGACAGTCTTACCATTAGGAAGCATGACATAAAATTGCAAGAGCTGTAGGTTTTGAGTTATCATGGCACACAATGCAATTTCACCTTTATAAAGAACTTTTCATATCCATATGTGCTGCGATTAACTTTTAGCCAGAAAAGCAAAATAAACATTAAAGAGGGAATTCTCACCAATCCCTGAGGTGGCAATTGATTTGGATCCTTGATAATCTGATTTTGCAGCATATCCTTATACCCAACTGCGGAGAGTTTGGAGGCAACTGTTGGGCTAGGTAGAAAGTCTCCAAGGAGGGTATTTGACCCCTGGAGACTTCCAAATACTGAAGGACCAAGATCAGACATTGCCAGGTTTCTTGCGAGGTCATCCCTCTTGTACTGTGGCAACCCATGCCTAATGCCTCCAGGAGAATGATGGAAGGGGATTTGCCCATAATCCTGAGGAAATTTCTGATAGCTGTTGAGGTCTACATACTGTTTCAGCAAATTGGTTTGCTGAGAATAGGGCTGCTCCAAGTGTTGATGAGGAAGCCCATGAATCCCATGAGAGGCCCATGATGATGGCTCTAAGGGAAGGAAAGTATCTGGAGTTGGAGTCAGCTGAAATCAGAAAAGAAAAGAGGAAGACGTGAATCCCTTTATCAATAGGGGATCAACTTGGTTATATATCTAAGCATAAAACTGTAACAAGTTTAGAAATTTAAACATATATATACATGTTACAGCTCTAAATGCCAGAAAATGCAAACCTCTGGTAAGGACATGCTCACATTTTTGAATAAAGCAGCACCAGTTCCGCATCTCAAGGGCATAGGAGGGGCTCCCATGCAAGTTGATTGGACCGGTAGGTTTCTGAAGGATTGCCTGGTGGAAGTCAGCAAGTTCCCTTGCATATCTTTTAAAGATCCCAGCTAAGAAGCAGAACATATGAATTTAGTCTCATTCAAGTAGAACTAACTTCTGTAAATGCCAAGGAAGATCAGCAATAAAAGTCAGGATAAATTAAATAAGTCCAAATCAACATCAAACTAGGTATATGAACCAATAGACCACCTTTCCAGCATGACATGCCAGATGCTAGAGGGGATGGACTGAGAACTGAGCATAAGGTAACTATTACCATTTCAGTGGAATACTGAGGAAACCCTTCATTCATGTATGAAGTTGGTTCCCCTATTATATTGTGACTTGAATTCCGGGAGCCCTGAGAAACTAAATCAGATACAACTGACATGAGCCCATTTCCATATGCAGCTCCCAGCATTTGCTGTCTTTTCAATTGAGTTGACGGTGGTTCAGGCATCTCAATCAGGAACAGCTTGCTGTACAAACAAATTGATATGACCATGAGCCAATAATAATTAAACAAGAAAAATATCCACTATCTAGAAATAGCCATACTTGTGTAACTGCTTGGCCGACAGGCTGTCGCTGGCTGTGGTTAACATTTTCGAGTCATTTTTTGAAGGATTGGGTAAAGGAAGTCCTGTAGTTGTGGAAGATGATCTAGAGGTGTAGGTACCAAAACTCAAGTGTGAACAATCAGCAGCTAGAGCTTGCAGATGCCTTGGCAATACAACCGCTCCAGCATACACTGATGTTTGATCAGCCAGTGATTTGCACAAAGAACTTGCTTTGTGGATATCTGAAGCAGTTGATGATGCAAAATAAGTAAGCTTGAGCCATTATTTTTATAAATTTCAAGGCATCAAGCTTGGGAGTGAATGGAACAGGATTGGTGAAGGTTCAGCATAGAAACAACGGAACTTTCAGATCAATTATGGAAAAGAATGCCATCTTACCAAATATCCCAGTCCATTTCCACATTATTTTCATAAAAGAGTGAGTCTCAGGTCCCAAGAATTCTAAATTGCAAAGATAATCAGACCAAATAGTTTTTGGAATTCAATTTAAGCTCTTGAACAATCTACCTTCATCAGAGATATGGACATATAAGCACTCTTAATGCAGCATGAGAACTTATAAATGCAGACAATTTGCGTCCTCATAATGCACCATCGCCCAGTCATGTTCAACAAAACTTAGTAGCATGAACAGATTATGTACACCAAGGGACATCCCCTCAGGAACATCCTTAACACTGCAAAAATCAGCAGAATCAATGAATAACTACATCAGGTGTTACCTTCCGAGGGAGTTCTCTTGTATGTATTTTCACCATTAGAAGTCATCTGTTCGCATGAGCCAACACTATGATGAGCTGTCCCTACATCATTTGTTGCTACGGGCAGGCTTGCGGATGCAAAACACCCAACAGAACTAAGATGTCCACTGGATGCCTGTATTCCATCTGCATTGCAATTCCAAGTCAAAATGTAACTAGAAAAACAAAATGCACCAGGTACTGGCGACTTCAATTATATGGTAGCATCAGTGTGCATCATAAAATGCACTACTTTACATATAAAGGTTACACCCACATATTCCCCCTTCATGGTATAGAGATATTTCAGTAGACTCCAAGGAGCCATTGCACAGTGAACCTCTCCTCTTGATGTCAGCAACTGAAGGCCTTCCTATACCAGCAATCCGACGGCATGGTTTGGACTTTGTAGGTGGCTGTGTAGATGAATTCACACTGCAGCATGTTCCTGTTGGCTGTCCTCTATTTTCAGCATTAAAATAATCACTGTAGCAACAATACATAATAAATAGTAATGAGCTAATGGACTTAAGATCAGAAAGTGAAAAGCATAATAATGTGCAATGAATCAACAATGCGGCAATCTGAGGGGGAAAAAAACAAAATAGTATTCAAAGAATCAGAAATGCTGCAGTAGATTGACTATAGCTGGTTTCCACAAATTATGTACCACATTGTAATATAAGTTCCAGTATTCAGCAAAAATAGGCTGTTATTTCAATAAAACAAATCCCAGAAATCAGTGACTCTGCAAAAACTATATATGGAACCATCAACTGGAGGCAATTACTAGACTGACCTATCATGCATCAACTGCTGGTTGGTAGTTTCTCCAGCTGTTTGACACGCTGGAAACGAATATGATACTGATGAAATGACAGAAACATCCTCACTCTTGTACATGGCTGTACCATGGGCTGATGATATGTATAATAAAATAGATCAGAAAGAAACTTTGCAAAACTAGAATCCACATCAAAATCACCAATTTGTGCACCAAAGAGGCATCTAGACTATTAAGTATCACAAATTGAATATACCATTTGAGCTGGATTGTACTAAGGTTCCTCCTCTGTCATGATCAAAACTCCATCCTCCATTGGAGACACCATTACCAATTTGAGACTTTATGTCCTGAATTTCCCTCATCTACCGAAAAATATACATACATGGCCAAAATTCAGAAAGAACAGACAATTCCTCACCACACTAAACCTGCATAAACATCTCAAATCAACCCCCCAACTCTCACCTCTTTCCTTCTTTCATGCTTGCTCTTC
This sequence comes from Sonneratia caseolaris, assembly GCA_900006705.1. Classification (NCBI taxonomy): domain Eukaryota; kingdom Viridiplantae; phylum Streptophyta; class Magnoliopsida; order Myrtales; family Lythraceae; genus Sonneratia; species Sonneratia caseolaris. Next base: position 1,956,981 of record CXYZ01024283.1, on the reverse strand, counting down.
ACTTGGTGAAAAGTATCTGCACCACCAAGAACTTCTATATCAACCATGATTAATAGCATACACAATCATCACAGAGGGATCATATACGGAGAAAACATTAAAAAAAAACAAAGAGAGACAAGAAATATTACTCAAATCTACACAATACATTCTCTTCAGCTCCAGTTTCCTGTGCTCAGGTCACTCAACAAGTGCATCCCTTTTATCAACAGTTCTTTAGCAAATATATAAATGTGTTTATATACACTTATTATAAGACTTGAGAATAACTAATTGTAAAGGCATTAAGACCAAAATGGAGAACTTTCGGGTACCAACCGCACGACATCACAGGAAGCATTTTTTTTTTAATTTCTTTTCGACATTCATATAATTTGCATAATAACTAGAGAGTATTCCGACCACAAAAATTCTAAATATCTTGCTGTCACTGTCCGTGTTTTCACAAACCATGAGAATAATGCTCGCCAATTTTTCTCGAACATCAGTAAAGCTTCCAACACAAAATGATAAAAGCCGCCTTCTTTGGGCAAAGTCGTTCTCAGGAAAAATTTATCCGACTATGTCCCTTTGTTTCAGCCGGCCAACTAAATAATACAGCAGGTTTCATGCGCCAAACACTGCCGGAAATCTTTTCCCTGACGACTGAACGAAAAAATCATCCACTTGGCGCAGGCGGTCACTGCTTTTTCCGACGACAAATCAGAGGGCAACTAATCCGGCGTAAAGGTGGCATCTTTCGTCCGGTACACGACCAAAGACAATGCGAAAAACTGAAACCGAAGCAAAGTGAGGGAAAGCCCATAATATGACCTTGAGAGAGGAGTCTTTGCACGGCCTCGTCGGGGTCCATGCCGCACTCTTTGAGCACGGAGTAAATTTCATGCTCTGGCCGGTCATGCAGTATCTCCATCAACCTCTGCACCATATTCCTCTCCTCACCGTCACTCCCCATCTCTCTCTCTCTCTCTCTCTCTCCCCCCAACTTAGCCACAGAAAACCTCTCTGCGTGCGCGTGCGCGTGCGCGTGCGTGTGTATCTCCCGCCGGTGTGTCCCTTCTGTCTCTCACCCTTCCCCTGTAAAAATTAACGCAAATGGACGCAATTAAGTGCCAGTGAATATCGCGATATTGATATGGGCGCTAAAGTCACTGGCTGTGATGCAGCCACTTATAACAGCCCGCTAGATGTCGGCGGCATTTAGACGTCGAAGGAGGCGCGATATAAGACACGTGGCTCATCGAACGGCGGACGTGGTTAGAGGTTGCTGAATGATTTTGACTCGGGCTTAACCAAAGGGGGTAACGGTTCATTTTCCGGTCTAAACGGTCAGCGAATTAGTTGATGCAGTCAAAGCGTTTGGATCAATTTGGAAAATCCCCCCTTTTCTTATTTTTTTTGGGAAACAAATCGACCATAATATATACACAAACTGCGGAAAATTTGACCATTACGATTTATATTTGGAATAATTTATGAGTTTTTTTTTGCGAGGAAAATATTGTCTCTTACTTACAGAATTAATATTTGTTTTTGAGAAAATAAAAAACGCATATAAAATACGAAACTGCTAGTAATATATCCAAGGAAAAACATATTAGTAAATACTGAAAAATGGTAAGGTTTTCTAGATTTTTTTCCCCATTCACTTTTGTGGATTTCCGGTCAATTAAATGAAGTAAAAATGAACTGATAGAGCAGTAGCCATGGCGGAGCCATGTACTGTTGCAGTCAGCTCGGCGCCTGGGGGCAGTGCTTACCAACTCTGCAGTCCGCAGCATCACGCCACGTGAATTGTTTCCAGCGGACGAGCTCGAACACGGACCGTATCCTCTCTCTCTTGCTCTCAATAGTAATTCTGCAAGGTGAAAAAATTTTAACTTTGACACGTGCACGCCTTTAATGCATCGGGTTTGCCTCTGGGCATTTGGGAGAATTGGAAGAGAGTGCGTCCACTGTCCCTTTCGAGCTCCCAGTCGAGGACACGACACACGCTCACCACCCTCTTCAATCTCCAGAACCTCAGGGTGGTTCTTCCGAGGCTCACAAGTTATACAAATATGTAAGCTGAGAAAGAGTATCCAGGTTTCTTTACAGAAACGTGTGAATAACTCATCGGGGAACTCTGCAATCACCAAGCGTCTTCCAGGATTCATCCAACAAGAGTGGGGGAGGGGGGTCTTCCAGGACAATTCTAGGGCAGTCTATTAGCTTCAACGAGGAGATCACCCAGAAACTGTACACAGTGATTTGCTTGGTTAAGTGCGGAACTTCAAACTTTTGGACTCGGCATTCAGAAAGCAGTCAGCATTAAAGAGAGATGATCACTCAGCAACACTCTTCAAATTTTGGAGTAATCTCAGAACACAACCAAATAGACAAACTAGGGCGGGCAACTGCTCTCTTGCTAGAGAGAGACCAGCAATAGCTCGAGAATTCCCCGATCGTACGACCAGCAAAGGAAGAGAGTTAAATAAATAAGTTTGGCTTCGAAGCCTTGTATGTGGTCTTGAGCTTCCTAGTGGGTGGCCTGACTTTCCTGATCATGAGGGGAAACTTAATCTTTGAGTTATGAAATTGCTTGGTGCTTTCCCTCTTGCACAGCTTTGCTGGGACCGTGGCGGTCTTGATGATCTGAATGCAGGGGAACCTGACCCGGTGGCGAGACGCCATCTCATTGTACATCTGCTCCACGGCTCCATTGAGTGTCGTGTCTCTGTACTCCTTGTACATGTTGTGATAACCGGTACGGCTCTGGTACCGGAGCCAAATGCCATAGTTATCAATCTTAGTTGGGTTCTTCTCAAAGATCTGTGAATTCAACAAGAAAGAACAAGAATCAATCTTGATTTCATCACGTATATTTGATGGAGGAAGCACGGGTGATTAAAACACACAGAGAATAAAAAATATGCTACACATGCCACTGTACTAGAAAACAGATCAGCTGGTAAGCACTACAATTTACTTGAATATCAGTGCATAGTGAGGATATATCCTGGCAGCGAGAGTTGCAAGCCCACAAAAATTGGTTAAGACAATGGACTCCTGTTTACTACACCATGTGGAGCAGCAACCATGATGAACAAGATACAATTAGTTATTTTTCAAGTACTCTGTTTGAATATGATCGATAAGCATGAGCTGAAGTAGTACAACGGGGCATCTGCTCAATGTAATGAAACTAAAAATCCAAAACCAGGCAATAAAATGAGAAATTCAAGGAGCGTCTGAACAGGTACCTCATTGATAGCAAGAACCTGTCCATTGCTCTTCTTTACCTTCTTCAGTTTCCTCAAGAAATACCTACGGATGCCATCAACCATCGAAACCACAAGAAAAAAGGCAAAGACTGCTGAAAACCATCCCATTGTAACCAAAAAAATGCATCTAGCAGAAGGAACCAATGCGTCACCCATCAAGATATACAGCACAGAAGTACTAGCACATTCAACTCCAACTAGCATACTCCCCACGTTCTTACGGCAGCTCTTATCCCACAGATCGGGAACACAATATGTGCAAGTAAAGGATCAACCTTTTATGTGTCAAGCTCAATAGTTTCTTCCAGCTGAAAAGAAATGCTGTAGATGATGTCAAAACCAAGAACTCGTACCAAAACTTGGACTTAGCTCGGACCTCGTTGGTGGCCCAGAGCTTCATCCTGTAGATCTTCGGATGTTCATCTCCCTCGGTTGGCAATGCTCTCCCGACGACCTGGTACTGGTGAAACTGCACCATTTTCGGCGGTAGAAGCAAATCAATCAACTGGAAAAAATTTCACGCAACAAACCTACCACAGGCTAGAGGTTACCCTGAAAGGCGCCATAGCCGGAATGTGAACGAACTTTTGCTGCGCAAGCAATGCCCCTTCCCTCCTCTCTCCGGCGGCTGAAACGGAGAACAAGGTGCTTCGTAGAAAATACCCTAGTCGTTTCGGGTAGCTGCCGGTTCAGCCATGGCCTAGATCAATTGGGACCATACGGCCCAATATTTATAGGGAATGAGCCCAATTAAGAGAACTAGCCCGGCCCAAGGGACTCGCTTTCGTAGGCTCCACTGGGGCCACTGACGTGCACGATCCACAGGCAAGAAATCCGATGGGCTTTGACTTCGACGCCACTGTCGGGAAAAGTCAAAATCAACGGCAAGGAACATTTTGTGGGATAAGATTGGCACGACATGGATACGATTCGATGCCATGACAAGACCCGGACCACGCCGGATCCCGGCGATCCCTTCATGGGCTCTGTTTCCAGTAACGACCTACGACTCCAGCGAAGAAGACAGTGGGACAGCCAGGTCTCACTCTCTGCTCACTGATTTCATCATCAAGTGTCCTCCGCTTGACCTGCAAGACAAACAGATTATTCCTCTGATTACGTCCCCAAATTAATAGCACAATACTGGCATCATCTGAAGAAGCTGTAAGAGCATTCGACTGAGAGGCCCCGTAGAAATCTCAAATTTAAATACTTTAAATTAAAAAAATTAGATGTTTTTTCATTAATAAATCCATCACGTTTAAATCTTAATTAGTTTAGTGTATTTAATTTCTGAATAGTGGACTGTGCGTGAAAATTAAATCAGTAATGTTGTATTTTATTGGTGAGGTGACTGGCATTAAATAATGGTCTGACCCCAACCCGTGTCACCAGAGGAGAGGTTAGTTGTGGTGTTAAAAAAAGCACAAGAAAACCGGGGGACCGGCTCGAAGAACCAAACCTAACAGTTGACCAATTCTTTGTCTTCTTATTCAGCAGACACTGTCAGGACACGCTACAGCCAATCAAAGTGGACCATTCTCCACTTGCTTTATCCTCCGCTGCAGTGGCGAGGGAAGGAAGGAAGGCAGAACAGACCATTGCTGAAGAGCAAACAGACTACATTAATAACATGTACAGTGTTTCAGCACATGGAAACCGATGATGAATCAATCCATGGGTTGATCGAGGGAGATGTTTCTGTTCTTATCAGTGTATGTCTGTTATTTGAACTTGTAAGAGGAAGAAGATACAGAGTAAATTTGGACCAAGTTTCCGTGTATGACACACTTCTGTCATGTGGAATTACAGGAAAAAAAAAAAGTTATTTGCCCAGCCCCTAAGCCACCATTTTTGTACACAGCTCCTGTGTCCTACGAGCAGCAGATCTCTCCCCGTCAGACCTCAGCGCATCTCATCGGGGCATACCCGAGCCTTGACTTCTTTGTGTCGTACAGTATGTGGAAGTTCTGCTGCTGATAGTTCCCTATGATCGAGAGAGCCGACCTAGGAGTCCCCATCAGTGCCAAACAGACGATGTCGTCTGATAGCTTGATGAAGTAGTTCTCGGCTGGGAAGTTCCACACGGCGCCGTCGGTGAACTCGATCCCGAACTCAGGCACCTCCACTTTTTCGACTCCCGACACATTGTAGCAGGGGTAGAGAATCTCGATGTCCTGGACCAGGGGGTACTTGCTCAGCTTCCTCACGAAAGCCTCCTTGATGGTTGTATTGGCAGGCTCTGCAAAGTAGCTTAGGGTGGTGCCCGAGTCGATGATCGTGCCACCAGACCCATCCTGCGACAGTTCCCAGGTCTCTTCGGGGATGTCGAGAACTTCGCCCCCGACTAGGATCGACTTTATATGGACGTAGTAGAAGGTGTCGGCCGGGTTCTCTTTCCCCGCCATAAATGATGTGAAGTTCAGGTTCGGATGGCTCAGCAGCTCCTTGTCCTCCCCGAAGATCAGCTTGCTGCTGACGCTGGCGTTGCTGTCCCTGTCGACCAGGCAGTACGAGAAAGAGTGGCCATAGAGGGACTGGAGCTGGGACGAGAACGAGAGCGGGCCTCTCCCGAGTCCCAGTAAGCCAGCGGCCCCGTGGAAGAGCCCACGGTTCCAATGCCCACACCCGAACATCACATTCTCAACCCGCCTGTACTGAGACTTCCCATTGTGTGCGGTAAGATTCACCGTGAAGGTCTCGAGGGCGAAATCCCCAGTCGTGTTCGAACTGTCGCCATACCAGTAGAAGTACGGGCACGTCTGGTTCTCATCCTTGCAGGGCTGATGTGGCTCCGGGGAGGCGACCATACCGCACCGAGGATCATGGCAGCTAATGTTCTTGAAAGAGCTCGAGTTCTTGGGGTTGTAGTGGGGGCCGTTCTGCTCGAAGCAGTCGTAGCAGGGAACACACTGGATCCAGTTGAGGTCGCTCCCCGTGTCGAGGATCAGCAAGAAGTGCTTCGGGGGAGTGCCGATGAACACGTCCATGAAATACTCGCCGGAGCCGAGCGTCACCCCCGATCCCAGAGTTGCCATCAACTGACCGGAGAGGCCATTCCCGTAGAATTCCGGCATGGGGGCCGGGGCAGGGGGGTCGACCCGTTGGCTTTCAGACCCCAAATTGGGTTTTCTCTCTCGAGCTTTCTTCAGCCTTGAGACTGTATTCTGGTTCTTCCTCTCGGTCATCCTCCTGTAAAGAGTCTGGATCCTGCTTATATCCCACCCTGTGAATTCAGCCACCGATTCTTTAGCGCTTGCCCTGGAACTCGTCGATCGGCGCTTGAGGTGCAGCTTAACCGTTTCTCTCTGGGATTTCGCACGTGGAGAAGAAGCATCCCCGTCAATCTCTTCTTCGTCGTCATCCTCATCCTCACCCTCAAGGTTGTTATAGGATCCAACAGCGGAACCCATCCCTTCGGTATGCTTCCGTGACGAGGGGCCACAAGCAGTGGCGGCGGAAGAAGATACAGCATTATATGTCATGTGATCGGGCAGCTTGATCCCCGCAAGAGAGGAGCCATTGGGATTGAGGAGACTATCGTGGTTATGTACAGAAGCTGCAGCTCGGAATGCGCAATAGAGGACCAGAACAAGAGTAATCGGGAGAGGAACCTTAGTTTCCATGGCGTTGACCACTTCTCGATCGGTCAAACAGACAGTATTTCTCCAGCAGGGAGCTCGATCCCCGAAGATTTTATCAGAGACAAGATGAAAAAACTTTACTTTCTCGGCCGAAACAAGAGCAAGGCTTCAAGAAACCCAAGACCCCAGAACCAGATCAAGGTCGATCGATCATTCAATCGGGGAATACCCCAGAAACAATATATAGAGAGAGAACACAGAGAGAGGCGCCTTGGGAATCTCAAAGAGGAAGGAAAAACGGAGACCCAGGGAAAAAAAAATACAAATGAATAGCTAATTACAGTGATTGACGCGGAAATGTATCAATCTGGGAAGATGATAAACGTATATAAGAAAGGCCCGGTCGAGAGCAGAGAGAACAGACTATGCACAGAAGAGGGGGAAGAGAAGGAGGAGGAGGAGGAGGAAGAGGAAAGAAGCCCTGTGCCCTTGATGTAGTTGGGATGAAAATCAATGTTGAAGACTTTGAATTCAATGGGTATTCAAAGGTCAGCCTCTGTACGCGGTTTGATGGATCGTGGATGATAACATGCGCACAGCGTACACACATACACGTGTTATCTGCAGCTGTGTGAATGTATTTGTATTCTACATCAATGGCTGAAATAAAAACAGTAGCAAGAACGAGAGATTCAAAGTCCGAGCTAATGAAAGTTTTAGTAGGAAATTTATGGCGTGGTCTAGAGGGCTGGGTGGGCGTCTTCCTCCCTCTTTCCTTCGCCACAGTTTCTCATTCCACGTTAACGGCGGCAGAGAGAGAGAGAAGCTGCCGCAAGTTCACATCGCTCGTCTATTGGGCTAGACACCCTCTTTAGGTAGAAGTGCTGGCATCTGACGTGGATCAACCCAGTGGGTGAGCATTCAAGGTTAAGTCGAGGAGAGGGTCATGTGATCTATACATACATACATATATATATATATAGCAATGACACTCAATTATGCGAATTTTCTTTTAATTATTTTAGTCTTAACGTAATTAGACAGTCAATCACCACACCGAACATTTCAAAATAAATAGTAAAAGAAAATTCACAAAAAACAATTTCCCGACATCACGATAACGCGATTCTCCTGGAGAAGTAAAGGAGCCACGAAATTCTTCCACCGCCCGATTAAACTGACTCCTCCGTCTCCTCCGTTCCGATTTCTCCCACCCTCTGAGCTCCGAGACTTTTCTCCTCCGCCTTTTTTGGCCTTTTAACAGACTCAGTCAATTCCTCCTTGTGTCAATCCTTATTATACGCACAGATATTATTTCTACATGTGTCACGAATAATAGGCAGAGTCTGAATTCGACCAAACTGTTCAATCAGGAGATTGACATTATCATATAATGGCACGGTTTTAATACTAGATAATTAGCATCAGCCAGGAAAAGAGAAGGAGGGAATATCTACGCATTGACCCTCGTTTTCCGATTAGAAATCTAGGTCTACATGTCAATTCCACCACGGAATGAGCCTTAGAGATGGTAAAATTCGGTGCAATACAACATAAAATATATATATCCAGATTAACACTTTCATGCCATTTGAAAAATTAGGCTGTGCTAGTTTAAATGTGTGAAAATAAGACAAAAAAAAGTCAAGATCGTGAGATATTTTTTAAAAATAATTAATTATATTTTAATA
>CXYZ01024283.1:1848026-1948108 GCA_900006705.1 Sonneratia caseolaris | reverse complement strand
TTAAAATTATTTTTTAAAAATAATTATTTATATATTTTATATCTAAATCGAAATTTTGAGACCACCCACTACACCACCCTAAATTGCCAGCTCTACATGACCAACTTGTAATTTTCACGTATGAAATCGACTTCGAATCATTTTCTTCAATGGTATTCTCTTGTTGACTGTAGCGGCGCCGTGAGAAGGGTTTCGCATCCGTGCAAGAAAGCGTGTCTCTAATTTCAGCGTTGAAATGTAACCCTTCCCCGCATAGTTTTAAAAATCGGACCGGGCTGGCCGGTTCGACAGGGAACTAGCTATTCACCCGGTCCGGTTTTCATAAAAAATTCAATTATAATTTAAATGAGGTCAAATTTAATTGAATCGGTCGGTTCTCACTCGAACCAATAAATCCAATTGAATTGATGAGAAAATCGATCAACTTAAAAATAAAAATAAAAATAAAAATATATTATAATATGCATATTTTATTTTATTAGATTTATATTTATATTTTATGTTAAATTTGGGACTAATATTAGGATTATATTAATGATTTTGATTATAAATTATAGTTAAATTATAATATTATATCATTTTATTAAAATATTATATTATTAATATCATTTATTAAATTTACAGTTCAACCCATTGAACTTCCTGTCCGACCCATGAACCCATACATTGATCGGTTCCCGGTCCGGTCCGATTTTAAAAACTATGCTTCGTGGTCGTGAAGCTGCAGATTCGGTTTATATATAAATCATATTTACAATTTTTTTATTATAAATTTAAAAGCTCTCTGTAGATAATGTAAAAAAAAAAAGTTCAATTACGTGAGAGGAATATCATATCTGGACCTTAAATCACAGCCCCGTATTCAACACGTGGAACGGAAACGTGAGGGAACCGAAGACCGCACAGCAGGCTGGATGTATGCGTCACGTTTGGGCCTCTTTTCTTTTTAATTTCATTCTCGTTAGCCCGTAGTTTATATTTTTTTTGCTGTTGGGTCCAAATCGAACGACTCTCAAACATCGGAACGTAGCCTATCGCGATCCGGACACTAAAAAAAAAAAACGAGTTAAGCAGAGTGTTGGCTGGCTTCCCGTTGGGCGACCGGTCGCCACCGTCGGCTCAATTAGCGCTCTCCGGTTAGGTTGGCTAATGGGGGTTTCAGATATGGCTGTGGAAACCAGATACGGGGGTCACTGTCATCACGATCACGTCCTTCGGCCGGACTTGATCGAGCATCATCGCCGGAGCAGCTTGACTCCACCGCATTAGATTATTCATAGAAGAAAGGACTAAGAAGGCACCGGTCATCACCGTATTTGACGACGGGGATCGGTTTCGACGCACCGAGAGTTGAAAACACAGAGAAAGTTAGGAGCATTAATCTAAGGGGACCCACAAGGCGCGAGGAGTTTTGATTTGACACTCAAAATTGGAGGACTGCACGATGTTCACTTGACATGCCCAACAAGCAATCTGCTCTTCACCGGCTAGGGTTATATAAACATATAGGTATTCGAGTTTAAAATCTGATACATTGCCGGCCCATTCATCCTCCAATCAGCCCTTATTCACGCCAGTCTAATGGGTCGGGTTTCCGGCCCATTTTCAGCCCGCTACCGCCTCATTTGTACTCGATCTCCAGAGGTGACTGATTCCACGGCACAGTTTAAGTGAAGAAGTGTTTTGCAGGTTGAGCAACAATACGAGACACTGACACCTTCGTGACCGCAACCCCGGTCGAGCGCTGAACAAGTTGTAGGTCTCGAGCACCAAGGGGATGCTGCTCATGGCGAGGATGCTTCAGCACTGCCAGCATCTGTGGAATGGTCCCCTGTCGGAACAGTTGCAAACGATACGTTTGACTCCTTCTGATCCGGTGGAATTAAAGGACCGGAGGCAGAGGTCGAGTGGGTGAATATGGGTGCGTTGAGGCCGCTCGATGCATGGCTCATGCACGCAGAAGCCTTATCTAGGGCATCTGTACTATGGGCCTGTGAGTGATAAGCAGAAGTAGAACAGCAGCATTCTGCAGCCAGGAGCTGCGGCGGCTGGGAATATCCGCACCATATCGCTCTCCCTTTCAGGGACGAAAGTTAAATGGATGTGAGTGACTAAAGGCCCGCTTCAGCTTTTCCACTATTTGGGGGCCCGGCTCTGTGAGGCAGAATACGTGCGATATCACTGTTCGTGCGGCCCGGCCCACCAAGTACACCGGCCGCATAGACCCCAATTCTCTTGATAACCGACGGCTCATCGCTTTCCTCTAATTTCTTCTCTCTCCAGTAACTGCTTCTCCCATCTCTCTCTCTCTCTCTCTCTCTCTCTCTCTCTCTCTCTCCAGTAACTGCTTCTCCTCTCTCATGCGCGATCTCGCGGCGTCGCCACCATCACCGACTCGCCGGCGTCTCCCGACGTAGGGAGATAAGCCGCGCGGAATCTTATGGGAATAACCGCCGGCGATCTCCTTCTCTAGGCCCGAGAGCACTGTGCCGGCGCCGCTCCTGGAAACGGAGCTCCCACAGATCCCTACGGCTTTCATCCTTGAAGGACTGCCGGAGGATTTCAACCGTTTCGTCGATGAGGGCATCGAGAGGTAAATACGCTATCCGGAGAAAGTTAGAAGAGTTGAATGCGATGTCTTGAATCAATTCCATTTGCTGTCCGTTGAAATGTGACGAGAGGGGGCTAGGATGGAACTCTAATCTGTTTAATTTGCTGTTTTACTTCTCAATGGAAGAATTTCTTTGACTATTTAATTGACATAGATGATAGGACTCTTGTGCGCTATTTGGTTGGAATGCGTAGTGCTTCTCTCGTCTGTCTTCCTGCTAGAAAATGCAGGCGGTCTACTGGCCGTTTTCGGTTTCTGCACCTTTCCGTTTGCTCTCTCAGCAGTCGTTGAATCATTCTGAATTCATCCCTCTCCTAATGTTTTTATGTCGCAGAATTGGTTGAGTTTGTTTCTATACTGCCATCAGTAGCTGATATTATCTGAGCAATGGATGAGATCTCAGACACAGTAAGTTTGGAGTTATTGAACTGGCCTCTTGCTGTTGTTGGTTCCGTGGTTTTGATTTTTGCTAAAACTATAAGCAACAGTTGATTTCTTTCAGGTGTGCTCTGTTGTGGACTCTGCAGAGCTCTGTAGGCATACTCATCATGACAGGTTAGTTTCAACTGAGTAATATACTTGTAGGGAACTCTTTTAAAATCAAATTTGCAAGGAATTTCCAAATTATACTGTTTTCGATCTGAGTGATTCTGCTGTGCTTGTCCACTTCATTAGAGAGTATGTTGAGGAGGCTAACAAGGTATCTTTGAGGATTAATGAATGTCTACATGTGATGTGACTGTTTCTTTTTGTTTTTAATTTTTATTTAAAGAAAAACTTTGATTCCTTGTCTCTGTTTCATCTGATTTACTTGTTTTGCTTCTTTATCTAGTATCTGAATGCCAATCATGGCCTATATGATGCAGTGAAAAGGGCTAAGTGCGAGGGCAAATTGCTCTCAGAAGAAGCTTGACTGGCTGCCCAGAATTTGGGGACTAACTTTGAAAATGTTAGAATTCATTTACATGGAAGCATGTAATGTATCCCTGAATACTTCTATGTTTTTATTTGGGGATCAATTAGCTGTACTCTTTATATATATGTATATGTACCAAAAATTCTGTACAGAACTAACACATGGGTTAAGGGGGTCTATGGGGGCCAAAACCATCGATTCAAAAAAGGGAAGGCACACTTGCTTTAAAATAAATGTTAGGTTACTGGGCCTCAAAAACTTGGCGCCCTGGCCATGATCCTATGATAAACAGATATGCCTTTGTACAATGCATCACTCTACATTGTGTTGAAAGACCCTGTTGCGAACACCTTTTGATCTTCCTTTGCAGGCCAGGGATACTTCTGTGGTTTATTATCTTGCAACTGTTTACTTTAAATATAATCATTGCAAATATTTGTTGCAAATAAATTGGATAGAGTTGCGCAGTTCCCAATTGTTTCCCCTTTATAGTGGAAAATAAAAACCTGATTGATCATCAAATTGATATTGCATTTTCCCATTTTCTTCTGTCCTTTTCAGATTTAGTGAAAATATAATCAATGATCTATGTTATGTCGATGTATTTCCAGTTTCTTTCATCGCCAAACATCTGTAGCATCTGTGGAAGCCTATCCATCAGTCATTAACTGGAGAGTCAACAGGATTATTGAAGTCGAGACATCACATGGAAGAAAGGGGATTTCAATTAACTGCAGAACCATCAGCCCTTTCTTTTGTCCTGCAATGGACAGCAAATGAAGAGGTGGCCTTTTTGTATCTACTTTTTGTATTTCTATTATATATTTTTTATAAACACCGGACTGTCTGCAATTGTTCCTCTGAGTAGTTTGTGTTGTTGAGAGATATGATTTCCTACATTTGATAATGACTGCTATATCAATGCATTTCCTTATAATCAATAGAACCAGTGGTTCCATCATTTTGGTTCTCAAGCTGGAAAAATGGCATATATTAAAGGGCACTTTTTGCCACGTGGAAACCTTGGTGTTCTAGATAGGCTTATTTATAGCTGCACGCCATGAGCTTGTGAAGTTATTTTTAAATGTTGCAGTACTTTGGACCTATATTTTGTGCTTGACATCTATTAGATAGGTACTCTATTTTTATGCCAGACCTGAAGTTATATGAGATTAAGTAACTAACTTGTAAAAATGTTTAATTCCAAGATGCTCCCTTTGGAATTCATATGATACCTTTTCAACATAGTTTTTGCAGTGGTTTACTAGTTTTGCTGGATACCAACCTAATTAATCTTCTTACCTGTAGATAGTCGGGTATGAAAACCTACAGAGACTTTGTGGTGAAGCAAAACATCGCTTCATCTGCAGAGGTCGTGGTTGTTCTTTTTGCTTGAAATGAGTGAGATTGTCAAGGACTTGGCCAACATTTGTGTCATACTTATTTCATGCAAAAATTTAGCATGTTCTCATTCTAATATGGTTTTGATATTGTTTTCATGAGCTATTACTTTCCCACAGGAGTTGAAGCAATTTGGAGTATAAAAAGGAATCAGAGTGGTCAGAGTTGTGCAGATCTGGAGTCATGGGATGTGGTGTACTTCACTGCCTTCATGAAATCATCGGTCTCTAATATGGATTCCTCAGTAAGTTTTCTAACTTTTGGAATTTATGTTACCTTCTTTTTTGTTGCTTCTGCAGTTACATTGAGGTGATCTGGATTTGTTCAAGTACGATCTTTTCTTACTTTTCTAATGAAGATTGCCTCTTTGGCAACTAAAATATGTCGGTTGAAGCATCCTATTTTCCTTTGCCACAGTGCATTAAAGGCTTGAAAATGCTGGTGAAATCATTTGTTTGATGGAACATGTGACTGCACTCCCATGGCACCAGGTGAATCTTGGGTCCCAGATGATCTTAAAATGTCACTTCATCATCTTGAAGAGGCATCAAAAGGATATTTTGATTGAATTACATTTATAGTTTATGGGTATCTTATAAAAGCTCATAGTTTTTGTTATTACGTATGCATTAAGGAGAATCATGTGACTGCAATAAGTATTCCACATCTGGAGTCAGAAATGACTGTCAAGATCATAAATGAAATCTTTTAGTTTGATCCTTCATAGACTCGATTTCTTATAGGTCTTGGGTGTTTCCTTTGTTGTGATGCTCCATTCACTATTTTGGAGCTTGCATAAGATGAGAATGCCATTTTTTGAATTACATAATGCGTCTTGCTCAACTAGTATTTAGATTTTTTTTTTTTAATGTTTCACCTATTCTTTTCTTGAAATTTATCAATATATGTCAAAGGTCATTTTAATTCTTGTAGGCTCAAAGAAATTTATGAGGCTTTATCAAAACTTTGATTTGTGCACAAGACAATTATTCTCAGTTCTTCTGTATTATATCTCCTACGACTAATACTTGATAATATGGTTTATGGCCTCTTAGTTCAACATACATTTATGTTAATTATTCTTAGCTTGGGAATTATTAAATTTCTCTAAACATATGGAGACTTTATGTCTACTTATGCTGATGTAAAAGTTTTCACCATGTTAGAATCTACATTTTGCCTTACTTCCTATTACATACTGTACTTCATATTCTTTCAAAGACTTCATATGATTAAGGACATTTAGGATATTTAGAGTATAAGAAATAATTTTTCTGGTATGCTGAGAAGATGAAAATCAAACTGCTTTATTACAAATCATACATAGTTGGAATTGTTGAAGCAAATAGGTGATTTACAGCACAATGAAGTAAAATATCATTAATTGTGAGCTTATTTGAAATAAGTTGGACATGCCCTTCACTGAAATAGTTTTGAGATGCACAATGAAAGGAAGGAAAAATCACATAAAAACTATAATTGAAAATAAGGATGATGCGACCATATTTAAATACAAAATAAAATAAAATACAATTTTAGGATGGACATTAGAATTTAAAAAAAATGAAGAAATAACACAACCAGTCCATGGCATCCGTATGTTTGTATGGACATGTTTTCATCTCCTTAGTTGTTTTTAGGTTTGTTGGCTGTAAAAGGGCAATAGTATGCCTTGATTTTTATTTCAGATATACTTGATGAGAGAAATCTGATGATATTGGTGCAAATCTGATGATAACAAATACAACTTGGAAGCATTATATCAAGGCCTCACTTTTTGTTAGCTACTTTAGTAATTTTCTTGTCTTGATCTCGTGTTGTAGCTTGTTTCTCACTACACTGCTTCCCTCAAAATGAAGGATTTACATTTTGTTTCAGGGTGACTAAGGTATTCTTTACCTTGATTTACATTCAAGACCCTGCTAATTTTGCAATAAGGAGGATGTAGAATTTCGGACTTGGAACTAACATGTTATTATGTAGTTGATCCTTGTTACTGTTTTTTGTTCAGTCGTAGGATTACCAGCATTTTTCAGGTGTACTAGAGTGGTCCTTGACTCAGCTGAAACGCCTTCGAATTCATTGGAGTAGTCTTATGTTCTAACAACCAATGTTATAAAGATTTTTCCTCGTCGACTTCAGATCATTTATGCTGCTTACATTTTTATTTTTGGGGTTAAAATAGTGATGTATTTGTGCAGGTTGCCAGCTCTACTCTATGCAAAATGCTTTGCTGCAACCGTATGGAAGAAGTTTTGCCAAGAAGAGCCCCTGCCGGTGGGACTCTCTCAGGATAAAGTTTCTTTGACATGCTGAATGATTTGGTTAGGAGTGGAATTTTGAAGGTGTGATGGAGGTATGGTGCCCGATATCACTTGTCACCGAGGCTGATTTTCTGTCTGCACCTTTTTCATTTGTTGATATGATGATGTTGAAGCAAAGCAAGGTAGGGAACTGTCTATACTTTGATCTCTAAATTGTTGTCGTAATTTGCTTTAACCAACGCTTCATCGGGCAGGGCACAGCCATTCCCATTGATGGGTTGGAAAATTTTGACATAGTATAGAGATGTTAAACTAGCCAAGATGACCCATATCTGAATTAGAATTGGCTTGGACCTCTCCTTAACTCAGCTCGTAACTATTCTTAAGTGGGGATTTAGCGGCCGGTTCTGAAATATGGACCTGTCAAACTATAATAGGTATGAATTGTTATCATGCTGAACTAGCATAAAATTGGCTTGAAACTATTTAGAAATTGGTACAAAATTGTTTAAAACAAGTTCGGAACTAAAAATAATGTAAATCAATGGTTTGAAATAATTTTTTAAAAAGATATGTTCACAAGCTAAACTAGTATGTTTATAAATTATTCTGAGCTGGTTCATATTTGCTTGAATTATAATTTCTAATTGATCTGGCCCAAAATCAACCTGAACTTATTTTTAACAACATTAATGCGAGTGTAAATAAATTACTAGGCCTGGCTAATTAATTCATTATTGGACCGTTAACTAGACAATTGAAGGCCAGATTAATGTAAAAGGCCTCACCATCGCCAATCCCGTTTTCCACAACGGCCAATGGGGCTAGAACCCATACCAGCTGGTAGTACATGGGGCCGAAGCCCAGTCCAGACAATGCAATACTGGGCCAGAGCTTGAGCCCACAACAGCTCAATTCTACATTGAGCGTAGAATCATGTTCCTCTGGGCCTAATTTGCAGGCCCATTGTGCTAGAGCATAATCCCTTCAACAGCCTATTGGGCCCAAATATTGACCAACCAATAGCCATTAGGGCAAAGTACAGGCCCACAGTGGGCCCATTAGTCATGAGCCCAAACTTGTAGCAGGCCTACATGGGCTACAATATTGTTCATAATGGCCCAATTTGCTGAGCACAGTTTGCTGCCCATTGGGCCAGAGCCTGTGCTGAAAGCATAATGGGCTTGAGCCCAGCCACGACAGGCCCACTGAGCCATAATCCAAACTCCCAATGGGCCCATTGGCTGGAGCACCACCTTGGGTCCATTGGGCCATAAATTGGTTCTCAATGGGCCCATTGGGACAGAGTCTTAGCCTGCTGTGAACTTAATAGGCCCTATCTTGGCTAGCCATCAACTCATTAGACTTCAGCTCTAACCGTGATGAACCTAATTTAGCCAACTTTCCTTCTTCAAGCCCATTGGGCCAATCAATAGCCTACCACGAGCCTTTAGGTCGACGCTCAACCATGCGGCCTACCCATTGGATGATCGAAATGGCTGACTTCAATTTCGTGGGGCCAGAATGTTGATCTTATGGTTCTCTGGGCCTGCATAAGGCAACATACTGGGCCTAATGTAGCCACACATCATTCATTGGGCTTCTTTGATCCGCTAGGCCCTTACTGATCTAGGAACGCGACCGACAAGATTTACACCCTATGCCCCTAGCCAAGGAGCATCACTATATCTTCCGTTTAAACTTAGTCCATTTGAATGGGAAACCAAGGGTTTACGATATGGTGGGCTCAAACACACCCTCTCCTTCTAATGAGACCGTACCTGTGTTGTTCGCCTCATCATTTAGAAGTAGAGCGTTAGGCAACCTCATGCCCAATGGTGCAAATAGGATACGATTTCTGTCTGCACTCACTCCATTGTGCACAGGTAATCCAAGATTGCTCTCACCCTACCGAAACCGCCTTTGATCCCCTACCCTAGGGCTCAACGCACTACGACCATATAGTAAAGCCATCTCACTTTCCATCATGCTAGGTGCAGTAGTAGTTGCGCAGGCCTTAGTTCCCCTTTGCCGTATGCGGAATCATTCAGCTAATTATATCATGTACATCTACACCTACAGTATTGAAATTACCACGAAATAATTGATAAAAGATAAATAAATATGATGAGAATATGTATGATCATAATCGCAAAAACTGGTCGATCAAGGTTCATCGAAAGAATGCCTCGCTCAACCCGTAGCATCCTGAAGTAAAAATTTTGTGCAAAAGGTCAGGATTACCTATTCCAAAATTATGTCAAATCTACCAAAGCGCAGGAACGTTAACAAGTCATGGAAAATTCACCTGACCTTAGATTGGGACGTTGCTTCTTGCGGCAGCTTCCAGCAGTGAGTCTACCCTAAACCTGCATCATCCAATCACAAACAAGAATTTACTTCTAGCGGGCACTCATCATGTGGACAGTGACCTGAAAAGAAACAGCGCAAGAACATAGGCAAAAACATTTGGAACCGCATTTTATAGCATAATAGGAAGAGTGCTAAAGCCCAAAGAAATCCTCTGATCACCAGCATCCAATTCTCAAATCAAAATGCCATGCCGATTGAGCATAGCCAACTTTGACTTGGAATCTGAAATAGGATCTTTCTCCCCTAGAATTGAATAGAATACAACTGCGTTCATTACTCCAGCATGGAACATAGCAATGAATTCAATGTCAAATGCCAGCGAAAATCACATGTATAACTACTTTTAACATCCTCCCTAAAAGTTTATTACTTGTTTCATTTACATCTGGTTGCCTTGTCCTTTTTGTAAATCATAGTTTGTACGTAATTTTTCATTCCTTTCCTTGTACATCTCAAAACTATTTCAATGAAGAGCGTGTCCTACTAATTTCAAATAAGCTCACAATTACTAATATTTTACTACATTATGGTGTAGATCACAAATTTTCTTCAACAATTCCAACTATGCATGATTTGCAATAAACCATTTTGATTTTCATCTTCTCGACATACCAGAAAAATTATTTCTTATACTCTAAATATCCTAAATGTCCGTAATCATATGAAGCCTTTCAAAGAATAACAAGTACAATATATAATAGGAATAAGCCAAAATGTAGATAAAATGAATAAAAGGTGAAAAGAATTTATGTTAGAATGAGTAGACACAATGTCTCCCATGCATCAAGAAATTTAATCTAAACTTAGAATAATTAATATAAAAAAGGGTTTCTTTAATGTATACTTAGTTATACTACGACCATAGGGGATATAACACAGAAGAACTGAGAATAATTACCACACAACCTGTGCTTTGCACTGTGAGTATTACCGAATAAAAATGCAAACAGTAAATGTATTAACATACATAAATCGAATGAATTAAATGAAGTGTAAAAATCCATCCAATCGTTAAAATTGCAAAGCACTCTTAAGTATATGTCCCTTTCATGCTTTAAGTATATTTTATACTATAGTTATATTCGACACCAAGGAAGGACAAACTGAGGTCAACGTAAGGAAAGACATTTGCAACTTCAAAATCTTGGATCAATTCCTTTCAAACTAAAAGGTAACAATATCATTTAGCAAAAAAAAAAAAAAAAGGAAATAGTTACTGATTAATATACATGAACTTTGCTAGTGTATGTAAACATAATATTACAGCAATGTTTAATATGAAAGAACAAACCTAAGAATGGGAACCTCTAAGGAATAAATCAGCGATAGAGGAGACTGTGCAAGGACGATGGTTCGAAGTCTTCAAGGTGAAGAAAGTAAAGACCCAAAATCACTTAAATGAAAAGCTCATAAAATTTTTCAAGCACCCCAACTAAACCAAGGAGTGAGGGAGGGAGAAAACTTGCTAGAAGACGTGGGTGAAAGTGGAGATGCAAGATTCTGGTTGAGGAAGATCTTGTGATAATTCAAAAGCTTGAAGAAAAATGGAACCGAATGTGATGGAAAGGAAATGGGAACAGCTGGTGAAGTGGGGAGTCAACTAACCTAAAAAATTAAAATGATAATAAGGACCCTAGGAAGATAATAAAAATCTCATGCATCTATTATTCGTTAAATCAGTTTGAGGGTAGTTTTAGAAACAAAAGAAGACACCAAAACTACCACCTAGAGGCTTAAAGTAATAGAAATGACTAGTGCACAAATAATAGTTTTGGTAATGCCTCATCAATTTCTTTGAGCCTACAAAAATTAAAATGACTTTTGACAAATTGATGATATTTTTAAGAAAATAAAGGATACGTTAAACATAGAAGGATTATAAATACTGGTTGAGCAAGACTCCTCATGTAATTGAGAAAATGGAATTCACATCTTATGCAAGCTCTAGAATAAAAAAAAGGAGCATCAAAACACAGGAAAAACTAAAGCCTGTAAGAAATCAAGTCAGCAAAGGATCAAACTAAGAGACTATATTCTTGATCTTGACAGTACTTTCCAACTCCAGCTACAGACTATATATTGTGGTCACATGATTCTATAGTGCATATGTAATAACAACTACGAGCTCTGACAAGATGCCCACAAATTATAAATGCAATTCAATCAAAATATCCGTTTGATACCTCTTCAGTATGATAAAGGTGACATTTTAAGCACATCTGGTGCCAAGATTCACCTGGGGCCATGGGAATGCAACAACATGTTGCACTAAATGAGACTTCACCAGGATTTTCAAGCCCTCAATACACTGTGGCAAAGGAATATAGGATGTTACAACCTGCATATTTTAGAATCCAAATAGGATATCTTCATTAGAAAAGTAAGAAAAGATCATATTCGAACAAATCTGAATCACCTCAATATAACTGCAGAAGCAATAAAAGAGAAGGTAATATAAGTTTGAAAAGTTCGAAAACCTACTGTGGAATCCAAGTTGAAGACTGATGATTTCATCAAGGCAGTGTGGTACACGTCATCCCATGGCTCCAGATCTACACAACTCTGATCACACTTCTCCCTTTTTATACTACATATTGCTTCAAACTCCTCTGGAGATGTAATAACTTGTGAAAACAATATCACAACCATACTAGAATGAGAACATGCTAAGATTTTGCATTAAATAAGTATGACTTAAATACCCCATTCACCTTGCCATGAAAATCTCACTCATCTCAAGCAAAAAGCAAACCACGACCTCTGTAGATGAAGCCACATTTTGCTTCACTACAAATTCCACATAGGTTTTATATCCAACCAACTATAGCCAAGGTTTATTAGGTTGATATCTAGCAAAACTATTAAAATCACTTTTGACCCACTCATTGCAAATCTAAGTTGAAGAACAAGTATGATACAAATTCCAAATGCAGCATCTTGGTATTAGACATTTTTATAAGTTACTGGATTTCATACAACTCTAGATCTGGCATAAAAATATAGTCTATCTAATAGATGTCATGCACAAAATATAGGTGCAAAGTATTGCACCATTTAAATGTGTACTTGTAGAAAAGCTCAAGGCGTGCAGCTATAAACCCATCTAGAACACCAAGGTTTGCATGCAGAACAGAGTTACCCTCAATATATGCTATTTTCCTAACTTGAGAACCAAAATGGAACCATTGCTTCTTTAATTATTCGAAATCCCCTTTCTTTCATGTGATGTCTTGACTTCAATAATCGTGTTGACTCTCCAGCTGAAGACTTATGGATAGGCTTCCACAATGCCGCGGTTGTTTGGGGATGCAGAAGCTGGAAATACATCAACATAACCTGGATAGTTGATTATATTTTCACTGAATCTGAAAAGGACAGAAAAAACTGGAAAATGCAAAATAAACTGGATGATCTATCTGGTTTGTATTTTCCGTTATAAAGGTGAAACAATTGGGAAGGATATGCCACACTTACTGCCTACACATCAGCACTATCTCAATATTGAACTGATTAACTCTATCTGATTCATCTGCAACAACGAATTGCCATGATTTTATTTAAAGTAAACAGTGCAATATAATATATAATATCAATACTCAGGGATAAAAGTAACATGTTTCATCGTCCACGTGAATGAATTCCACCATTTTCAAAGTCAGTCCACAAATTATGAGCAGCTCTTTGAGCTTCTTCTGTGAGCAAGTTGCCCTCTCGCTCAGCCTTTTTCACCGCATCATATAGGCTATGGTTGGTATTCAGATACTAAATAATGAAGTAAAATAAATAAATCAGATGAAACAGAGGCAAGGAGACGAAGTTAAAAAGGAATAATTGAAAACAAAAGAAACAGTCACCTCACACATAGATATTCATTAATCATCAAAGATGCCTTGTTAGCCTCCTCAACATACTCTCTAATGAAATGGACAATCACAGCAGAACCACTCAGTATGAAAACAGTCTAGTTTGGAAATCCCCTGAGAGTTTAATTTAGAAAAATTCCTTACAAGTATATTATTCAGTCGAAACTAATGAGTTCAGATGAGTATGCCTACAGGTATCTGCAGAGTCCACAACAGAGCATACCTGACAAAAAATCAATTGTTGCTGGTATCTCTAGTAAAATCAAAACCAGAGAACTAACAACACAAAGAGGTCTTGATAACTCCAAACTTACCTATCTGAGGTCTCATCCATTGCTCGGATGATATTAGCAGCTGATGGCATTGTAGGAATAAACTTAACCAATTATGCCGACTTAAAACACTGGTAGAGGGATGAATTTAGAACGCTTCAGCGATTAAAAGAACAGACGGAAAGGAGAAGAAACCGAAAAAGGCCGTAGACCACCTGCATTCTCCGACAGGAAAACGCACCAGTGAGGAGCACGACGCATTCCTATCAAATCTAACTATGATGTCATACATTTGTCAATTTCACTCAAATAGTCAAAGAACCACCTCCACTGGACAAGTAAAAGAGTGAAGTAAGCTGATTAAAGTTCCATCCTAGCCCTATCTCATCGCATTTCCACGGACAGCAAATGGAATTTGATCCAACACGCCACATTCAACTGTTCTAACTTTCTCCGATCGGTGGATTTACCTGAAGATGGCCTCGTCGACCAAACAGTGAAATCCTCCGGCAGTCCTTTAAGTGATGAAAGCCCTACAGAGACCTGCGGAGGTTCGGTCTCAAGGAGCGGTGTGGTACCCTCGGATCTCGAGATGGAGAGTGGCGGTGGCTAATCTCATAAGATTCCACGACGATGAGCTGGTGATCATGGCGACGCCGTGGGACCACACACGAGAGAGGAACGGCGGTTACGGGAGGGAGAGAAGAGCAGCGGTTATCAGAGGGAGAAGTAGAGGATAGCGGGAAGCCGAAGTCGATTAACTACCAACGAAAGAATTGAAACGTAATATATATACATACATATGTGTGTGTGGCCGCTGTCCTTTCCGGGCCGGTCCGGGCCGGGCTGTGCGAAGGGTGGCACCTCGCACATTCCATGTCATAGAGTAAAAGAGAACTACTTAAAAGAAGAATCTACATATATGAGTCCGGGTCCGAAAGTTTAGAACCGGAATCTATCCTATCAGTATCATGAACCGGACATTATATCCGGGTACCCTGTTGGAAATTGTATTTTAAGTATCTGATCCAATTCTAGTTCTAGTTCTAGGTACTTGTGTGATGAAATTGGAACCGGAACCGGAACCAATTTCAACCGGTTCCTTATTTTCCTACCCGGAGCCTACCTGATTTTTAATAGGTTCCAAGCCTACATGATAAGGTAGGTTCTCACCGGTTCCGGGCATGCCTGGCATCCATGCACACCCCCACTGATTACACTATCACACTTTGCGGTGGCAATGGTAGGTGGACTTGACGCAGAAAATGTCTGATCAGGTTGTTCAGTTAGTTCGTTCTGGTCCTGAAGGAGTTATTGTGTAGTTTTTAGTACCCCAAAACCTGTTCTTGAAAATGAATTGTCACACTAAATTCATCCAGTAAGTTAGGAGTTGTCTGGATGAAGAGGCAGTGGCATGCATGGACCAAGGAAGCCTCTAAACTTCCTTGAAAAACAACATTGTCTGTAGGCAGATCGAGAGTGAGCATCGACATTGACCGGGCAAGTGAAACAAGTTACAGCAGTGGTGATGTTTCCGTTCACGGACATGCTTTTAAGTGATGCTCTTCTAATTCCTTGTCAGATGGTGAAAGGCAATGTTATGATTTTCCTCCAGTCAAACTGCCATACAAACTCATAATATATAACATGCTAAAGCATATGGAGTAACAGATCAGAGTGAAATGTAGGAAAAATTTTCCTTTTTGCAATTCTAAAACTTGTACCATGTCCAGAAACCCCAACAAAACTGACAAGTGTACTCTTCTCCAACCTAAGCATTTCCAAAGTAAAGGAAACGGCCAGTCCCCACAAAAATTGAATTTCGCAATACTTATCTTACAATAAGAAGTAATTCATGTGCAATTTTCACAATGGATAAATGGGCTGGGCCAGCTGGCTTCCAAAAGTGTAGGTGAAATGATTCTTATCAGGAACTGGTAGTTTCAAATGCTGAATTCATTTTCAAGACTTGAGTATGGCAGTGCTAACAAATAGACAACATTTCTATTTCCATGCCAATAAAAACCCCAAACTATGCAGGTGGTCTCCTTGCTGATCAAAAGAATATCGGATCTCAGCTTGGTCTGGCATCATCTTCAAGGTCACTTCCTCATCAACGTTGTAGGCATCAAACCTTGAAATCCTATCTAATGTTTGACCATTTTCATGATGATTCTTTAGCCAAAAACTTAGCTTCCTCCTGCTCTTCTGCAGTTTTTGCCAGTGATAGAAGTATATTCTTAGCCTTTTGGTCCGGAAAAATCCCAAGGGACTCCATTTCTTTGAACCAAACAACAGCGCTGTCGAAATCCTGGTTCTTACCGTAAGCATCCATGATTGTCGTTAAGACTGTCTGGTTTGCCCTGAGGCCACACACCCTCATATCCTTGTATTTCTCCATCATCTTGTCAAGATTGTTAGCCCTAGCATAACCTTTTATTAGTATGCCATAAGTGATGACGCTGGGTATGAGGCCATCTTGCCTCATCCTTCTGAAGAACTTCTCAGCTCCCTCCATATCTGATGCATTAACATAGGCTGATAACATAGTTGTGTATGAATACAGATCAGGCGTGCATCTGAACACATGGGGAAAAAAAGAGCAAGGCAGACAATTAGCATCACATTGAAAGCACAAGGAACAAAGATATGATAAGAAAAGAATAAAGGATGAAAATTCCCAGAGTTTATAGTGAATATCTGAGCCAAGGTGAGAAAGTAGTTCACCTGTCCCTTCTCATGCTCTTGAATACAGTCTTTGCTTGTTCTACCATTCCAGATATCGCAAATGCATCAAGCAATATGTTGTATGCTTTGTGGGTGGGCCTGGAGACGAGTGAGGATTGTAATCTCAATCATAGGGCTTGGACAACTAATAATAATATCTTAAGATAACCATTACAAATGGAGGGTGATTTTTCCGTATCAATAAAAAAAACTAAACAATTGTAAACTAATTCTACACTATAATAGCTTCAATTGCCAGCCTTCAAGTTCTCATAAGCAAAATGAAAGTGAGAGCTGCGAGGAACATTGGTGAAAGAAAGGAGCAAGAAACCTATATACCTGACTCCAGCATCTAACATCTCCTCAAAAACAGCAAGAGCTTCTTCTTCCCTCCGGGCCTTACCATAGGCATTAATAAGCAAGGCATAGCTCACAACATCGGGCCGAAGACCAGCTCGTTGCATCTAAAATTAGTCATTTACTTCAAAAATCTGATGAATGTATGTTGACAAGGGATCAAAATTAAGAGAAAAAGTGTCTGAAATCACTAAATTCCAAAACTGCACCGATAAGAATAAATAAATTCTCTTTTGCCTTGTTTCTTTGGAAAGCATATTCACTCCACCGGATAACAGATAATCAAGTAGTTCCATAAAATTTACCTGCTCAAAGATCTTTGAGACCTCCTTGTAATTTGTTTCAAATGACATCAGACTATTGTATGTGACAGTAGACTGCTCAATGCTCCTCTCAGACATCAAAGCAAACAGCTTTCGGGCCTTTTCATAATTCCCAGCTTTCTTGTGCATGTAAATCATCATATGGAACATTTTCTGGTCAGGGGTCAAAGGTGACTTCTCCTTGTCCAAAAGTGTCTCAAAGATTTCTTCAGCTTCCTTAAATCTGTTCCCCTGTGGCCATACCAATAACAATCATGAAGTTGCAAGAAATAGAATCTATGCAGAAGTGTCAACCAAAAAATTTATACCTCAATGAATGTTTTGAGTATAATTTGATATGTAAGAGCAGATGGTTCAGGGCCTGAAGATTGCATTCTCCGAAAGATGGCTTCAGCATTGTTATATCGTTTTCCTCTTCCATATGCTTCTAAGAGAGCTGTGTAGGAGATAACATTTGGAGCACATCCTCTCCTGTTTAGGAAGCCTAAAACCTTTTCAGCTTTATTGAAGTCCCCCAGCTTCCCATATGCGGTTATAAGCATAAGTAGGTCCATTTCACTGAAGTCCCACCAAGGCTGAATTCGAAGCCATTCAAGGATCTACAAGTGCAATTAGCCAGGAAGTTGAAGCTTATTGAGCATTCATAGACGTGCAACTTCCCCCAAGTTTGTAACACAATTATATTACCGATGCTTCTCATCAACCAAATAAAGAAAGATCTCTTATGCAACATAATATAGCATACCAAATATAACATGCGTTCAATTCCATATTGGTTCAAATCTTCATTTACACACTTATCATCAGTTCAAGTTCAATGTTCCTTTGTAGATGATTCACCAATACTGAGAAGTGCTGCTATTAGTCATTTTATTCAAAGCCAAAGCCTGTCCTCTTGCAGCTCATTTTCAATTGAATGATTAACTGTTGTAGTGCTTAGCCTGTGGTGTACATTGCGAAGATCATCAATAAAATGAATTATTAAAAAAGAAATGAATGTTACAGGAAAGGCAGACTTTAATCTAGAAACGAAGTGAAACAGGATTGATCAGCATACCTCACTCACAAGATTCCATTTCTTAAGTTGCTTGAATCTTTTCAAAGTGCCCAAGATGGTTTCCCGGGGGATCACCTGATTTCTAACCCTCTGACTTCTAAGAACTGTGACTGCTGATCCTGCTTCTTCAATCTCCCTCATCAGTCTTCTCCAGTTCATTTGATCAGCTTCGTCAGCTGCATCCTTGAAAGTCTCCACCTTCTTCCTCTTCTGCAGAAACTTTCTTGGCGCCAACATACCCATACATATAACACCCACTCTCCCACGCACTCTGACATTGGCATAACTAAGTCGTTTATGCACATCTGGTTTACTAAAGAAAAGAATAAATATCCAATGTTTAGCTTCAGTTCAGTAAACATTTAGAAAGCATATACCCGCGACAACATCACCATTACAAGCTAGCTGTTGAACTCCAACTTTCAGGCGCAGAGATCAGTTCTTATCTATTTACCAGTACGGGGGAAGCTTCAAAGGAAAAAAAAAAAATCTTTCTACACCTCCATAGAAAGGCCAGAAATTTCCAAGTGGCAATACAGAATACTCCGCATTCCGTGGCCGTATGGTCTAATTCGTCAACAGTAAAGTAAAACCCACAATTCAATCCAGGGGTTTGGTAGGGTTTAGGAGATTGCAGAGGTAGAAAGACGCATAACTGACAGTAAAGAAAGAACAAACCTGTAGTCGCTTAAAGGAGCTGAAACGAATGGCTTGAGAAAGAGAGCTTGGTTCATCGAAAGAGATTCTACTTTGGCAGGAGCGTAGTTGTGGAGTTGAACTGCAGAGATGCCGCTGTCTGAGCTCCGAGGATGGTAGATAGATAGAGCTATTGACATTTCTGCACTTACCATCGGAAAATGACAATTGAAATGAAAAATCTTATCTGTTAGGAAGATGGATCCGACCAGACTCATGGTCGGGTAGCTACCCGTCGGAGACCCGATATAAATTAGACGGATCCACCCCAAAGTTTAAGATTACTTGCAACGTGTCCCTGAACTTCGACTTAGTAGCAATTAGCCCCCTGCACCACACGATCTTGGCACCTTGCTAGCCTCAGCCAGACTCCTTTTATGAGGAAACTTACGATCTTGCCCGAAAGCAACCTTTCAAATAAGCTAACTGATCGCACTCCGCTCATCCATTTTGTTCGGCTTTAACTTTTGCCTCCACAATTTCATCAAGTACAGATGATCAGCACAACTTTCAGAGAGAGATCCTCTCAGTGACTTAGTCTATGGACAAGATTCGGGTTAGCAAGGAAATCAGTAAAGGGGATTAAAACAGTTAGTTCCACCACGTTTTCAATGCCCAAAAAAAAAGGAGAAACGGCAGAATGGGTCGTGGAAGCTTATTTGGCAGGTTTCCTTGGAGTGCTGCCAGGAGGAAATCGAAGTCCAGAAGCAGCTTTTACATGAACACCTGGCTTCTCGTAGAATTATCACTCACAGCAGCAACTTCTTTATTCAACATGGCGCAGTAGCAAGTGCTCCATGATAACATGAACTGATGAATCAAGCTCCATCAGATAGTATATAACAGTTGAATTTTGCATATTTTTACTGAAATACAATGATCTATTCGCGCTTCTTGCCCTTGAACCGTCCTGACGGGACCCTGCTAAGGACGTTATCATTGAGTTTCCCATAGTGATGCTGAAGCTGACCGAGGACCTGGTACACGAAGCCATCAATTTGGTCTTCATACCGCTCATACAGAACTGGCAGTGTATGGGCGGCGACAAAACCTTCATAAAGAAAGCACAATTTTCAGTTCCAAGCAATGCATACACAAGGAACTAAAACCATTTACTTGTGAGTCGTAACTCCAAAAAATTGAGATTTGGGAGTCTTTATATGTGCGACAATAAATCTCAGATTCACTATGAAATGGGAAGCTGTAAGATCTCCATCCTGACAGTCTGCTTTCGAGCAATAAGGAACTAACTTCTCAGACGACCGCTTTTTCCGATTTAATAAAAGGCCACTGCACAAAAGAACCATCTGCAATTCAACCATTCCAGTGATAAATTGGATAACAACACTCACCAATGTATAGGACCGTCAGAAAATTGAACCAGCCACCTATTATAGCAGCAACAAACAAGCTGCCTATTACCTGCAAGTTTTGAAGAAGTCTCTCAGGTTATTGATTGGTATAAAAATGACATTGCTTCTTTGGACAATGAACAAGTGGCACTTTTGCAGCAAAAGCTTTTAGGCACTTTAAAATACTCTGCAATGTCACAGTATAACTCCTGAAACATCAGGTGTATTATCTTAGAATTGTTAACATATTGCTGGAAAAAATTATGAGACTTGTCCTTAGTCTGAGGATAAGAGTATGGACTTAGCATAGAGCCACTTGGATGAATGAATGCTTCTCTTTGGCCAGCTTTAAGACTTAAAAAGACTGTAAAATCGGAAAGAATGTTCAGAATGGAAATTAGCAATTGCATTTCGTCACTTGTTGGATCCTCACGTACCACAAAAAATTGTTTCAGATTCCCCCCCACGGCAACATCCTGAAGAAATGCCAGAGCTCGGTTAACCTCAACACCAATGATGTTACCGATGTTGACGAACAATTCCTCAGGCAGAACAAGACGAGGAACATCCTTTGATGACCTGTAGCATGGAAAGAAATGGCCTAGCAAGTAATATCTACAGATACTTTTGGCATCATTGAACTGACAGAGAAGAAAGAAATGGCCTAGCAAGTAATATCATTCACCTATTGAGCAAGCCGCTGGCATTTGCCCAGAGGAACTGAGCGAGCACGCCCAGAAGGAGGGCGAAACATACAAGAGTCAAGAAGTTATAGTTAAGCCATTCGAAGAGGACCCAAATAATGGTTGCACTAGCTAACACGCTTCCCGAGATTTTCTTGTTCCTCCACAGAAAGACATCAGCGGCTGCACATTTTGGGCAAACATGCTCAGCAACTTTAAGGTAATTATTGTTGCAGGAATACGAAACAAACATGATGGATAACTCGTACACTTTCCACCCCCGAGAAGATTGTGAATGGATTTCTGACGCCCAAACAGCCTATTGAATTGGGTATTAACTGACTTTGATATCTCCTCTTGTATCGAAGTGACTGCATCCTTCTTATGAGCACCCTCAGTAAGAGATTCCAGTATGTCGTCCAACAAATTCTCAGGCATGGTTGCTCTGTTTGAAGAGAGTGGAAGTTAAACCTTGAGCTCAAGTATTAAGTGATCAGTAGAAGGCAACAGGATAATTTTGATAGGTTCATTGGCATGTCAAGTCCGAAATATATATTCAAGAGTAACTAATCTTCTTCCAATAACCTTTAGCTATAATTCTACAGGGAAGGATGTGCAAAAACCCGAAAACCACAGGAAAGGAATGAACTCGTCTTGAATGACTTTGCCTATAAAAAGCTTATGAACTTATAATATTCAAAGATCTGACCACCCTTAAGCAAGAGGATAACTAGATTTAGGTACTTCACCAATATAACAGGAGAAAAGCATTACACTGTCGGTAAATTCCCTAAAGTCAACCAGAACAAGATGAGACACGGTGAAGCAGAGCGCAAGAACCGGATCAATACAGCTTTATCTCGGGCACTGGTTCCCAGCAGTCGGCAGTAAGCAAAGGCTCAAAGAAATCCAAGGAGCTCACAAGGAGAAAAAAGAACTGACAAGAAGCGAAAAGGCTCAGGCTTTCTGAGGAGCAGAGATTTACGCAGCGGAAGCAGGGGTAGGTATGAGTTCTTCTACCAATGGTGGGCGAGAACGCCGAGAAGTAGCTGTGTGTATTGAATTTGACGAAGAATTCTATGGGTTTCCTGTAGCAACGGTAACAGTTAACTTTGTGGATTTTTGCTTGTTTTCTTGCAATTTCTTTCCTATAATCGTGAATGATAAAACACTCGCAGACCCTCTGTTGACGGCTGCTGTACAGATTTGCCAAATTGAGTTTAGGACATCTGTCATTTGTCCGACTAGGTGAGACTGTTACGGTGGCGGCCCTGTCAGTCCACGGATACATGGGTCGGAGCACGTGGGAACTGTGACTGCCATCGCTGGCACGTGAGGCAGGAATGTGAATATCTAAAGACAGGAACCACGTGGCCCGTGACGTGGCACGTGACAACGTACACCTGCCACGTGTTACCAATCACAGCCTCTACAGCCTTATCCCTCAACCTAAAAACGAAATCTCTGCACCATCCTAATATCCACTAGCGGAACTCCCCTGGGCTCATCCGATAAAGAACTGGTCGCCCAACAACATAGACTCGCTGAGAATCACTTGCGATCACAGAAAACCGTGAGCTTGAAGATTTGGTGTGGGCGAAGGATTGAAAAAAAATGGCTTCCACTTCCTGCTTCTTGCACCATCTCTCTCTCACGACTCCCGCTAGGACTTCATCTCCGCGCTACGTGGTGAACTCCAGGTCCACCCAGACAGTCTGCAGGGCCCAGAAGCAGACCTCCGGAGAGGAGGATGTTGCCGTTGTCTCCCGCCGCTTGGCTCTGACTGTCCTCATCGGGGCTGCTGCTGTCGGTTCCAAGGTTTCCCCTGCTGACGCTGCGTATGGTGAAGCCGGTACGTCCTTATATTGTTCTCCGGGATTGCTGAAGACCACCTTTTCAGCTACCTTCGAAAATGAACTGAAAAATTGCATGAAGATTCAGGCTTATGATCTAAGGCATTTGACATGACTCTAGTAACTTAACTGACGATGCATAGACCGGATTTTTTAATGGAAGTGAAATTGATTTTACTGTCAGATTGAGTCTCTTCTGGGTTGAATGTGATTTATATTCTTAGAAAGAATAGCTTCATGATGAGAAGGATCGCAATGAGGTTCTGTGTCAATGTGAGTGAATGAGGAAACTTTACTCTTGTGTGCTAGTAGACCATTCTGAGTAACGACCTCTTACATGATAAATCACATATTGATGTAGCAGAAATGGCTATACTTGATTTTGTCGAGTCAATTTGTTAATGTTGTACAGTATGAGAAGATTGAAATTCGGAGCTTGAGTGCTCCTCAGTGTCGTTGCAGTTGGCATCAAGAGGATAATGCTAATCTCAATATCTGTTGCAGCCAATGTGTTTGGAAAGCCAAAGACAAACACCGACTTCTTACCCTACAATGGAGATGGATTCAAGTTGAACATCCCATCAAAGTGGAACCCAAGTAAAGAGGTTGAGTACCCAGGTCAGGTGCTCAGATATGAGGACAACTTCGACTCCACCAGCAATGTCGCTGTCATGGTGACCCCAACTGACAAGAAGTCCATTGCTGATTACGGTTCCCCTGAGGAATTCCTCTTGAAGGTTTTTCTCATCTCTTTGTATTCACAAATAGGACACTCCTGAGGGATCCATTACCAAAAAAGATCTGATTTTGCTGTTTCCAGGTGGACTACTTGCTGGGGAAGCAAGCATACTTTGGAAACACCGATTCTGAGGTAATGTGCAACTGTGATTAGTTACTTTATGGCATAATTGGACAGGGATTTATTTATTCTGAACAGTACTGTATAGGCTTAATCTCGAATACAACTGGTGGTGGAAAAATGTTAGGTACTTGTGAGTCCTTGAATTTGTTATCCCCTCTATTGGAATTCATTGAAGACGTCCTTGTTTCCTATAATGCACTTATATTTTTTTTTCTCGAGTTTGAAGGACTGAAATTGGAGAAAATAGTCAATTGCAACCATAGATAGATTGATTTTTTGGAGCTTTATAATATTTCAGTAGTTCATTGTTGAACGTGAACATGTTTCAATGACTTGAATAAGTTATTGATTCCAATGTAACAAGTTTGTCGCAATTGTAGATAGGTTGATTTGTGGAGGTTTAATAATTCTGAATAATTCCTTGTTGAACATGAATACATTGCAATTGCTAGGGTGGATTCGACTCCGGTGCTGTGGCAACAGCAAATATTCTGGAAAGCTCGACTTCTAATGTTAGCGGGAAAGAGTACTATTGCCTGTCTGTCCTAACGAGAACAGCTGATGGCGATGAAGGTGGCAAGCACCAGCTGATCATAGCTACTGTTGATAATGGCAAGCTATATATCTGCAAGGCTCAAGCCGGAGACAAGAGATGGTTCAAGGGAGCAAGAAGGTTCGTGGAAAGCACTGCAAGCTCTTTCAGTCTTGCTTGAGCATGCCTTCTACCATGGTTTGTATGTGGATCACTTGTATGCATGTATCTCTACTCTGAATGTACTTATACACCAGAAGTGCAACTCCACTTTCCAAGCAGCAATCCAAGAGTTTCACAATGTTTCTGTGCTCAATTTGTGAGAGAATGACAACTTCATTGATAAAAGGTTCAGCATTATGCTCTTCAGCAGATTTCTTGACTGCAACGATCCTCCCATACGTTAATATCACCCTTATAAACAGTACCTTGGCCACCCTTGCTGAGAATCCTGTCCTTGTTAAAATGGTCAGTGGCTTTCTCTAAGTCTTTAGAATTGAACAATTTGCTTTTCTCAACATTCCCATCCATTGAAGATAGTTTTCATTGCAATATGAGACCATCATTCCGTTTGAAGTACTTCTCCTTGAGCTTTGCCTCCCTTCTCTTCTTAATTATATTGTAGATCCACCATGCCAGGAAAATCAAGACGACGATCCCTAGATTAGATGAAAAACCTGATCAAGACTGAGCAATGTGATTCGTACATGTTACAAGGGATATGAAGGTCCTCTTACTATTATGCATGCAGTAGTAGTAGTTTCCCAGAATGTTTTACACACTTCTGTGGAAAACATTTACATTGGTACTCTGGAAGTTCGCATTCAATGATATCTGACAAGAAAGTGAATCACACGATTAGAAAGCACAATAACAACTGAGGTGCTAGAAGCATGAACAAATTACATGTTTGAGATAAACTCAAGTTGTCTATCAATTGAAAGTTATTAGATCTTACTGGAATCCCTGGTCGGAGGTGGAGATGTATGCTTCCTTTTTTTTTTAATTTCTGTGGAATCAAATACACCAGGAGTAAAGGGATGAATCATACCTTGACATCCATCACCAAGATAAGGGTTACCAATTATTGAATCCGTCCAGAAGACCACGAAATGAGATGAGTTGTATTCCTGTTTATATAACTTGCAGTCTGACATGCATGCAGCAGGTACGCTACCATTGATCGTTTGTCCAATGGAGCTCAAGCAACCAGCTCCAATCCTGAATGGAAATGGGATGCTGACATTAACACAGGTGTCAATATGGTTGGGCCGTGCTTTCTGGGTTCTCGGGAAAGCTGCAGCTTCAACCGCTAGAGTTTGCAACCGCGACAAACTGATAAGCAGAAGGAGGAGGATCTATAGGAACATTAACTTCACCATCTCATCCACCCTCAATCAACCCTCAGATGAAAAGACACCAAAAAGAAGATTGGTTGCACAGATGTCAAACGTTTTTGTTTGCACAGACAGTATAACAATAGATGTTCTGTTCCCTTGATAGAGGTCTCATATGGAAGGGGTGTTGCCAGGAAAGTGCAAGGAGGACTAGATAGTCAGCCTAGTCAATGCCCTCCAACTCGCCGTACACCTGAAAAAATTATTGCCAGTTCACATCAAACATTCTCATCTCTCTTTGCAGACACAGTTACTCATAAGTTTAGCCAGAGGTTTGTGTGCTCACAACAAACGGTGGAGAAAGTGTGTCTTTATGGCAATGTGGATCCCCTGTTTGCGAGAATGGTCCTTGGGGGGTCCTCCGTGAGTGTGCTTTCAAGATATTATCTAAATCAACGGACTTCTAGAGCGTTATGGACCCCAAAGAGCAATCTTCGGTTGGTCGATGTACACTTCTTAAATGTGGGTGTGAAGCGTGCAAGAAGGAGGACTTGAGAGTACATTCCTCTGTCTTCATGAAATCGGAAACATGGAAGGAGATCACCCGACCTAGTAGTGTAGTACTATTCCACAATTTGCGTGGGGGCAAGTTCATTATTAGATGAATAAGAACGAATACGAACGCCCACACAGTAGGAGACGTATGGGAAGTAAATTAGAAGCAACGTGTCTGACAGATCGCATCCACATCCACACGAGGCCTGATTCTTGATCCCTGATTGCACGTTTCTAGGAGGACTTCGTTCGTGCATGCAGTGACTGTTCAATTCTACGTTGCCATAAACCCACTCAGAGAACTGCAGTAGTCCCGCTGGCAAGTATCTAACGGATAACCGGTCTGAGTAGCAATTGTTAGGCGTGATCATGGTTCCCAATGTCCTGGGAGCTTGTCGCTCGTTGTCGTGCCATATGCCTATCAAGTGATCATACTTCATGATCCATTCATGTTGAATCCAGGAGTGAATAACAACCGACTTCTATAAAATAGTAGAAGCACCCAGTCTCCAACTATGAAGTGAAACGACAAGTTCACTGCACCATAGTTGTGTTTCACATCTGCTGGCGAACCAGCAGCCCGACCGGAAACATCAGTTGCAGTGAACGGACCATTCTGACTCGACAGGACCACGAACAGAAGATCTCTTACATTCCGTCTTCAGGAAATTGTTTGTCCTCAATTGTCTCAGTAAATACAAGGGCCACAGTATGATCTTGTCAGCATCAAGCGGGAGATGTACAACCTTCTAACAGAGACATACCACGACAGAGGCACAACATCTTAACAACTCGGAATGTCATAATAGACCAATAATGACCCGCAATTACCTACTTTTACTAGTTCAAGACTCATGTTTGAAGCCCATCTTCTCTCCAGTGTCAGTATCTGAGGAGAAGTTGGCTTCAGTAGTTGAGAGACCCAATGGAAGCAATCCCACTGCTTGAGTTCCTCAGATCCTGTGGGCTTTCGTAGTCTTCACACGTCTTGCGGACCTTTGAGTGCCTCTGGCTCGGGGCTGAAGAGACTGGAGGGATGCCTTCCTTGCCCATCTGTTGGACTTCAGTTGGGGACAGGATCTTGATATACCACACATCGTTAACAAACTCCCTGTCATAATAAACAAGTTTCATCATCAGTTAAGTTTAAATAGATATTTCCCATGTGCCAGGATATACAGTGAACAACTATTGAAGTACATGCTACCACATCGTTTTTCAGTTTCTCCGTCATTCAGGCCTGGAAAATTGGAAGTAAGGGAACAAACTCCAAGAGGAAAATGCGCTATTTAGTGCGACTTCAGTTATATGATTAGAAGGAATAACAAAGACGAGAACTTACTGCCAAGGGTCATCACCAAGGAGAAGGATGTCATTCTCCCGGTCAACAAATACAAGCTGCCAGCCTGATCTCTGAGGTTCCTCCAACAGGCCTTCAAGTCCAAACATGCGAGCAAGCTCACCCCTTAGCTCGTCATAGCTGCTGAACTTGGAGATATCCAATGACCTGCCGAAGAAACCTGACTTGTGAACCTGTTGAGCATTGTAATTCAAATTCAGATTGGTAAGTTGCAATTAAAATTATTAGACTGATTATGTAATAAAAAAATTACAGAAAACAAATCAATTATGAAATCGTCCCGCTGACCTTCACAAAGGTTTGTGGTAGAGGGTTTGCTTGGTCTACATTTTCAGAAGACTGCAAGAACCCTGTTTCATCCACACAACTCAATGTGGTTATGTTTGAATTAATAGGGAAGTCCGTGCCCACAGCATTATTGGAATTCAAGGCAGCAAATGGCACAGACGATGAGTCCCTCTCATTGCTTACATTCCTCATGTGGGCCATACCATTTTGAAGCACAAGGGATGAAGGATCTATATTAACCCCAAACAGAACATTGCTCTGTGGATCATTAGCACCCTGGAATGCAGAATATTCCCTTCCAGGGAATGGAGGCAAGAGACTTCCGAGTTCAGAGGCATTTGATTGTGGAACTCCATTGTGATCCAACTGAGGAAGCGAGCAATGAATAGCTTCAGAAGGAAGAGAAGACTCAACAGAAATTTGCTTCTGTAACAGAGGAGATGAAGATATTGAATGACTGGGTCCACTCATGTTTGATATTGATGATTGTTCATTCTGTGACAGTGAGCCCAAGATTTTCTGCATAGCCAAAACATCAGAACGTCCTACTTGGTTTCCAATCCCACTGGAAAAGTCCTGCTGCAGGGACATCAATTGAGCTGGGGCTGTAGCCGTGTATTGAGGGAGAGAGATCATGCTTGGGACTTGCTGCTGAACAGAAATTTGGTTAGCTTGACCAGATTCTTGCTGCTGATGCTGACTGCTAAGAGATGGATTCAGCTGCACTTGTTGTTGGGCAAGCTGAGGCCGTTGTGGGCCCTTATTTTCTTGGAAGCTCAGGAAATGTGCACTCTGAGATTGGGAAGGCTGGGAGGCCTGCCTCTGGGTGAAAGGAGGAGGCAGGCCCATCGAAACACCCTGAGGTTGCTGGAACTGGAGAAGGGACTGAGAGGCGATTTTCATGGGATTCACTCCCCTCATCTCATTAAGCGCAGCAGTGACCATCACTTGGTACAAATCAGGATGAACACCTGCCATGGAAGAATCAAGCCTCGGCTGCATCCATGGTGTCCCACCGAAATTTATGGACTGGACTCCCTGATCTCCTGTACCCCCTTGGAGCCATGTTGACGGAGAAGTGAAGTTCAGATTTCCATCCTTCAGAGCTAAATTCCAGGCAAAAACAACAAGAAGGAAAGCAGATCAAAGTGAAAAGGTAATCTTGATCAGGAGAATTATAAACTGAAGCATAGCAACAAGCTTCATCTCAATTGTCTACCAGGAAAAGTAGGCTGCAGGGCATTAAGCCAAGGGCGTTTCAGTCGGAGTGGGAAGGGAGGGGGGTACATTGGGAATGTTGTCATAGGTTCAATTTCCCACAAAGACACACGTGGCTGCTTCTCGCCAGCAGTGGACTCATCCCATCCAACCTATATATTTAGTGCATCATTTAGTCCATATTAATGGCGAATTCTTTAAAATTAGAGAATTTTTTTGGAGTAGACTGATAGAAATAAGGTGAGACGAGCTTCAAGCAAGAGATTAGTGCAACAAACCTTCACAGAACGCCAGCGTGAGTTGGGCCAACGAACAGGATCTGAGTCGCTGACACCGGTTATTGTCCCCATGTATCTAGATATAAACTTCACACAGTAAAGATGTAGAAGTTTCCAGGTTTTAACTTGGAATTCATTTAACTCTAGGAAATTAGTAAATCAAGAAATAATAAAAGTAGATTCAAATGATTTTAGAATCACTTCCACAAATCCATTCGCACTATGACATTACCTCTTCAATGCTTTCTTGGCTATAGCCCTTATAATTTCTTAAATTTTACTGCCAAGTCTCCCATCAGTTTTATTATAATAACTAACAAAAAAATTTTGCAATACAGCAAACAACCCAGATGACAAGTCAAGCCTCCATCAGAAGTATCAGGCATTAGTCTACTGATTACACATGAATACGTCTTAACAATAGCTAGTTTACAGAGTCAATCAAGTTTAAAATAAGAAACCATAACAATAGAGATTATTGAGATAATCAAGAACATAAGTAATAAATACCGCCGAACACTTGACTCCTCTGTCTCAAAGAGCATCCTAAATCGCATACCCACAGATACCTGTGTATGGTAGACAGCCTTGAAATACTTCCCTAAAGGAATTACAAATTCTGATGGGCTAGCCCTGCAATGGAGAATCATCCATAAATAACTGGCATTACTTAGTCCAAATGAAGTTAACTACTAGTTCGTCCTGCACCTTGGGTGGTAAAAGATGGTAAAGAGACTGTTGGTAGCAGCTGCATGAGCTGCTGCTGCAAA
This sequence comes from Sonneratia caseolaris, assembly GCA_900006705.1. Taxonomy (NCBI): domain Eukaryota; kingdom Viridiplantae; phylum Streptophyta; class Magnoliopsida; order Myrtales; family Lythraceae; genus Sonneratia; species Sonneratia caseolaris. The sequence goes on along the minus strand of CXYZ01024283.1, from coordinate 1,918,160 downwards.
AAGACCAATATGCATACTGTCACTCGATAAAACTGACGAAGGAATGGCAGTCTGTGGACGAATTGCTCTCCGAATTCCCAGAAGCAATTGGTTGCTCTCATTCCTGATGGAAGTTGGTAAAAATAAGAATGGAAAATTCAACCGCATTTCATACAAAGGAATGAAATAGAATCATTATCTTCAACTTTAGGACGATTCCATTCCCCAATGTTCCCATTCCTTCAAACTAAACAAGGATACTGCCAGAGAAAGACCTTTCAAAGACAGAAGAATCGATAGATATACCATATAAAAAGGACGGAATCACCCGCCACTAGTCTCTTTGCACTAACAAACACGCTCCAACCAGTTGTGAGAAGATGCCTTTTGGGCTGACCTGCATATTCATATACAAATATTCATCATAGAGAATTTGCTGTCCATTTCAGGAAACATATGAACTTCTTGTTATTGACACTTCTTGAGTTGGCATAAACAAATTTTATTGTTTTCCCAGTCCTTCAGCCTCAAGGAACTTTTCTCACTTTACAGCCAAAAAGGAAACTCTATCCTTTTCGAGTCAACTTAAAACATGTAATGCCCAAAGGAAACGGCTTTTCAGTCAATGTGCATAATAAAGATGAAGGATGAGATGGACAACATAATTATCCACAAAAAGTTGAAATTCTCCCAAAACAGCATAAAATGTGTAGTTATACATGCAGAACAAGCAGTTTATAGAACTCATGGCAATACTAGTATGATCAAAAGAAGGAAAACTCGGATGCCCAATCATTCTGGGAAACAGAGTATTCTACCTCGGAAGATATGCCTGAACTTCCATTCATTGTCATGAAGATCCCTTGCAATCAATTCTTGTGCAGGAGGCAGCTGTGAGTAATCCTGAACCACAGCAAACAAATAGATCAATATAGCATTTATATTTACTAAGAATTTCAAAATTAGAAGAATCAAATAAACTAACTGAGATAGATTAGGGGCATACAAGAGGAGGAAAGACTTTTTCAGCTGCCCGGCGTGGAACGGAGAATCCTCCATGAGTACTTGTATCACTTGCAGTCAAAGTCTTACAGAAGTAGTTGGTTGGCTGTTTATTTGCAGTTCCTAATTCTAAAGGCAGTAGATATACTGCCTTTTGCTCTTGCTAAAGAAACAAGGGGGAAATAAAACCTTCCATGAGAAAGATAATGATTTTAATGAATCCCAGTACAATACAACGGAAAAGATTGAGTAGAAAATACCGGATTCAGCGGCTGCAAGGTCATCTGTGCATAAACTTCATCTGTCTCCACATCTGCCTGTTATTTTTCCCAAGAAATTGTGCACAAGTTTCATCAAGAATATCAAAGCAAGGAGTATATCTCGAACAAAACTGTGAAATCCTATGACATACATGCATTGTAACATTATGAAGCTGACAGATAAGCTGCGCAGGTAAGCTGGGATAATTGGGAATGTGAGAGTCCACTTCCTTCTTGGTTGAAGCAGCCACCTGGCAAGATAAAATTATTACGATGCCACATCAGTGATTAGCTGAACATGACATATTTTGAAATATGAGATGAGAAGCTCTCTCCATGTAATTTAATCTTTAAATTCACTCTGCTATCTGCAATAACTTCAAATTCTTTGGCTGCCACAGTATTTAGTATGACATTTCCAGTTCAAGAATGGCCTAAAATGCTGCATCAGTACCTTAACCAGTGCAAGAATTTTCTGTACAATTTGAATTATTTGCAATAAAAATGCAAATTCATGAAAATTTAAAGAAAACTAAGAGAAACCTAAAGAAGTATTTGAAATATATGTGCCATATAATTGAAGCAATGTACATATTTTGGTTTTGAATGAAATACATCTTTGTCCAACATAACAAAAAAATGAAGCGAAAAGAGCTCTCAAATTTAGGGCACAAACGATCTGCTTCCTATAAGTGAATTTCTGTCACGAAATTATGAGAAAATCATCAACACTCTAATAGTTGGAATGGACAAAAAATTTCTATCAACCTGCTCACTGTGTCCTTGTGGGAAGTAGACTACTCGGGTTCCAGCAGAAGGCAGTGAAACGAGAGGGCCTGCACATGCATGCCACAGCTCTGAATTCAAGCATTTCTTCTCCCCTAGAGTAACAATCCACGTAGACCCAACAAAATAAAGCTTGGGTAAGATATTCATCATTTGCATCTAGACAAAAATTAGCAAAGCATCCATACATCCACGAATTCAAATGGACCACTCAGCATGAAAAGTGGGCAGCTCCTGTCATACAATGACCAAGGACATAACATATTCCCCAAAGCCACATCATTTCACAACCCTAAGAGATGAGATAAATTTTTAGCATAAAATGCAAATACATCAGACTAAACTACTGTCCAAAGATGCCAACATTATTCACCTTCTTATGTAGTTTCTCTATTTCAAAGTTCTGATGCGTTCAAGCAAGTGTCTATGCAGTGCACGTATACGCTCAAATGGACCGCATAAGATAACTCTTAAAAAAACCACTTGTGAACATGCTTAGCCATACACTACTAGCAGCGATAGACATGAAAAAGATGTCAAGGCATGGCCCAACACCTTAACCCCAGACAGGGCCACTGACGCACTAGAACAATGATTACTGAGAAATTAAGAGCTTTACCTTCTTGAGGCTGATGGTTCAACCCAGGAGAAGGGACTCTCATTCTTCAAATTTGAACCTTTTGCCTCTTTCAGAACTAAAAAGAATGCCACTTTTACCACGACTACCCCAAAAGAACAATAAACAATAACAAAGTCCCTTTCCCTTCCCTATCTGAACACATTTAACACACAACCGAACCCCAGAGCGCACGAGAAGCTATCAGACCTCATCCATCCATCCATTCCACCCCCAAAGTTCCAGAAAATCCACTACACCCTCAGTAACAGTCATCCAAAACCGCTGCAAATGCAGCGACCAAGCCCCCTAAGCTTCATCAAGCCTCAGATCTTCCCAATCACGGCCCTCGGTCCAACAAGAGAAATATCACATTCGACAATGACCCCAGTAGGCAAACCCACGAACGTCAAGAACCAAGCAGAACTAAAACTCCAGCCAGAGAACCCTCATGCAACGAGATCTCAAAGATCAAGCTTACAAGGAGCTGAGTCCAAAGTGGGGGTCAGCTCAGAGAGGGAGAATGAGTGTTAGCTTGTGGACGACATCAGGTGAAAGCTTTCCTTTTGAGTGGATTCTTGAGCTGGGAAAAGAGCTGAAAGCGTAGATTTTTGCGAAGTCTCTCTCTCTCCCCCCACCCTCACTCAGCTAGTAGCTGGTTCGTTCTCCATGGACTCCTTTTCTATACATATACATATATATATATATACATACTATATATCTTTCTACTTGTACTCAGGTCATTCATCATTTGGGCATTTTTGTATAGTGAGGGAGAGATTGATGGCAATAGGTAACACGAAAATAGGGGAAAAGGAGACATTCTTACATAGACCCAGCCTACTGCATCACACATGCACCCGCCCAATAAGAGATAGACAGCTGTTAGTGATGTTAGAAATACTCTCACTCGTATTTCCAAGAGCGCCCAGAGCTTGTCACATTTCTAAATTGACCCCCCTTACTTTTACCCATTCTCTATCTATCTTCTTCTCATCGCCAACCCTACTACCCGCAACATGCTATCTCAACCGCCTGGATTCACTGGGCTCGTCTACTTCGTATTTGGCCAGACATCCACCCTCACAAAAGTCCGAGCTCACTGTCGGGGACAATTCTTAGGGGTCACTGCTTGGACGGACACTCGATTTTCGAACCTCGAGGCAGATATTAAGCCGAGATCTAAATGTGCGTCATGGCAGAGTTGAGGAGCAAGATGGGAGCCCGGATCATAAATGACGAGGGATTGAAGGGGTCGAATATCTCTATTAAGAGCAAGAGAAGGAGGCTCGAAGTTGAAGCATACGTCAACGCTGATAATTTTCCCATTCGGTCGGTGTTACTGTATTTTAAAGTCCCTCCTCCGGTGCTAAAGGAAGAGAGCAAGAGGGTCAGTGGGGAGTTTTTCGGCCAAGACCCACGGGAAGAGCTAGGCGGTCGGGACTGCGTTAAAAGTAAAACTGGAAGAGTTGAGCCGATGATGGCAGGGGTTGACGGACATAAGAGAGAGGTAGTGGATGAAGCGGGGGCAATTTAGAAACCAGATGAAAATCTGGGCTCCTTCGAAAATAACGCGTGGCAATTTTCCTTCTCGCACGAGGACGGATAGATGCCTCTCTCCCTTTGGGCAGGTTCATATGTGGCGTGGTGGGTTTGAGTCCACGGAAGAATTTCTGTTGGGTGGGTGGGGAGGGGAGTGTGGAAAATGGGTAAGAAGAGGCTTCTTCAATGGGGGGTAGTGGTGCATGTTACGTAGGCCCTCCATGTTCCTTCAAGGTCATGTGAGTAATGGTTAAAGTGCAGGCAGTCCTTCGATGTCCCTCTTTTCTATGGTTTCCCTTTCACTTTTATCTCTCTGCTGAGTGCTCTGATTCATCTTTGGGTGCAAAAGTGGAGTCCTTTAATGGCCATTCTCAGCAGTGCAGAGCCATAGAAAGCACTTTCACGTCTTCTTGTGCAATTTTTTGTTTTTCTGCACTACCCTCCCTGCATCGTCGATATCGGCTTTTGACTTGAGATCAGAAGGGGTTTTTTTCTTTCTTTCTTTCTCTCTCTCTCTCTCTCTCTTTCGTCCATTTCTGTGGAGAAACTGAGACTGAAACTGAAACAGAACAGAGAGGAGGGGAGTTGCCCTTTTACGCGCATGATAAAGCCCACAAGTCAATCATGTATGAAGCAAAGGTTATGATCAGTACGCATCTTTTCAGAGCAGAGGGTTCTCATTTTCCTGATTTTAAGGTTTCACCTCATGATGAGAACCGATCGACAACGTCTCTCCTCTCCGGCCAGTTTGCCCCGAGACGTCAGACAAGAATTTGGGAAAATCATGCGGTTCAGAATTACCACCACGCGCTCTATCCGGAACTAATATAGTTTCAACTCCAAAATATCCTAAAGATCTCAAATTCGAGCCGCATGCTTAGGAGTGTCACTCCGCCCCCTCTAATTTAGATTTCCAATCCTAAATATCGATGAAACATGCCGGGTTTCGAATCGGTTTGACAACTAAAGAAAAAAAATGTCGACCCTGCAGGTTCATATAGACACAATGAACGCGTACACGTAACCATTGGAAGTCCTCCATGGATGTGCTTGCTTTCAAAATCTTATCTAAATGGATGGACTTGCGAAACCTTCATAGAGCCGGAAGAGTAATCTACTTATCGTCAGCCAGAAGCGGTAGGACCGAAAAGATCAATGCCAGTGGACGGGCTCTTCTGACTCGACAGGACCACGAATAGAAGATTTCCTACTTCCCTTCTAAAGGATATTGTTTGTCCTCTATTGTCACAGTATATTATAAGGTCCAGTATGATCTTGTCAGCATCAACCGCCGTGCGGAAGGGGTACAACTTTCTAACGTCGACATGCCACCACCGAGGCACGAAATCTTAACAACACGAACAGTCATGATAGACCCATAATGTTCTGCAGTTACCTACTTTAACTAGTTCAAGACTCATGTCTGAAGCCTATCTTCTCTGCAGAGTCTGTCTGTATCTGGAGCGAAGTTGGCTTCAGTAGTTGAGAGACCCAATGGAAGCAATCCCACTGCTTGAGTTCCTCAGATCCTGCATGCCTCCGTAGTCATCACAGGTCTTGCGGATCTTTGAGTGCCTCTGGCTCGAGGCTGAAGAGACTGGAGGGCTGCCTTCCTTTCCCATCTGTTGGACTTCAGTCGGGGACAGGATCTTGATATACCACACGTCATTAACAAACTCCCTGCCGAAATGAGTAAGTACTTCCATTTAAGTTTTCAAGTAATTTCCCATGCATTGGGATATATGGTGAACACCTATTGAAGTACAAGCTACCACATCGTCTTTTAGTTTCTTTGTCTTTCAAGCTTGTAAAATCCAACGGGGACAGACCACAAGAGGAAAACACGCCATTTAGACAAACTTCATTTTTGTGATTGTGAGGAAGGACAGATGAGAACTTACTGCCAAGGGTCATCACCAAGGAGAAGGATGTCATTCTCCCGGTCAACAAATACAAGCTGCCAGCCTGATCTCTGAGGTTCCTCCAATAGGCCTTTGAGTCCAAACATGCAAGCAAGCTCACGCCTTAGCTCATCGTAGCTGCTGAACATGGAGATATCCAATGACCTGCCAAAGGAACCTGACTTGTGAACCTGTGCAGCATTGTTATTCAAAAACAAATTGGTGAGGCACAGTTCAAATTATTAGACAGAATAAGTAATAAAAAAATTACAGAAAACAAATGAATTATGAAATTGTCCTGCAGACCTTGACAAAGGTTCGTGGTAGAGGGTTTGCTTGTTCAACATTTTCAGATGACTGCAAGAACCCTGTTCCGCCCACACAACTTGATGTGGTCATGTCTGAATTAATAGGGAGGTCTGTGCCCACAGCATTGTTGAAATTCGAGGCAGCAAATGGCACAGACAATGAGTCCCTCTCATTGCTTACATTCCTCATGTGGGCCATCCCATTTTGCAGCATAAGGGATGAAGGATCTATATTAACCCCAAACAGAACATTGCTGTGTGTATCATTAGCAGCCTGGAACGCAGAGTATTCCCTTCCAGGGAATGGAGGCAGGAGATCTGTTAGTTCAGATGCACTGGAGCGTGGAATTCCCAAATGATCCAACTGAGGAAGCGTGCAAGGAATAGCTTCAGAAGGAAGAGTAGACTCAACAGAGATTTGCTTCTGCAACAAAGGAGATGAAGATATTGAATGACTGGGTCCAGTCGAGTTTGGTATTGATGATGCTCCATTCATGGACGGTGAGCCCAAGATTTTCTGCATAGCCAAAACATCAGAACCTCTTACTAGGTTTCCAATCCCATTGGAAAAGTCCTGCTGTAGGGACATCAACTGGGCTGGGGCAGTTGATGTGTATTGAGGGAGAGAAATCATGCTCGGGACTTGCTGCTGAACAGGAATTGGGTTAACTTCTCGACATTCTTGTTGCTGCTGCTGATTATCAAGAGATGGAATCGGCTGCAATTCTTGTTGGACAAGCTGAGGCTGTTGTGGGCCCTCATTTTCTTGGAAGCTCAGGAAATGTGCACTCTGAGATTGGGAAGGCTGTGAGGCCTGCCTCTGGGTGAAAGGAGGCAGGCTCGCTGAACCACTATGAGGTTGTTGGAACTGGAGAAGGGACTGAGAGGCGATTTTCATGGGATCCACTCCCCTCATCTCGTTAAGAGCAGCAGTGGCCATTACTTGGTATAAATCAGGATGTATACCTGCCATGGAAGGATCAAACCCTCGCTGCATACATGGTGTCCCACCAAAGTTTATGGACTGGATTCCCTGATCTCCCATACCCCCTTGGAGCCAAGTCAATGAAGAAGTGAAGTTCAGATCTCCCTCCTTCAGAGCTAAATTAGAGGCAAAAATAACAAGATAGCAGATCAAAGTGAAAAGATGATCTCAACAAGGAGATTATAAATTGAACACATAGCAACAAGCTTTGTCTCAATTGCATACCAGGAAAGGTGGGCAGCAGGCCAGCAGGCCAAGGGCGTTTCAGTCGGAGTGGGAACATAGAGGGGTACATTGGGAATGTCGTCAATGGTTCAATTTCCCACAACGACACTCGAGGCTGCTTCTCACCAGCAGTGGACTCATCCCATCCAACCTAATTTAATCAGGGTATTGTTTAGTGCATATTAATGGTGAATTCTCTAAAATTGGGGAAATTTTTAGAGTAGACATGTGAAAGTAAGGTGAGAGGAACTTTCAGCATGAGATTAGTGCAACAAACCTTCACAGAATGCCAGTGCGAGTTGGGCCAGCGAACAGGATCCACGTCGCCAAAACCAGTTATCGTTCCCATGTATCTGGACATAAACTTCACGCAGTAAAGATGTGGGAGTATCTAGGTTTTTACACAGAATTCATTAAACTCTAGAAAATCAGTAAAATCAAGAAATAACGAAATTAGATTCGAGCGATTTTAGAATCACTTCCACAAATCCATTCGCACAATGATATTTCCTCTTCATTGCATTATTGGCTATTACCTAGTAATTTCTTACATTTTACTGCCAAGGCTCCCATCAGTTATATTATAATAACTACCACAATAATCTTGAAATTCAGCAAGCAACCCTGATGCAAGTCTCAAGCCTCCATCAGAAGTATCAGGCATTGGTCTAAGCTGATTATTCATGCATGTGTCTTAACAATAGCTAGTTTAAAAAGTCAATCAAGTTTAAAATAAGAAACCATAACAACAGAAATTAGTGAGGAAATCAAGAACATAAGTAACAAGTACCGCCGAACACTCGACAACTCTGTCTCAAAAAGCATCCTAAATCGCATACCCACGGATACCCGCATATGGTGGACAGCCTTAACATACTTCCCTAGAGGAATTACAAATTCTGATGGGCTAGCCCTGCAATGGAGAATCGTCCATAAATAATAGGCATCACATTATTCCAAATGAAATTTGCTACTAGCTCATCCTGCACCTTGGCTTGTAAAAGATGGTAAAGCGACTGTTGGTAGCAGCTGCATGAGCTGCTGCTGCAAGAATACCAATATGCATACTGTCACTCGATAAAACTGATGAAGGCATGACAGTCTGTGAACAGCTCGCCCTTCGAATTCCCAGAAGCAATTGGTTCTTCTCATTCCTGATGTAAGGTTTTAAGAAGAAGATCAGATAATTTGACCACTTTTCATTCAAAAGGATTGAAATCGTGTCACTGTCCTCAATTTTTTAGGGTTTCTCCAATCCCTTATGTTTCCAACCCTTAAAACTAAACATGGATACTTTCAGAGAAAATCTGTCAATGAGAGAAGAATCAATATTTATACCATATAAAAAGGATGGAATCACCCGCCACCAGTTTCTTTGCACTCGCAAACACACTCCAACCAGTTGTGAGTAGATGCCTTTTGGGCTGACCTGCATATTCATATACAAATATTAATCATAGAGAATTTGCTGTCCATTTCAGGAAACATAGGAACACGGTCGATTTATACCAATTAAGGAATATTATTGACACTTCTTGAGTTGGCATAAACAAAAATTATAGTTTCCCCAGTCCTTCAGGCTCAAGGAACTTTTCTGTCTTTACAGCCAAAAAGGAAATTTCCTCTCCTTTTCAAGTTAACTTAAAACACGAAATGCCCAAAGGAAACAGCTTTTGAGTCGACATGCATAATAAAGATGAAGGATGAGATGGAAGACATAATTATCCACAAAAAGTTGAAATTCTTCCAAAACAGAATACAATAAGGTAGCATAAAACATATAGTGATACATGCAGAACAGGCAGTCTTCAGAACTCATGGCAATATCAGTATGATCAAAATAAGGAAAACTTGGATGCCCAATCATTCTGGGAAACAGAGTATTCTACCTCGAAAGATATGCCTGAACTTCCATTCATTATCATGAACATCCCTTGCAATTAATTCCTGCACAGGAGGCTGCTGCGAGTAATCCTGAGCCACAGCACACAAATAGACCAACATAACATTTATCTTTACTACGAATTTCAAAATTAGAAGAATCAAATAAACTAATTGAGATAGATTAGAGGCATACAAGAGGAGGAAAGACTTTTTCAGCTGCCCGGCGTGGAACGGAGAAACCTCCATGAGTACTGGTATCACTTGCAGTCAAAGTTTTACAGAAGTAGTTGGTTGGCTGTTTATTTGCGGAACCCAAATCTGAAGGCAGTAGACACACTTCCTTTTGCTCTTGCTAAGGAAACAAGGGGAGAATAAAACCTTCCATGAGAAAGACAACAATTTTAACAAATCCTATTACAAGACAACAGAAAAAATCAAGTAGAGAATACCGGACTCAGTGGCTGCAAGGTCATCTGTGCATAAACTTCATCTGTCTCCACATCTGCCTGATATCGTTCACAAGAAACTGCACATAAGTTTCATCCAGAATATCGAAAGCTAGAAAGATATCTTGAACAAAACTGTAAATTCCCATGGCATACATGCATTGTAACATTATGAAGCTGACAGATAAGCTGTGGGGGTAAGTTGGGATAATTGGGAATGTGAGAATCCACTTCCTTGTTGGTTGAAGCAGCCACCTAGCAAAAAGAAGAATTATTGGATGCTACATCAGTGACCATCTGAACAAGAAAGATTCTGAAATATGAGCACGAGAAGATCTTTCAATACAATTTAATCTTTAAATTCATTCTGCTAGCTGCAACAACTTCAAATTCTTTGGCTGACGCAGGTAGTGTGACATGTCCAGTTCAAGAATGGCCTAACACGCTGCATCAGTATCGTAAATAGCTAGTGCACTGATCTCATGTAAATTTTGAAAATTTTCCTAATAAAAATGCAAGTTCATAAAAATTTAAAGAAAAGTAAGAGAAACACAAAGAAGCATTTGAGGTATATGTGCCATATAATGAAGCATTGTACATATTTTGGTTTTGAATGAAATACACTTTTCTTTTCCAAAAAAAAAATGAAGCAGCAAGAGCTATCAAATTTAGGGCACAAACAATCTGCTTCCTATAAGTAAATTTTCTATCATGGCACTATGAGAAAATTATCAACTCTCTAATAGTCGGAGTGGACAAAAAATTTCCATCAACCTGCTCACTGTGTCCTTGTGGGAAGTATACTACTCGGGCTCCAACAGAAGGCAGTGAAATGAGAGGGCCCGCACATGCATGCCACAGCTCTGAATTCAAGCATTTCTTCTCCCCTAAAGTAGCTATCCATGTAAGCCCAACAAAATAAAACTTGGGTAAGATAATCATCATTTGCATCTAGACAAGATTAGCAAAGCATCTCTACATCCACAAGTTCAAATGGACCAAGCATGAAGAGTAGGTAGCTTCTGGCAGACAATGACCAAGACCTTATAATATGCTTCCTTAAGGCACGTAATTTCACAACCCTGAGAAGATAAGTTTTTAGCATAAAGTGCAAATACATTGAATTAACCTGTCCAAAGATGCTGAAGGTATTCACCTTCTTATGTGTTTTCTCTAATTCACAGTTCTGGTACCTTCAAGCAAGTGTCCATGCAGTGCAAGTATCCACTCACAAGAGCAGCATAAAATTCTTAATAAAAAACCACTTAAGAACATGCTTAACAGTTAACCACACACTTCCACTAGAGATAGAAGTGAAAAACATGCCAAGGCATGGCCAAACACCTTAACCCCAGACAGGGCCACTGTCAAAATAGTACAGTGATTACTGAGAAACAAAGAGCTTTACCTTCTTGAGGCTCATGGTTCAACCCAGGCGAAGAGAGTCTCATTCTTCAAAATCAACCTTTTGCTTCTCTCACAGCTAAAAGGAATTGCCACCTCTACCACAATTACTCCAAAAGACGATAAACAGTAACAGAGTCCCCCTCACTTCCCTATCTGAACACATGTAACACACAATTGAACTCCGCAGTGTAGGAAACGCTATCAGACCCCACCCATCCTTTCCACCCCCAAGGTTCCAGGGTCTGCACGAACACCCTCAATAACAGTCATCCAAAACCACTACAAATGCAGCAACCGAGCCCCCTAAGCTTCATCAAGCCTCAGATCTTCCCAATCACGACACTCAATCCCACAAGAGAAATATCACATTCAACAAAAACCCCAACAAGCAAACCCAAGAACGTCAAGAACCAAGCAGAACCAAAACTCCAGCCCGAAAACCCTCATGCAACTAGATCTCAAGGTCGAGCTTACAGGGGCAGATTTCAAAGTGGGGTCAGCTCAGATAGGGAGAATGAGTGTTAGCCTGAGAACGAGATCCGGTGATAGCTTTCCTTTTGGAAGTATTCTTACCGGGGAAAAAGCTGAAATCTTAGATTTTGTGGAGTCTCTGAGGCCGTCTACTGGTTCTTTCTAGTACTCCGATAATCTGAACTCATTATTGGGGGGCAAATCTGTATTCATTATTGGGGGGCACTTTTGTATTCAAGAATTTAAAATGGAATTATGTTTTTTGAGAGAGAGAGAGAGAGAGAGAGAGAGAGAGGGACGGCTGGCCTGGCGACAAGGAACACGAGAATGGGTGAAATGGGTGGGTAAAGAAAGAAAAAGATTCGACGGGAGGCAGTGGTGCTGGTGCATGTTATGTAGGCCCTTCTTGTTCCTTCAAGATCGATCATGTGTGCAATGGTTAAGAGTGTAGGTAACCCTTCGGTATCTCTCCTTTTATGGTTTCCCTGTCACTTATCGCTCTGCTGATTGATCTTTAGGTGCAAAGCAATGTCCTTCAATGGCCACTTATGAACAGTGCAGAGCCGTGGAAAGTTCCTCTCGTCTTCAAGCCGACAGAGCAGTGTCTGCTTCAGCTCGCCCGTATTACTAGTAGTAGTAGCAACAATAATAATAATAATAATAATAATAATAATCCATTTTTAGCCCAGCCCAACAGGTATGGGCCTATTCACACGATCGGGCCGTTCGTGACATCGATGAATCAATCGTTACCATAGCGTCGGTATCTCGGTCTTGAACGTTTTTTGCTCCGCGCCTCCGGTGGCGCCAGCTCGCCCATGTAACTAAAATGTATGGTGACCGCCCGGGACAGGCTCAACGACTGTGCCACCTAACAATAACTCATCGACCCGACACATCCACACAGTTTAAATCTTACAAATATAAGAGATTCACTGTCAGTATAATCCAGTCTCTTAACGGACCGATTAATATATGTTAAACTGTTCGATAACAATCGGAGAAAAGTCAGCTCTTTGGCCGGAAATTAATCAACCCAAGATATCCAATAATAAATTATTATTATCATTGGCGGATACTCCTAGATGTCTGTTTTATTGATAAGATCGGGCAGGAAATTGCCGTCTCTTTCAGGGCGTGACATGGGAACTTTTCATACAGATTAACTACACATGTAGCCCACAAATTCAAATCTGCCCCGCCCCACTCCGCCGTCGGCTGCACCCGCTGCTGTTTCCTTATCTTGAAACAGTGATTATGAGAGTCAATCTCCCAAATTATCATCCCAGACTGTGCTATCATTATAGTGATCAGTATTTTTCTATCATTAATCTTTTTAATAATTAATTAATTTATAGACGATATATTATATTTATTTAGAATCCACAATTAATATCTAAATACTAATTTTCAAGACTTAATAAATTATTACTTCCTACCGCTACATAGATATATATATATTATACATATAATCAATATATATTTAGGAGATAGAGATTGAACGGACCCGGGAGGAAGCCCCCACCACTCATAAAGACAAGACAAGGCAGCTGAGATTATCAATGATTGTGATATATGCTTCTGAAGGCCAGTCCCAACTTGATCCTTAATATTATCAATCAAGTATGGTGGGGCTCATGATATATATATATATATATTATATTATATAGACGATGTCACACCTCATCGTTACAGGGGATATGATCCGTGTGAAGATGTCAGCTCAGTCGGTAGCATTTTTATCGTCGTGATTCCGATACTGATCATCGGACCAGCATGCACGGTTGTTTTTTTTTTCCCCTCGAAGAAGATGAGGATTAATGTGCTCTCTCTCTCTCTCTCTCTCTCTACCCTCCACATCTCCTCGGCGATTGGCCACCGTGAAAAGCGTCCACCGTGGTCGGTTTCGAGATTGCCAGCCCGCACGGACACAGAGTTTCCGGAGATCGTAGCCGGATCTCCGCTCCGGTCCAAGAAACGTAGCTGCCAACCTGGGCAGGACATGGCGATTTAGCAGAGAGTGTCGTCAGCCGTCGTGTGTGTGTACGTGTGTGGTTGCAATTTCTTCGCACTTTCTTCGTGTAAAAGTCAAGGGCGGGGAAGTTTGGCATCGACACTTTCTCCTCCTGTCATTTCCCCCCACCCCACTTTTTTTTTCTGACCGTAGATGAGGTCCATCAGCCCAAGCGGGGGCAATGCATACGCCGGCCAGAAGTTCCACCCCGCAAGCACCAAAACGACACCTCCTGAGTCACAAAACTGCACATATATTTAAAATATCATTAAAATAATACATAAAATCTTATAATAAAAATTAAATAACCATATTTCAATCTTCCATTCACATAATTTGCTGGGCCTCACACGGTATGGTTGTATATGTATGTGTGTGTATATATATATATATATATTTATAGCCTCTATTATATGGGGAGATTGAACTGCCACACCTCTATTAAAAATTTAGAATATCAAATCGTACGGTGAATTGGCTATTCCCTGCGTGCCTCTTAATGCTTCTTCAAACTAATTACTTCGGAGAGATACTTAATTAATCCGATATTCTAACGGTACATTAAGAAAAGATCGGACCGAAAGAAGAACAGCGAAGGAGACCGAGAGCCACGGTGCCACACGAGATGCAGATACACAGATAGCACTTATTCTCGAAGAATATTATTCCATGACCATACTGAGCGGGTTGGCCACTGTGAAGGCTCATACACAGCAACCTGATATTCTCAATTCGGATTCAAGCCATGATAAAGTTTAATATCAGTCAAATGGACTTATTCTTCATATAATATAATTGCCTCTTTTTATATATATATATTAGATCAATATTGCCGACTACTTTACAGATGAGTAACATGTTAGAAATTCATAACATTCGAATTCCGTCCAACTCAGCATCTCTAGCCCGGAGAATGTTCACACGCGGTGGGGATCCGGACGGTGGGTCCCAAGAAAACACATTAAGATATGAGCTTGAGGCTCGACCCAATTAGCTAATGGCATCCTTTATTACTTCATCCCTTTTATTATTATTATTATTATTATTCCAATGAGAAGATTATTCTCTTCACTCAAACAACCAATCCAATCGAGTCCGTGGACCGCCATGAATCCATGTGTAGCCACGTGCTCGAACGAACTAATTAAAGACCGGGCGCATATATTGTATGATACTTTATTATTGATACTGTGCACATGGGTTTGTTTAAATAGGTCGATGCGTTGAAAAAGTGGATTTTTGGGATGATTATGCTTAGGATGAGTTAAATTTAATGTCAAGAGTAAGAGGAGGAGGAGGAGGTTGGATTGGAACATAGGACCGCCGTTAAAGGTGGCTCGTTTTACGGGGTCGGCGCCGGAAAGTCTGTGGCCGCCCTATTTTTTCTATTTATTTAGATCTGATACTGTCGCTGTCTCCGCGTTGGTGCGAATGTCTTGCTCGTGGGTGGCATGGCCGGCTGGCTGGCTCGGCTCGTCTAATAGGATCCAATTTGATCAAGCTATTATTCATTTTTTTTCTTTATTTTTTAAGAATTCACATTGTGATGCCCAAATAAATTATGCAAAAAGCAAGATAACTTCATTAAAGAGGCTACTTTAGAGAAACGGGGGTTAGTAAGCTAATAATAGTAGTAGTTTAAATAAATATGAAGTACTAAATACTACCAATATAAAAGATAAAAACTTCATTAAAGAGGTTGAATACAATACTATTTTGATGATATATATCATTAATTAAAATTTAAAATTATGGAGAGAAGAAAGATATTAAAATAGCTTCTATTGGGTGAGTTTGGCCGAGTTATAGTCTCCGCTCGCCCCCACATAAGCCAACACTTTGCAGCTTAGCCGAGCCGATTGATCTCAGAAGTAGATTGGCTGAGCGGTCTATCTCGTGAACTTTGACCCTTTCCATGAAGATAGCATCACTTTTAAGATTGGGGAAGCTTCATCTGAAGATTTGAACAGAGACTCCACATGGATATTTACTATGATAAACGGAGCATGCGATGAAATCCTCCACGGAGAGGATTAGAATGGATCTGATAGGAGGCAAATGATCCACAGCACCTCGGCTACATGCCATAATGAACAGGGATATCGTGGTGCGAACTCGACCTGGGATCTGAGCTGTTTTGATGTGAAAGAGGATTTGAAGAATGTGTCAAAGTATTTTTACCAATTCCTTAGTGCCCACCATGCCTCGTTTTCAACTGGTTAGATAGCTCTGAAGCCACGCAGGACAGAGCTATAAAATATTGTAAACAACTGAGGAAAATAGGTCCTTTTTATTTTTTGGTTTTTAATGAAAGTCTTATTTGACAAGTTCCTTGAAGCCAACGGCTCTTCATCAGGAAGAAGAAGAGAAGAACAAGCTCCTCTATTTAAGCTCCATTTTCTTCCTCTTGCCTACTTTTCTTAACTGCTCTTTCCTCGGTTCTCCCCCCTCCACCATCTCTCTGCGGGCTCTCTGTGATTTTCTTTGTCTATTGGATTCCTTTATTTTCTGGAATCGAGAGAATATCAGGTTTAATAATCTGCTCGATCGCATAGAGAAGTGTTTGTAGCCATGGAAGAATCCCTGTCGATGAGCAGAGGAGATCCGGAGACCATCGACCTGCCTCCAGGCTTTCGGTTCCACCCGACAGATGAAGAGATCATCACTCGCTACCTCGCCGAGAAGGTCCTAAACAGCAGGTTCAGTGCAGGTGCCATTGGAGAGGTCGATTTGAACAAGTGTGAACCTTGGGACTTGCCCAGTAAGTCCTCCATCTAATATGTTCACATTCTCTTTGCCCCTCTTTGTTCTTATTACACGATTTTATTCATATTCGAGTTTTGGTCGATTTTCTTGCAGAAAGAGCCAAGATGGGGGAGAAGGAATGGTACTTCTTCTGCCAGAGAGACAGGAAGTACCCCACAGGCATGAGGACCAACAGGGCCACTGACTCGGGATACTGGAAGGCCACCGGAAAGGACAAGGAGATTCACCGAGGGAAGAACTGCCTTGTAGGGATGAAGAAGACCCTTGTCTTTTATCGGGGGAGGGCCCCGAAGGGGGAGAAGACCAACTGGGTCATGCACGAGTACAGGCTTGAGGGGGAATTCTCTTACCGTAATCTCCCGAGAGTAGCAAAGGTACTTGATCAACATTCTTCTTTCGATGTTCTCTTCTTGCCGCCCGCAGGGCTGGATTGATGAGAAGGATTATGTTGAATGTGAGCTGTCAATACGAATCTTAATATCTAAGAATAAGAATATAGTTCTGCATAACATAAAAGTCAAATCTCATTAAGGACTAGAATATGTATCCAATCCGTGAGTCTGGTTGGAACCTGTTTTGACTCTTCTCATTGAACGCTTCCTTGTTGGGTTTCAGGTTTTTTTTTTTTTTTGGGTATGCCTTATGGAGCAAGAAAATCTAAAATGGAAGTTTTGTGGATATTCCGTTTGCAGGACGAGTGGGCTGTGTGCAGGATATTCCACAAAAGCACGGGGTTGAAGAAACCAATGAGTCCGAGATCGGTGAGGATTAATTCATCCGTGGATGATGATCTGTCCGGCGGTTCTCTTCCCCCGCTCGTGGACCCAGCTTACTCATCAGGACCAAGTTCGAGCTTCACAGATGCTGAGAACAACGAGGTCAAGGGAGCAGCTCATAGTAGTTCGATATCAAAATCTGCAGATGCAAACTTCACCTATTACAAAGTCCCATCAAACCGATCCCATAATCTCTTGGCAAACAATCACCCAAGTTCTAGTCATCCCCTGATGCCCCAGTCAAACTTCACCATGCCATATAACCAAGTACAAAATCCAAACTTCTTTCCAGTTCTCGTGTCTCCGATTAATCCCTCTTGCATGAACCAACTGGAGACGGTTATGAGACCAGGTCTGCTGCAATGCAAGGTAGAGCCGCACTTGTCTCAGTCGATAGCCAGTGGCCGCTCACAGGAGACCGGGCTCAGTACTGACATGAACCCCGAGGTCACTTCATCTGCAGCAGGTTCGAAGCAAGAAGTCGCAAGCAACGGGCTGCTCGACGATCTAATCAACGGATCATTTGTTGGCCCTATTAATTCATCGGATATACTTGATTTTTCATGGGACTACTGAAGAGGACTGGTTGCCGACTCTCTAGATACATGCGTCTGATAGCTTGGCCTTATGCACTTACAGGTTAATTAGTGATCATATATGAATTGGTTGATTGGATTTATATTTTTGTAATGCATACGTCATTCATCCTCATGATGGAGTCCCGATACCTAATACTTCATATGTAACATCCGGTTAGATTTTGCACAACGAAATCATCTTGATTGTGTATCGAATCTGTTCCTTTTTAGCTGCCTTTTTCCGTGTTCTTGAGCTAAATAATTGCGGGCTCATGATTGATCAGATAGCGGCAACACAACCCATTCTCCTCCAATTTCACATGAACAAAGTGAACATACATATCCAGTGATTGAAAGCGGCCGCCATGGTCAACCTTGCTTTCTGGTGTCACCCAAACTAACAAAGACATAAATTCAAATACCCTAAAAAGGAAATCCTAATGTGCATGTACGTGTATAATTCCGTAATTTATATTACTATGTATCTACAGGAACAGAATCTGGGATCCACCACCACCCTCGTAAACTCTATCAAAGAAGATTGTCCATGTATCAGAAGTTGCACTTTGTAGAGTTCAAATCAGAGCTTAAGTTAAGCAGCACGGGAGAAACCAGCCGCCTAAGCAATATGGAGGTCTTACTGTGTCGACGTGTCGAAGTTCAGGAGACCTGCAGGCCCAAAGAACGTAGTAGTCCGAATAATTCACTCAAGCGGCATCAGGAAGCTGTTGAATATGGGACACCAAAAATTTCATGAATTTCACTGCTAATGTCGACACGCATCACGCTGAAATCCAACTCCAACTGTTTTATAGGTGGACCGGCAGGAACTAAACATTTTGAACCGACGATGCAGCTGCTTTCTGCTGATGAAGCCATTGTGTCTTCCGTCTTTTTCAAAGCGAAGCTCTTGATCTGTTTATTTCAGATTTGCAGGAGAGTTAAGCTGCTGCTTGTGCTATCTATGATCTTATTCTTGGCACCCAGAAGAGATGATAGAAAAATGCGTGAAATTGTTGAGAGGGCACGGGGCGTCACACTAATATTGAAGTCATGAGGGTGCAGAGCATTCCACTGAACACGTTTTGTCTTGCTTGATGGTCTTCTTCACCCTTCTCTGATTCGATCCATCTGCACAGGATGATGATTATTAATGCAAAGTAAGTGGAAAAAAAATCATCCTTCTGGACTTTTCCCAGAGAAGTATTCCCCCGTTTTCATTCAGTCTGAGAACTGAGAACCTGATTTGTCGCATGAAAGTAAGGGGCCACCACCCCCTCGGGAGCCGCCACTCTATCCATCTTACCCTTCCAATCATATAACATGTGCTTTGGAGCACGATATTTGGGACACAAATATCATAATCTATGCTAGATTAGCAGATAATAAATTTGATTATTACCCATAAGACTCCATACATTTTTTCATTTTTCTTCTCGATCCCTAATTCTCTCCTGTAACCCAAAAAGGAATGCAGCTTAGTTTTATCTCTTGCTTATGTAAGCCGTATGTCATCTTTGCATCATCCCTTGCCTTCCTTTCCAACATCACCTTCCCCTTGCCGCCCAAGATACCATCATGCACGCAGTTACACGAATCAGATGGAACGGTAATTTGGGGCCAAGATCTAGAACCTTTGGTCCAAGCTGCACCATGGAGTGGCCTGAACAGGGCCGGGCCCGTACATGTATAGCTCAATATTGACTAGAATCATCCAGATTCTGGTTAGTCGGGTTTCTGATTATTGAATTTTGGGGGTGGCAAATCAATGCTTGCTATTATACAGTTCAATGTGACGCCCAAGCTCTAGATCATATAATATAATCAATTCGTTGTTGTTGCATCGACACCATGCTTAACCCCATCTGATATTTTCTCCGGTGCAGACAACTGGAATAAAATAAATTGGACGCTCGCGACTTGACTGTGAATGTCTGGAGTACAGTCTGTGCGGTAGCAATTGGCAACCTCATTGCCTTGCTGTTAATGTGGTGCGTCAGCAGTTTTGACTATTAATGATCGCGGTGATCTACTGCTATCTTCCGTACAAATTCGTGCTGTATTTGACGGGGCGGTGTTATCTTTTAAGATGGGAGATAACATAAAATAATAGGGTTGAGCTTTCACATTCAAGGATTATTGACTGGGACGATTTTAATCTGTTGACGTTGGAGATCCCCCACTCTACCTAACCGATAACGTTCTTGCTTTACTTCAGCTCATGTTCAAATTAGTCAAATGCTTGCTGATCTTCTTGGTGTAGAATAGTGTATTAAGTAGTACAAAAGAATTATATATATACCCGATTAAAAGGGATGAAATTCTTGAAAAATTAGACCTTTTTATGGACAGAATTTGTCTGTTTAGGTTATAGATGGGATCAGCCATATGAACAAACCCCAACAATCGCATCACTCGGAAGGATGGTGATATAGCAGATCGGAGAGGAGCTGGGGAAGAAGATTGATGGAGGGGAATCTTTTCCGGGTTTAGAATCCTCCGAAGATCCTTTTCAGGATCTGTACTGCAGAGGTGGGAATCTGACGACCTGAACCACCGTCACTCAGAGCTGTCAGGCACACGACACATGTCAGAGACGAAACTGAAGTCATTCAGGAGACAGAGGGGAAAGAGGCGCGCTACATAGGGGGCTGGGCTTTTTGCATATATTATAGCCCTAGGGATAAGTTATATAGACTGGAAAGAGCGGCCCACAAGTCTCTATCGAGCCGGAAATTCTTGGGTGACACTCCAGCAGTGGGGGTGGAAAAACCATGAGAGGTCATGATTGGACCACGAGCCCTAGAACCATGAGGATTTAACGTTGTTTTTATAAGGGATTCCGAGGAATACATGCATTAGATGGACGCTTTAACTCATGACACCAAGAGAAAAATGGTTAAAGGGGGAATTGGGAGAGGAAATATGATTAGACTCAGGCCATGGCATGTAATTGTCACGACTGCCACTTTATGGAATGATGGGAAAAGATGAAAGAGAAGACTCGGAATTGAAGCTGCCTTTCCATGGTGACCCAATTGATATATGAATCCATATACATACGTTATTGAATTAAAATTTGGCGATGGTGTATCTTTGCAAGAACTGTTTTTATCCAGCGAGTCGATTTTTTTTATAAAAATGACCATATCCGAGGAACTTTTTAATAATCCATTTCTCATAAGTAGACTACTGAATTCTTAATCAAAGATGAGAGAGTGCACCCTGAAAGAGAAACCCGGTGGGCCACAACGATGACAGATCCATAGGTTGCTCTGCTTGAAACACAGGCAGGCAGTAGTTTCCTAGAAATGGTTTCCAGCACCCCAACCGGGGAGGTTCATCATGAACGATGGAACTGGAATCCACGTCAGATGGGTATAGGGCAGTGAAATTGAAAAGTTTCCTGAACAAGGAGAGAACAGGCAAAAGTTAGCCCGGACTTTGTTGGTTAAAGAGCCTTCCAAATCTCTCTGGACATGTACCCGACTGTAAGGACATGATACTGTCTGTAATCATAGGCAATGAGGGGGCACCTGAATTATCTATCATTGCTTAAAGAGAGCAAAACAGGTTGTGCTGCAAGGAACCCATTTTCTGTGGCCTTGCAAGAAGAAGAAAAACAAGAAATTCTTGACTCGAGAACATGACTCATTCCCTTTGGTTCGAGTTAAGATTCTCAAATTCCAGTTCCAGTGGACTCCGTACAACTCTTCCCACGAGGGAATAGCATCCCATGGTCATTTCTCGCTATCTGTTTCGGACGATGCAGTTAAGGGTCAAAGAGGGACTAAGGAATTCGATACTGTGTTGCATGAATTTTATCAGAAACTTGGCAGAAATGGAAATGGACTGGTGCCCGAATTTGCAGATGTTGCAGTGTTGCTCGTGATTGACTAAGTTGATTCCCAGTTTCACTTTGATGTTTCTCCTTCTGTATCCTGCTCTCATCTCCATTTTTAAAATCAATTATAAAACCCTACAAAAAGGTTGTGGAGCTACTTGGAAGAACTGGCGATATCAGACAGGTCCATGCTCTGTGTGAAGTTGAGAATAACATTATTTTACGGGGATAAGCGATGGGAAAGATTTAGAGACAGCTATCGCAGCCACAAAAGTTTCAATTTATTCAACGGAGTTTCACGTTTCAAGTCTATCCGTTAGCTTATAACAAGCGGCAAGTTATCAGAATTCTTGAGCATTAAGGTGCTGGAACTGCTTAGCATGCATCACAAACGAAAAGTGCTCATATAAGTGAAGATCCAAGTCTCCCAAGGAAACTAGCACATTTTCTGGTCCAAAGCCCGGGAAAATGACTGGCTAATTAATGATGTGTCTGAAGTGCCAAGCTTTCCCCCGTTCTTCGTGCACGTTTAGATCAGTGAGTGGAGAGAGAGTTCAATAGTGAGTGCATTACAGCAACAAGAAAAGAACTTGTACCTTCGAAAGGAGACAGACAAACTGGTGTTTCTGACCAGAAACATGAAATGGAAGTAAGATTTTCCTGCTCGTCCTGAGTTTCCGACGACCAGAAAGGCCCCCCGTGGTACAATTTTAACTGATTGCTCTCCCTCTGACCTGATAAACCATCTTTTACGAGCTTATAATTATCATATCTCGGGTGTTACACACGATCGAGCCCCTCCTTTCATGTTACTTGACGTATAAGTAATGCAATTATCACAGCACAGTCGCCAGTGACTGACCTTGCCATCCCCGCTGCAAATTTATCATCCTCTAAGTATTTCTGTTGGTACGTGTTCGGTTAAATTTTCCAAGCACCATCATGTAAGTAGTATTCAACACCGAGGATAATCAGCAAGAGATGACACAGAGCTCATGTTGCGGCTGCAATTTTGGGTTTCAAACTTGCAGGGAACCAATGAGAAACTCTCTGCCTCTAAAGCTTTACGAAAATTCTGTCACTCATTGGATTCTTCCAAAACTGCACGGATATCTTCAGAGTATCAGAATATATAGATTGATATTCTTTCGGGCAAAGGGCTCATAATCAGAGAGCCAAACCAATGCAACAACATATATCACCAGATTGGGGAACGGAATTACATGCCCATGAACTCAGAATGGCACATGATTTATTTTATTTTGCTTGACAATGCCCTCGTTCTTCATCCTCCTCAGTGGTTTCTAATGGTGAGTTAGCAGCTCTCACTGCAGCCACTTAATATACATAGTTATTCCTCATTAGATCCCGATAATGCACAGATATTATCCCCCAATACACTTTCACCATGGGAACCGGAAAACAATTCATATGTCTCAGGAGTACGTGCCATACTGACATTTATGAACCAACAGAGAAGTATTTTGATCAGAAACTAAACTGATACATGTGAGACAATATCTCTTTTCATGTCCCTGTGAATGTTGGATCGGGTCCACCCTTACATAAGATTCCTATTCATCAAAATTCTTGCCAGCTGCGGTCTGTCAAGCCTTATAAAACTGACTACATTCGCCCTTCTGTTTAGTGAGGACTAAGACAGTCCCCGGACAGCATTTCTAGGAAGTTGAATTCGGGTTCACATATCAGGACTCTGGAACTTGACATAGCTCGGCAAAGAGGAGCACATATATTAGCTAGCTAAGCTCAATTCCAGGCTTCAGTAACACTCAGAGCTCATTTTGACGAGGCCATCTGGTTCCAAGTTTTAGTAAATCGGGTGAGAGTTAACGTCAAACAAGTTATTTTTGTAATATTGATAGAAGATGTGCCATCACAACTCGGTGAAGAACGTCAACCTATCTTCAAGATTGTTGATCCCGAGCTCTGACAGGCATCTGTTTCCACAAGGCGGAAATGGGCCAGGTGATTCAGGCCTTGTCCTCTTTACAGACGGTAAGCTCTGGCTAAAATGGACACAGGACCTTCACGAGAGGTTCGTGGGAGTGGTCAATCAGCTTGGAGGTGCAGACAGTAAGTTTCTAAAGAAAATGACGTGAAAGTTCTATAGTTGCCTGTGAAATACGTTCGCCAGCATTAGCTGATGTCTATGTCATCTCCCTGTGTTGCAGAGGCTACCCAAAAAAGGGTCATGAAGCTAATGGGCATTCCAGGACTGACTGTTTACCACCTGAAGAGCCACCTCCAGGTATACTATTTGGGAATGCACTGTTTTGTTTTTCAGTCCCTAAGCTCGGGATTTTCGGACTAGTGATTGTATATGTAGATTCATATATTAACTATCAGATTTTCCATGGCAGAAGTACGTACAGGCTTAGCAAGAACCAGAATGGGCAAGCAAACAGTTCAACCAACAGAACAGGTAAATGAAAGTTCGACGTGATTCTTCTAGCAATAGACAATTTTAGCATGCGAATGATGTGTTTTCATCTTAATTCGGGTGCACTTCCTCTTGTCGGAGCAGATAAAATGCCAGAACAAAATGGAATTTGCTTGAGCAATTTGAGCATTGGCCCTCAACTGAATAAGTATGAACACTGTCAAATACTTCCCATGTAAAATCATTACTGATTACAAAACCATCATTTTCATGGTCAAAATCAGGGTGAAAAGTTCACACTTGCGAAAGCTTACATTTCAGTGATGCCCTCAAGATGCAGATCGAAGTGCAGAAGCGGCTACACAAGCAGCTGGAGGTGCGCCGTTTTCTCGAGCTTTTCTGATTAACTGAGAGAAATTCTACCAGACAGTATCTGCCGGAAAAAAGAAAAGAAATGTTCATCCAACGGAGCAACAACATTAAACAAGCTTTTTACTTTCTACAATGTAAGTGACGAACTGAGATTCTTTTCAAAGGTACCGGCACCTAAAGCTCTGAATGGAAGCACAGGGCATGTATCTCCAAGCAGTTCTCGAGAAAGGCCGGGAGACTTTGGGGGGACAGAACTTGGGCTCAGTGGCTGGCCTTGAGGCTACCAGGGTCCAACTTCGTGAACTCATCTCAAAAGTCTCCACTCAGACCCTAAACTCTACATTCCCAGCCTTGATGGAACGTCACGATTGGTGCCCACAGATGAATCGAATCAGCCGAACGACTGTTCAGTGGACAGCTGCCTAACATCCTGTGAAGGATCCCAAAAGGTCGACCCCGTGATGGAGCAGATTGAGCTCAAGTGGAGCCCAGCAGACTCGAAGAGTAACATGGTGTTTCTCTCCCCAAACTCAAAGTAAACGGCTGAAAGGAGAATGTTCTCCATCATTGGGCAATCAGCTTCAAATTTCAGCAACAGCAATTTATCCATTGGCATTGGGCTTAAACAAGGGATGAAGGAAAGAAAAGAGAAGGGAAGGGGGATTTTCTTAACCAAATGGAGAATAATGGAATGCATTACTTCGGCAAAAAGCTGGACCTGAATGCCCACCGAGAGAATGAGGCTGTCACAGGCTGCGAACAGTTCGATCTGAACGGCTTAAGCTGGACCTGAGAACAACTATCATCGATCAAGTACTAGCAACATCATGGTAGTCAGGATCATTGATCTAAGTGCTAGCAACGTCATAGTGGTCAGGAGAAGAAGGATAGTTCTTCGATTTTTAGTTCCTGCCTGCATGATAGAGACCTGTATGTAGCCTGTTAGTTCAGGGAAATTGAGAATATATCAACCGAACCAGCCAACTGAATTGACCCTGATGGATCTTAAAGATTTATCATATGAGGACAACATAGAAGTTCCCGAGTTCTCTGGTTTTGTTTTTATCAAAGAGTACTTTTCCCTGTTCATCTGCATGCTTCTCCTCAATTCTCATTATCTAATTATAAATCATATCAGTGAGCCCAGCGACATTTCGGGAGAGAATTGAGGTTAAGTTGTACGACAAGTTTCCATAAGGTTCCTCATGCTGCCAGTGCAATCGAGCCCGAGTTCAAGCTCAAATTATGCGGGAGTAAAGGATCATCTGTTAAGAAATATACTGCTGTATCAGTATGCGTACAAAAAAAAAAAATCAGAAGCTTGAGGGAGAAAATGCTACAAGACCTCAGGCCCATGAGTAACCCTAATAGCCCAAAGGCCGTCATTAATGGGCCTAGAGCCCATTTACGAGACTCGAGGCCCATTACTGGGCACACTCGTCCGTCATCTTCTCCCATCTTCAACAGCCATCTCTCTCTCTCTCTCTCTCTCTCTCTCCCATTGTCGTCTCTCTGCAAAAGCGAAATCGCAGGATCTCTGCTTTAAGAATCAATCGGCATCGTTTCATCGGCGACGTGACGAGCGGTGAAGAATTCATAATTGCAGAGTCACTCCTGCGCCTGTTGATAAGACTGTTGATCTGATTTTCCTCGCAAACTGACTTAACTTCGCAATGGGAGCGAGCCGGAAGCTACAAGGAGAGATCGATAGGGTGCTGAAGAAGGTCCAGGAGGGTGTCGACGTCTTTGACAGCATCTGGAACAAGGTCTCATTTTGAGCTGATAGTTGGTTAATTCTATGGATCACAGGCTCATTATCTTGTTGTTCTGATGTTCCATGCGCTGCTGCAGGTTCATGACACCGATAATGCGAACCAGAAGGAGAAGTTTGAAGCCGACTTGAAGAAGGAGATTAAGAAGCTGCAGAGGTACAGGGACCAGATTAAGACATGGATTCAGTCGAGTGAAATTAAGGACAAGAAGGTCTCTCATTTCCCCTCTTTAGTTTACTTCTGCTTCTCTTGGCTTCTTCCAGTGACATCAACATGAAAATTGTGATACTGATGAGTACCCTGCATCGCAAATTAGAAAATGCTGTGAAATTTTTGGTCCAAGCTGTCCCTAGGTTCTCTTTTCTACCATTCTGAGTATTCTCATTGAAAAGAGTTACATTTTTTAGTCCATTTCTGTGAAAATGTTTCACTCGACTCTTGTCTATCATGATATCAGGGCATCCCTTCTAAAGAAAACCTGACGGAAAAAATGCACCTTCTCTAATGTGCCTGAATTTTTCATATAACACAGTGACCGTTGAAATCCAAGTTTTTTGACTGGGTTGAGATCTGTCCCATGTAAAGGGGCTATTTTTGCCCATCTCAAATCTGAGTGTAATTTCTGAAAATTAGCATTACTTCTTAAACATTGATGCTTTCTTTTCTACTGCCTATTATCACTACTAATGTTCAAGCTACTAATACACTGGCCACCCAAGATTCTTGTCTTTATCCATTCCCTGGATTTTGTGTTTGATTTTCTAACTGTTGATGCTGCATAACAATTATATACTATATTTGAGTTGATGATTGATGTGTTTTTGCTTTATCATGCATTGATGTAGGTAAGTGCCTCTTATGAGCAGGCTCTTGTGGATGCAAGAAAGCTTATTGAGCGTGAAATGGAGAGATTTAAGATATGTGAGAAGGAAACAAAGACAAAAGCATTTTCCAAAGAGGGGCTTGGACAACAACCTAAAACTGTAAGAAAACAATCAGGAATGGCTTGTTTCTTTTCTTTTGTAAGATGCTTTACATTCTATATTGAATTACATATTTATGTTTTTTCTTTTGCCAGGATCCAAAGGAGAAAGCTAAGTCAGAAACTAGGGATTGGATAAACAATGTGGTATGCAACTAAACTGTTCTATCTTTTCAGTGTCGTCCAGGGTTAATGATGTTAAATACCTTCACCACTCTATATTTTGATAGTTTTGATATATTTGCAGAGCTGCATTGATGTGAATGTCTGATTGATATTTCATACTTTTGACAGGTTGGAGAGTTGGAAACCCAAATTGATATCTTTGAAGCTGAAATTGAGGGACTCTCAGTCAAGAAAGGAAAGACAAGGCCCCCTAGATTGGTAGGACTATTCTGTCGAAGTATTTCATTTTAATATGGGAAATGGCCTGTTTAGTGATCTACTGACAAACATTTATTCGAGGCAGATACATCTAGAGACATCAATTTCTCGACACAAAGCCCACATAATGAAGTTGGAATTAATACTGAGGCTCCTGGATAATGATGAATTGAGTCCAGAGCAGGTCAATGATGTTAAGGACTTCTTGGATGACTATGCAGAGCGGAATCAGGTTCATGGCAGTCTGATTTCTTGGATTATCTTATGTTCGATATCTTGTGTTAGCTTATTAATCACACCCTGGAAAGTCCCAGGTACTACAGATATTTGTTTAGTCATTCTCCTGGAGCAGAATTATGCCCTTTTGATCTAAAATTGAATTTCTTCGATAGTTTCAACTAATTTCTCTTTGGCTGTCTGCAATCTGCATGATTTCTGTTGGTTATTGTTGTTCAGAATGCTAACTACATTCTTTTGTTGACAATCTTATGGGAGAAATTATTTTTGTAGGAGGATTTTGATGAATTTGACGATGTTGATGGACTCTACAACTCATTACCGATAGATAAGGTGGAGTCTCTTGAAGAACTGGTTGCAATGGGCCCCTCTAGTCTTCTGAAGGTACTTCCCGCTTCATGTGTCCATTGCTATCAAATTACATCTATATACTCAAGGTCATTTTGTGTTTGTGTCATAAACATTTGGAAGCAGCTGTCTTGCGGGTTCATAAATATTAAACTAGTGTTGTCAAGAAACTTAAAACCAGATGGAAGATTGTGCTCTAGTTGCTTATAAATTTCTAGATTTTGTCTCTTTTTGACAATTTAGTGTGTCTATATATATTTTGTTTCCTTAAGATCTGAGTGATTCATTGTTCTTGGCAGGCAACACCTCTTAGCTTAAAGAGTTCACCGGCTGGTGCAGCAGCCCAGACAACGGCAAGTTGCTGATATTCTTCCTTTATTCCTTTCTTTCTTTTTTGAAAAAATTGATATTAGTATTAACTCTGCAAGGATTGTCAAAGCCTATCTACTTTGGAACCAGAGTTTATTTTATGGTGAAGACTTTCGATGCTATTTTACTGATTGGCCTAATTGATTATTTCCTCTTAAGGCTGCAAGTAGCACCACTCATCAGCAAAGTGCATCGGTTCAGGAGCAGGCCGAAGAGACTAGTTCTCCGGATGCAAATGCTGATATAATTGCTGGAACACCACCTGCAAAGAGTAGCGCAATTGGTTCTGCTGCTTCAACTCCCACAGGAGACCGCATGACATCTATTTTATCTAATGCTCCTGCTCTTAATACATCTGGAGCACCTACTACATCAACAGCTCTTCCAGGTCTCACTTCAGTTCGTGGTATCCTGGAAAATACTGGTGCTGCTAATCCATCATCTACTGGAAACCTACCTAATTCTTCCAGAGAGGAAGATAATGTAAATTTGCTGGGTCATAAACCATCTCCTTCTCTTGCTGATGCTGCAATTGTTAGGGGACTGGGCAAGGGTGTTCTTTCAAGCCAATCATCAGCAGGTGCTCCTCTTACTTCAATCGGTACTTTACCTGGTAGTGGTGCCCTTGGTTCAGTCCCCTCTGCTTCTGATATTGCAAAAAGGAATATTTTAGGAGTTGATGACAGGCTTGGAAGTGGTGGCATGGCACAGCCTCTCGTATCACCGCTAAGCAATACAATAATCTTGCCTCAGTCTGCAAAAGCTGCTGATGGAACTGGTTTGGTTGATTCCAGCTTCAGTGGTGATACTGCAGCTATTTCTGGCAGAGTTTTCTCACCTCCTGTGGTTTCGGGGATTCAATGGAGGCCTGGAAGTTCCTTCAATCAGAATGAGGCAGTATGTCTCCCCAATAATTTTTAAATCTTTCCTTGCATGTTCATTGGGTCCTTTATATACTTTCCCAGCTTTCTAAGCATCAATTTTGGCGATTTATCCTTTAAAATCTCACAAGGCATCATGCTTCTCTGGTGTAATTGTGAATATTAGATTGCACTTTCATTAAATAAAATAAAATAAATTAGGTTGCGCCAACATTTTGGAGTAGTTTGTCATCATCAAGGCAACTTCATTTGTCATTTTAGTACATTTCCAGCATTCACTCCATTTTTGTTTATTGACCAAATATATATGGATTCGTTGCTCTTTATAGTTTGCCTGGCTTCCTAATTGAGCTAGTCAATAAATACTATATTTTCTTCCAGGGACAGTTGCGTGGGAGGGCTGAAATAGCTCCTGATCAGAGGGAGAAATTTATACAGCGGCTCCAGCAAGTGCAGCAACAAGGTCATGGCACACTTTTAGGCATGCCTTCATTGGCTGGAGGAAAGCAGTTTTCTGGAGCGCAGAAGAATCCTCTGTTGCAGCAAGTACTTTCTTTGTTCCTTCTCTTTGGATTATTTGCTTCTTTTAGTTCAGACACGGTGGATAAGATGCGTTTTTATCTACTCTTTCTTTGGTAGTATAATTTTTATCTGAATATAATCAATGTACTACCAATTTAACATTGTCAACCTTCCTAAGCTCGTGCCATTGTTGGAGCTTATTTTATGATGTCCACTTTTATAATGCATTACAATCAGGCTTCCCTGTGGCTGTGGTAGTAGTAACTATCTATTTTTTGTACCCATTTATTGTTCTTGGATGCACTGATGTTTATCTTTAAATGCAGTTTAATTCTCAAAGTTCATCTGGCCTTGGACTGGGAATACAAGCACCAGGTCTTAATACTGGATCAGCTAGCCATTTACAACATCCAAGTTCTGCCCATCAGCAATTCAGCCAGCAAGCACTAGTGTCAGCTGCTCCAAAAGATTCCGGTATATTATTTTCTAGACAATTAAGTAATCTAATGTTACTCCTCTATCTCCCTTAAGAAAATGATTTTTTTTTTTGTGTGGTGGAACTGCTTAATGAATATTACAGGAATATTACTCCACAAATTCTGTTAAGTTTTCCCCAGATCTAGGATGGCTGCAAATCTGTGTCTCTGGAATTCATGTTTGTTGCACAAAACAGATTGAAAATTGTGTTGGGTCAGGTGATAAATCCCTTTAGAATGATGAAAGAGTGTGTGGCTGCTTTAAGTGTTTGGGTCTATGGGTCTAAGATAAGACTGTCTTCTTCTTATGAAGCATCACTGCAGCAAGGGTTGCCTGACTGCATTCATGTGTAATGCAGAAGCTGTCCATGAGAAGGTAGATGAGCAACAGGAAGAGCAGAGTATACCAGATGATTTAACAGTTGAATCAGGTTCCAGGCCTGGGGCTGCAAAGATTTCCATGAATGAGGAGGATTTAAAATCCCCTCACTCCCTAGATGCTCCTGTAAGTTGATAGTAGTTTTAATTGATTGATTTTGTGCTTATCTTAGACAACTTGGAGAATATAGGTTTTGCTTGAATCATTTTCTGAAATACAGCAATATTAGGCCTCTTGCTATAACTTCTTCTGTGGTGCAAACAGACTGGAGTATCTGCCCCTGCTGTTGAGCCCACTCAAATACCTAGGGATGCTGACCTATCCCCTGGACAACCCTTTCAATCAATGCAATCTTCTGGAAGCCTTGGTGTCATTGGGCGTAGAAGTGTCACTGATCTTGGGGCCATAGGTGATAATCTCAGTGGACCAACTGTGACTGCTGGGCCAATTCATGATCAGCTGTACTATTTACAGATGCTCGAGGCTGCATATCACAAACTTCCTCAGCCAAAGGACTCAGAGAGGACGAGGAGCTATATCCCTGTAAGGATCACCTAAGATAGTATTCTGATTTTTATTATGGTATGCAGAATGCTTCAGGAATATGTAACAGAATAAGGAACTATGTTGTGGAGTGGAATTGCCATGTAGAATTGGATTATTCTGTTCTGTTTCTTCATGTCAACATGTACTTGAGGCTGCAAATTTGCTGCTACTAACTCATTTTTTTTCTTGCAGAAGCATCCTGCCGCAACTCCATCTAGTTATCCTCAAGTACAGGCCCCCATTGTGAATAATCCAGCCCTCTGGGAACGACTAGGAATGGAGCCTTATGGTGCTGATACCCTTTTCTTCACATTCTACTACCAGCAGGTGTGGTCTCTGTCCATTTTTCACATGTAACAGTTGTCTGTCAACTGAGTTAAACTGATTGCCTTGATTTGGTTCCATGCAGAACACTTACCAACAGTATTTGGCTGCCAAAGAATTAAAGAAACAGTCTTGGAGATACCACAAGAAATACAACACGTGGTTTCAGCGGCATGAGGAGCCGAAAGTCACTACTGATGAATATGAGCAGGGGACTTATGTTTACTTTGACTTTCATATTGCCAATGACGACCTGCAACATGGATGGTACGGACAGACATTCTTCTGTAGTTTCTTTGACGGCAGACTGTTTACTCAAAGAGTATCTTATCTATGGACGGGGCCCTTCATGTGATATACAGGTGCCAGAGAATTAAGACCGAATTTACATTCGAGTACAATTATCTGGAAGATGAACTCATGGCCTGAACGGCTTCATTGGAAGGTGTTGCAAGCTGTTAATCTTGTCAATGACCTGATGGTATGTCATGCGAACTCAACTGGGAACCTCGTATAGCCAAAATCTTATCGCTTGGCATCTCTATCCTTGAAGATGGAGTTTTTAACTGTTAGTTTGAGACAATTACCGTTCTTCATCTTTTCTTACAGTCGTTAGAAACGTGCCAGTGCTGAGCTAAATCCTTCCTCGATTGCAACTAACTCTTTGTCCCATTGCTCTGTCTGTGCCTTTGAACTGCAGATGACCAGATCCACTGTCCTTGTCGGTGAAGGATCCAGGCGAGATCTAAGTTAGGGCCATGTTTCGTCCTCTAAACTATGGGTGTTCACTCTCTGATAAGTACCAGTCAGTTTTAACCCCGAAATCGGTCCTTAATTATATTTTCTTGTCATTTCTGATGGAACTCTTGATGATGCCTCAGTTAATTAACTTTCTGGGCAAGTAGAACTAATCTGTTACAGCATTCAACAGAACGATGTGGTGGTCATTTCACCTGCCCCCGAAAACGTTACAAATCAATCCATTTGACGCTGTAATGATGTTAGCGATACTGCGGTGTGAAAAGGAGTAGAAAAAGAGAACCGATTCGAATCCTCATCCAACGGTTCTCGTGACACCTGTCGACCACCTCACCGACCGTACCCTGAGCCTGAAGGTGGAATTTGAACCAACCAAACCGCGTGTCGCGGCAATAATGAGGAAGAGAGAGTTAGTGCGACGCGCAGGCACGCTTTCCCTTTTCTTACTAGGAACAAAAGAGGACCATGTCCTTTCTTTCCATTCGGTAGGTTAAGGTTTGACAGTGGTGTTTAGGCTAAAAATGTTTTCTCCCATCCGATTCGTATGAGAAAATGCTAATTGAACTGTAATGAAAAATGATGAGTGGGCAATAATGGAAATCTGAGGTTATATTGCAACAACAAACCTCTGTTTTCACGACAGGGAGGAATCTAATCGAGGAAACCAAGAAACGCGGAAGAGAACAAGCGGTGTCGTCTGTCGTCCCGTTCCCCTGAGGGACCATGAAAATGGATGTGAATATACTAATAATAATGAGAGCTTTTTTGGGCTCAAAGCTTCTCGAGAGCCGAAACTTTCAGCAGCTGCTAGCCGTTGGACGCCACAGTATCTGCATTGACAACTGCAATCAAAGCAACACGATTTGATTTCGACAGACGAATATCGTTTTCTGGCATTTCCAGCTCCGTCTGACCTCAATGTCCCATAATTGCGCTCGCTTTTTCAGGCAACGCTTGCCTCCCTCCTTTATCTCTAGGAACGCGTCATTCAGTTTCAATTCAATTACGAGACTCTGCTGTCGGCTCTCGTCTTGTCCTCTGTCTGTCTTGAGAGTTGCTGCTCCTCTTCTGTTCCTTTTTTCTCATATAATAATGTGAACATATTTCTGTTCTGTTCTTCCGTTGATGCTTCTCCTCTCTCATTTTCCTGAATGTCCCTTTCCCTCAACACTCGCCATCTCAAACCCGTCTCTGTATTTTACTAGATTTCCTGTCTATGGAAGTCGAAAGGAGAGAGTAACCTTCTAAGCTCGAAGCGTCATCTGACTGCTTTCTTCCGTAAAGGGCTGAAACCTTACACAGCGCGGATCAAATCTTTCTCGGATCCTCCTTTCGTTTTAAGTAGTCCTAGGAATTTTTCATTGATCTGATCATTTTTTTCCCCATCTCTTCTGGTGATTTTCTGTTCGTTCGACGTCCACGTTCTCAGCACTCGTGCCTCAGTACCCCTGAATTCTCGCGAGTCCAGCCAACGCACCTTCAGAAGAGCCGTTTCCTTCTGCCTTTCCCGTGTCAAAAGCCCTCACCTTTCCCTTCCCTCCTCCTTTTCCAGATACCAGTTTCCCGGAGAAAAGATTGAAACTTTCCGGGAAAGCCATGGATCATGCAAAATGGGCTCTCGTTCTTGCCCTCAGTATCTGCATATTCGGTTGGTCCGTTGAAGGGCTAGGTGTGAATTGGGGAACGATGGCGACACACAAATTGCCCCCAAAGACGGTTGTTCAGATGCTGAAGGACAATGGGATTCAGAAGGTGAAGCTCTTCGACGCGGACAGCTCCACCATGAGCGCCCTTGCCGGGAGCGGGATCGAGGTCATGGTGGCGATTCCCAATGACCAGCTCGCTGCTATGAACAGCTACGATAGAGCCAAGGACTGGGTGAAGAAGAATGTCACTGCTTACAATTTCACCGGAGGCGTTAACGTCAAGTAAGTCTTCTCGTTTTGTCAATTGGAAAAGAACTGTTCTTTCTTCATGATGAATGAGAATCGACCGCAGCTACTTGATGTCTGCCGTTCGTTAATCCAATTTCTCATGATTCTGTTTGCTGAGCGGAGAAATGTTTGGTATGGTTGCTCTTTTCCTGTGAAATTTTCTTCCCCAGCAATTCAGACGATGATTCTTGTCAGATTTTGTCAGTACGAGATTCTGTCGACAGTAAGAACTTGTTTATTGGTGTATCAGTTAAATGTTAGTTCTTATAAATGAAAATGCATGAAATAAGGTACAACTTTGCTTTATTTTCTCTGAGCAATATGTATTTGTTTACCATCTGAGACATGCTCCCAGCATTGAAATCTGCAAAATCAAGTGGTTCCTCGAAGAATGCCTGTTTTTTCTTATTCATTTGTGTTTCTTAACTGGATACTGTATGCTTGGATCTTGACAAAACGAAATGCTTCATCATTGATATCACAAGCTCAATTTCAGGTCTTCTGGTCAATCAGATTAATTTTCTCATTCTTCATGGGACATGCCCGATGACATCTCAGATATGTTGGGTACAAATTGGTGACGTAGATGTTTTTGGACTCTTCTCATTACAATAGAGCTTCAGAGTTTGGCTCCTGTTCTCATCATTTTCTTTTTTGCCTTACTTGCAGATACGTTGCAGTTGGGAACGAACCATTCCTTGCATCCTACAACAACACCTTCGACAATGTGACTTTCCCCGCCCTCCAGAACATCCAAAACGCCCTAAACGAGGCGGGCTTGGGGGACTCCGTGAAGGCCACGATCCCTTTGAATGCTGATGTTTACAACTCGCCTACAAACAATGCTGTCCCCTCCGCTGGCAGATTCAGAAAAGATATTGGTGGACTGATGACCCAAATCGCGGAGTTCCTTGCCAAGAACAATGCCCCCTTCACCGTTAACATCTACCCTTTTTTAAGCCTTTACGGGAACGAGGACTTCCCATTTAACTATGCCTTCTTCGACGGGGCCACCCCCATCGTTGACAACGGGATCCAGTACACAAATGTTTTTGATGCCAACTTTGATACTCTCGTATCTGCCTTGAAGGCTGTTGCTTACGGGAACTTGACGATACTCGTAGGTGAGGTGGGATGGCCCACAGACGGAGACATAAATGCGAACATTGGCAATGCATACAGATTCTACAATGGGCTTTTGCCTAGACTTGCTGCCAACGTAGGGACCCCACTTCGCCCAGGCTATATCGAAGTCTACTTGTTTGGCCTCCTCGATGAAGACGTCAAGAGTGTCGCTCCAGGGAACTTTGAGCGGCACTGGGGTTTATTCCGCTACGACGGGCAGCCAAAATTTGCAGTTGACCTATCAGGACAGCAGCAGAACAAGCTTCTTGTCCCCGCTCAAAACGTCCGCTACCTCCCACAGAAGTGGTGCATGTTCAACCCAAGCGCCAAGGACATCAGCAAGCTTGCGGATAACATAAACTATGCCTGCACTTACGCTGACTGCACTGCCCTTGGTTACGGTTCGTCCTGCAACGGGTTGGATCCAAACGGGAATGCATCGTATGCATTCAACAAGTTCTTTCAGCTGAAGAACCAGGATCCAGTGAGCTGCGGGTTCCAGGGTCTTGCAACCCTCGCAACTCAGAATATCTCTCAGGGTAACTGCAATTTCACGATTCAGATTGCCACAAGCCCGTCGGGGGCTCTGGGTCCCGGAACCGTACTCACCTGCCTGCAGTTTGCAATGGTAGCATTGCTCGCAGCTTTGCTGCCATAGTAACTCTTCTAGCTGGTTTTCTGGACATTTCTTTGAAGAGTTATGTGTCATTCATCATTATTCGACCTGCTGCTCTTCAGTGTTTTGTACCTTAGTTCTTTGAGATGATGGTCTGGAGGTTATACTATATATTAAGAGCTGATTTTGGGCCATCTCTGAGTAAATGATAGACAACGATAACAATAGTTGCTTAATCTCGATTTATGGACTCAGAAATAACAAAATAAGATGAAAATTTAAAGAGGTAAAGAAGGGGCAACGAAGGTCAACCCCTCCAGAGTGCAAGCTCCGTTCTTCTGATCCGCCGAAGGGCTTGAATGACTGGGTACGGCCTGGGTTGTCCGCTAGGACACACATTCGACTCTGCACATTCAGCCACGACAAAACCTCCCTCCGGAAATCGTAGCTCAGCAGGGTACTGGCCGAGGCACTTTCCTAAGATTGGTGCGGCAGAGGTGGCTTCCGCGGCAACCCACTAACCGGTCTTATCCGCTGTTTTTAATTGTGGTTATGAGCGATGTGGGATTAATTCGACCAGCAAAATTAGCAAATACCCCAGAAAAGCCTTAAGGGCCGAGAAATAAGCTCCTATAAAAATGGAGGGTGATATAATACGACGCCGTTTGCTGCTGCTTGGGTCGTTCCAACTTCCAACTGAGGCTGTGGTGGTCGGAGCAAACCTAAGCGGCCAGATCGACGACGAGGGGAACCGGAGCAGATGGCGATTGCCAGAACCGGAGTCTACGTCGATGACTACTTGGAGTGTGAGCTGAGCTTTGTTTGATGTTCATGAATTGATATCCGTCGATCTGATTTCTTGCTCAGCTCTCAGTCGGCGTTCGATCTTGGCTACAGGTGCGAGTACTTTGCCTGCTGAGCTCCGGAGGCTCCTCAACACCGTCCGGGAGCTGGATGAAAGATCCCAATGTATGTGCTCGATGGATCAAACCGTGCGGTTCGTGAAATTCATGATTGAGAACGTCGAGAGGGAGTGTCCTTATTGATTTTTGTGGTTTGAATTGTCGGGAATGAAGCGATGATAAATCGGACAAGGCAGCAGACGAGGTACTGCTTGGGGCTTTCGTCACAGGGCTTGAAGAAAGGGCAAGTCAATCACGAAGAAGACATTGCTGCGGCCGAGAAGATGAGGAAACATATAGAGGCTAATCAGGACAGTGCTTTGAGTCTCTGCACGGAGAAGGTTCTTCTTGCACGGCAGGCATTTGACCTTGTGAGCGTCTTCCTTCTCTCCAGTCTTCGTTGCCCAGTCACTACTCCATTTATTTGAGGCAAAAATTAAACCAATTCACGGCTCCTTTCCCTCCATTCTCAATTCAGATAGATGGCCATGTTAAGAGACTAGATGAAGATCTGAGCCACCTCGCTGAAGATCTAAAGCAAGGTATCAAATCTTGTGCCTTAAAACTCTTATGCTTTGATATTCAAGTTTCAGATTTTATGCATTTATGGACAACCTCCTGAAAGCCTTTTAAGTTTTCCACCTGCTAAGGTGATCTTCTCATGTTCAATACAAGGGAATATCTGGACGGTGCTGCTTTGATTTTTTATTTTTTTTTTGGGTGGTGGTTAATGGCATTCTCATGTTGTTTATAGATAGCTTTCACTTGAATGACCCTTATGATAGTTGATTGGATTATCCATATTCATAATGTCGTGGGTGGTTGCAATAAATGATTTTGAATTCGATTAGAAAAGAGATGGCATTTACCTGCATCTGGCGTCATCTGAAAATCATATCGTTCCTTGATATTGGTGGCCCTTACAATAAGTTGCACTGGTGTTTGAAATTATGATCAAAATGGGCCTAAGATTGAAGCATTTTCACTGCAGTTGAGATGTGTAAATGAAGAGCGCCATCTTATGCATTCTTTTGGTCCATCTACTAATTCTTCACGATGTTTGATCTCGTTTTCCAATGTTTTTAGAAGGAAAAATACCTCCAGATGAACCAGCAATTCTTCCCCCTTCACTTCTGGTCCCTAAAAGTGAGAAACGCAAGTCCTATTACGGAACTCAATCATCCAGGAGGTTTGATTACAGAGATTGGGACTCATACCGAGACCGTGACAAGGATTTCGAGCTTATGCCTCTTCCAGGAAGCCATAAGAGAGAATTCACCATCCCCTTGGACATCGATCAACCTATTGATCCAAATGAGCCAATATATTGTGTCTGCCACCAGGTATTGATTCAGAGTCCCTCGAGCAAATACATCCATCTGGTTCTTAAGTTGTTTTATCGTCATTACTCACTGTTCCTACTATTTCATCATTGTTGCTATGCCCCCTTTTAGGTTTCATTTGGAGATATGATTGCATGTGACAATGAAAACGTGAGTTTGCCTCCTCTCTCTCTCTCTCT
This sequence comes from Sonneratia caseolaris, assembly GCA_900006705.1. NCBI lineage: Eukaryota > Viridiplantae > Streptophyta > Magnoliopsida > Myrtales > Lythraceae > Sonneratia > Sonneratia caseolaris. The sequence goes on along the minus strand of CXYZ01024283.1, from coordinate 1,879,519 downwards.
ATAACTAATTGCGAGAAATCAACATTTTCTGTTTGAAATGCTTCAATCATATATCACGATAGCCTAATTGCTTTATATAGGATGTATTTGAAAGCCAATCCTCGATTCACCTAATGCTTTTGATTTGGTTGACTGTGGCAGTGCCAAGGAGGTGAATGGTTCCACTACTCGTGTGTCGGATTGACACCTGAGACCAGGTTCATGGGGAACTGGTATTGCCCTACCTGCAGGCTGCTTCCACAATTCCAGTAGTAGCATATGTGCACATAAAGGTCTTTCTCATTTTCTCGGATCTCTTATCCCACCACAGTAGAATTGCTATCGTATTTATCTTATATGGTTATGCTTGCTGGCCGATAATCTCACAAGTGAGGACTGTCAGATCTAGACATTTTCTCTGGTTTCCGATCTTTTTCCTGGCTGTATTCATGTACCAAGGATTCTGCTTGAGATGAAATAAGTAAGAGGATTGCTGCAACACTTTTCCTAAGTTTGCTGTACACAGGGCATCACGGGGAACCATGCAGTAGCCCCATCCGTTGCAAACTGTGAATTCAATCGAGAAGGTTGATGAAGTGAGGATAATGCAATCGGTGATTATTGGGGGTCGACAACGTGTGAATCATGAGCAGGATTGTGCTGCTGCAATAAGAAAAACCAACAGACAGAATGGAGACTCGGGTGCAAGCTGTCCGTCTGTCTGTCTAGGTGCTCGTATCCTCCTCACTCCTGAATGGTTGGTTATAATAGAGATAATACCGCAAGGGACGGTAAATTTGTCCATATGATGTACCACCGCATTGCTGAGGGCATGAGACGGACGAAATTGACTCCCTACTAAGATGGTTTCAGAAGCCGGAAACCTTATTCTTTGCTGGCTTCATTTTTTTTTTTCCTCCACAAGAGAGCATTATAGCGATTCAAGCCCCTTCTCCTTTACGAGCATCTACGCCGCTACTACGTACACATCTTTAAGCATACTGCATTGCACGAATTGCGCCACTAGATTTTCTTCCATGGAGAAGACGAAGGAAAACCCTAAGAGCTAACGGATGCAGAAGAAAGAGCGGATTAGCGAGTCCGGTTCGATTTAGTTACAAGTTGTCGTGCTCAATGACCTGTGCGCCTCTCCAAAGCTCACCGGGCTTCACCACCACAGGGACCAACACCGAAGCGGGGCCCGTGCAGATGAAATACTCCTTCCCGAACCTGTCGGAGGAAGAGCCGGGGCTCGACACGTATATGTCTTCGAAGCCGATCCGGATTATCCGGAAGAAAAGCTCACGGCCCTGAGACACGAAGAATTTGGGATATAGTAGTAGTAGTAGTAGTAGGTAGGCAGGGACGAAAGAGAGGCTCGAGAGAGAGAGAAACGCATCAATCTGACCTGATCGAGAGCTTCGTATTTCGAAGGCGGAGTGTTGTAGAAGGCCTTGAGTCTTTCCCTGGGCGGGGCAGCGTAGACCCTGCTGAGCTTATCCTTCAGTATTGTGATGGGCACATCCTGAACATTCCATATCCCCGGCTTTGGCTCGGCCTCTGAAGAAAACCATCCCGAGGACTCGGTCTTCATTGCCTCAGCAGGAGACAAGAGCTCGAAGGGGGAAGACACGGGAGGGTGGGAGCAGTAGGAGCACCCTCGGAGTCCTTGAATCGCCGTTCCTCCTCGCTTCTTCGACCTGAGATGGCTCAGTATCGCGCTGGACAGAGTCACGGGCTTGCGGCCGTTGTTCTTTACTATCACCGCCGTCGCCATGCTCAGTGGGTATAGCGAGATAACGTAAGTTATGTCCAGGGATCCAGTGGTGCTGCTGAGCTCAACCTGCGGATAGAAGACAGTATAGAACAGAGACATGCTTATGCCAACATGTGCAAAAAAAATAAAAATAAATAAAAAGTTGGAGATCATTAGGCCACTGCACAAAACATACATCTTAAGACTCTTCATCGTGCAATTGAATATAATTAATCTTGAGAAGATCCACCAAGCATTCATCAAAGACAGCAAGTTGGAGCTCATATAAATGACAGAAAGAAGAAAAAAAATCGAAACTTTGCCGTGCAGTCATGGCATTTCAAAAGGAAACTTCAGCCAAGTTCATATCTTTTAATCAGTTCTACCATGAAAAGTCTCGAATTTCACCCCCAAAAAAAAAAATGTAGGACAAGATGCGGGAACATTGACGAGAAAACGAGGAGTGGCTCAAGAGGCTGCACCTGCAGGGCATCAATGGCGTCAGAGTCCACATCCTTCACAGTCCACTCAGAACTAGACACGAGCGACCCTTTCGACCCTTCCCCCCCGGTCACGTCATTGATCACCAGCCCGACGCCGCCCTTGAACTTGGGAGGGTCCGGGCCGGAGGAGGCGGGGATGGTGTAGAGGACCTCCTCGAACCCATCCTCATCCCAGGACACCTTGGGCCTGTACGAGGTGACATGAGCGTCGGGTACGCGTACCCTGACGGAGCTGCCGTTACGGACCGTGAGGTCGACGACGGGGACGCCACTGTGGTCGGAGAAGTGAATGCCCTTGCGGGCGAATTTGTCGTTCAGGGCCTCGTGGGTCGAGGTGGAAGTGGTGGCTGCAGTGGCGGGAGCGGAGGAGGAGGAGGAGGAGGCTCGGACGAAGGTGGTGGGCTTGGTGAGAGTGAAGGAGAGAAGGGAAGCCATGGGAGGAATGGAGTCCACTCTCTTCTTAGCCTGTCTTCAGCTAAGGAAGAGAAAATATGAAAGCTCATCCTCTGTTCCCTACTGATGATCGTTTCCGTGATTTTGTCGGCTTCTTTCTTTGCTGAACCATTGCAATTCCCCCCCTTTTTTTTTTCATCTCTCTGACTTGACGTCAGAATCGTACATTACAATCTTTAATAATTGAGAGGTTTGATTATTAAAAATACGGTTACTTATGGCTTAATTTCCACTGTTTGTGAGGTTTATGGCTTGTCATAAAGCAGAATCATGGAGAATCGTATGACCATACCATACCATGATAATAAATCCAGACAACATAGAACAACAGGAATAGATCCGAAGGTAATTGTCAGTTTATCATGCTGAGAGATAAATCACATTCCACCTTGGCTCAAGCACGGAGGAGCGATTCTTGCATCCATTTGCTCGGGTAAAATCCATGACAAGGCAATTTACTTTTCATTTTGTGGGTGGCGTCATGAGGGGTGTCATAGAGGCCTCTGGCCCTCCACAAACATCGCTTGGTATGAGAGATTTCTTCTGGCTCTTAGAAATCCCAAATGGGATTGAATTCAGCCCGAATCCGTACTTAAGAGTGACTGTGAATCATGTTCAAAAAAGCATCAGAGATTTGAGAGCCGAATCCAGGTCGGAACTAAAAGCTCAAAGCCATAGCAAAACTGAAATCAGCTTGGCAGACAAATTTGAGCACGATCCCACAGTTCCACTGCTACACATACAAGGCAACAAGCTCTTCAGCTATTTCTTCCAGGATACTACCAAAATTCAACGAGCTTTTGCACTTGATCAAAATAAAAGAATGAACAGGGCAGCGAAAACCCATCACATTTAAGGACATTCTCAAAGATAATAAGTACCATTCAGGATCAACAGTATGTGAGATGTCATAAGATTAGGGTTCTCAGCCATGTGCCTTGCCTAATCTTCATCCATTGCAGCAGGCTGCTCTCTTCTAGGGCCACCAGCTGGTTTTGCCATTATAATCTGAAAAGCAGAAGCAGCATATGCAGAGATTAACAAAAAAGCCAACATATTGTTTACTGTGGCCTGCTGACAGAAATAGCAGTCTCTGAATTTTTCTTAAAAGAGCAACATAACATTTTGCATATAATAGTTAATAACATGCCTGGTCAACCCTCAGAACAGTGCATGCAGCGTCAGCAGCATATTTGAGAGCAAAGAACCTGAGTGCAAATAAAGCCAAACCCACCAGTAAACAATAAATATATATGAGGAAGCAGCCAAACATGGAAATAATCAATCACTTCAAAAGCAGTCAGAGAAATCAGTACAAACTCATAAAATCGTAAAATGGTAGTAATACACAGCAGCATATAAACACAAATTGTAATGAGAGAGAAGCGACTAACTTGGTGATGTAAAGGTCCCAGATGTTCATCGTTGAAACATCCTTGCACACACCTTCCTCCAAATCAATGCCCACTTTAGAATTTCCATTTGCATGTTCAGCATACAGCGATGATATGATTTCAATAGCATTTAGCCCGGCATTCTCTGCTAGAGTTTTTGGCACCATCTCAAAGGACTCGGCAAATTTTGCGATAGCATACTGATCCAACCTGAAACAGCATCAGAAAAAAGTTCTACTTCCACCAACTATTCACCAAATCACATATAGATAGTCAATCATCCTTTAGAAGATCGAAACCACAAAGAAGTATGATGCCAGTGTAAGATTACAACAAATTTCACTTATATCCAGCAGTTTCTTCCAGACAAAAAATGGAGCGCCGTACACTCAAGTATCATAAAAATTTACCTGCACTACAAAATTGGCCAGAAAGAGATATATTACCCGGTTTCCTTGAATCCAAATTCCTTCACTCTTCTAGCCAACTCAATCTCAGTGGCTGCTCCACCAGGGACCATGCGACTGTCCTTGCACATAGCCTGCGATATGAATTAATGAATACCAGGATACAATTCCAACCCATAAAAGAACTATGGTGAAAGTCATTAGATGCAAAACCAAATTTGGGATATGCCAACAGTGATCCACCCCCATGACTCTTCCATGAGTTTCAAAACACAAACTAACGGCAAACAACAATCCTAGGAAATGATGTTGATAGTTCATTGGAATTACCTTGTAGGTATTCACTCCATCATCAACTGCTCTTTCAAGATCATCCAATATACTATCAGTGCTTCCCCTTAAAACCACAGTAGAAACAGAATTCCCACCTTCCTCATTTTTTACTACAGTCACCTACATCAGCAGATAAAACAGATTAGATAAACCATCTGAACAGCAATGATATAAAATGTAACTACAAACCAGAGAGATTACTATGGCTAAAGAGCAATGCTCATCTTACCCTAACACCACCAATTTCCTCAACAGAAACTGAGTCCACATATCCTAAATCATCGGGGCTAGGATGGGTCAGCTTCAACTGCAGAACAATTCAAAGTTTTGATTTCAGTGAAAGCCCAACTTTTCATCAGAATTTCATTTGACAACATGCTCAAGGACCAATTTAATGAATAATCCAACTTCTGTATCTTCTAATGAGAAACTTACCATTGCAACAGCACCAGTAGTCCGGCAAAATCGGCGTAATTCAAACTTAGAGCTGATTTTCAACACCATAAGCCTGGCCATGAGCAGCATTGATACCCATAAGTGATAACAAAAGAAGCATCAACCATACATAAGTTGGTGAAAAATTTCAAGAAGTGGGATTACATTATCACATCATCATGCATCAGCAAAGCATAAGGAAAGGATTACAAAGAAGAGAGGCATCAGCTTACTTGTAACGCTCACAGAAATGTAGTGCCATCTCTCCAACTGCAGCTCCACTAACAATAACCTTGGCACCGGACTCAGCAACCCCTCTTATGAGCTCCTCTACTTTAGCTTCTTCAGTCTTAGCATAATTTTCTAGCTACAGAATTATATGACCACCAACGGTTACTCTGACCAAGCGTATAGTAATGAACCACCAAAGACACAGAATTCATATGAACTCCAACTAATACACAATTTATCATGAAAAACAAACCACTCAAGATGGAATCCCATTATACCTGTTCAGCACTATGTATGAGAACAGTTCCTTTAGTCTCAGTAGCAGAGGTATCAACACCTCCAGCAAATACAGCAACCTAATAAAAGAGATGAAGATATATATCAAGCTCTCATCTAAATATAACCAACAAGACCTAGTTAAAGATACTCATAAAATGAACTATATTCAAATACATCAATGATGCCAATCTCTTTGATGATCCTCCACAATAAAGGCACAATGAGCAATCAAATGTGTAGGTAAATACATGAAAGCCTGCATGAAATTCTTTAGGAATATGCATTTTATGCTAGTTTTAAACGTCTGAACAAGACACAACCAGTATACTTATGGGATAACAGGCTATCCCAACTGATAAGAGCATAATGCCAGATGGCATGTGAATCACAAAAGCACAATGAAATATCCTTATGACAACAACAGTGACAAGAAAATACTAACCTTGGCCTTCTCCACCCTCTTTATGCTACCAACAGCATCATTCCTCAAAACCATTCCTCGAACCACCATGCTATTGTGCAAACCTCCTCCCAAGAGCTTAGCAACACGAACATTATCCACGTTGAAATTTGTGGGGTTCTTTGGGCAAACTTGGATGCATGCCTTAGTAAGAATAAAGTGAAGAAGATCAGTAAACTCAATAGAAAAGATAGAAGTACTCAAATGCAAGGATAGAGCCTTTTTTTTACATCAGCAACGAGTGAACACAATGCATCTTCTTGTCCAAACTGCTTACTGGCAACAGCTGCTTTCATCCGAGTAACAACTTGCTCCTTGTTCCGAACATCCATATTTTCAGAACCTTTCTCAACCAATTCATCTAATAGCTCAATTGTCTGCACATTCAGAAACAAATACAAGGAATTCAGAAACAATATACCCAAACACTAAAAACCAGTCAGATCAGCCACTGGACTACTTGGTAGCAAACCTTGTTTATTCCTTTACTATAACCACTGATAATCTCACTAGGGTGCAATCCCATCCTGATGAGCTCTTCTGCATTCTGAAGAAGCTCCCCGGCAAAAGAGATGGTCAGATTAGCACCATCACCAATCTCCTCCTGCTGAGCCTTGCCAGCCAAAACTAAAATCTTAGCTGCCGGATGCTGAACCTCGAGTTCATTTACAATGGTAGCAGCATCATTCGTGACAAAGAGCTTGTCAATGTGATTTATAACCATCTTATTCATACCTGGGCACAAATGCAATCACCCAAAAAAATGCAGCTAAGAGCAAAGTTCCAAACTTTCTAGCTGAAGCACAGTGACATTCAACGGAAGACTTGCAATTTGTTCAAAATTTTCCTCTTTTGCATATGCATCGACCAATCACTCATTTACTGCAGAATCGAAACTCTACCGCGGAGCAGTGAGTGCAAATCTAAGCAGGTTAAAATTAGAAATGGACAAATTTGAATAATTACAATCCTTTTAATGAAGCTTCAACAAACAGTATTTACGGAGCAACCGAAAGGCCAATTTTTGAACCCATTAGATAGACTCCTTCACCTCATGGAACAAAACCTGCTTAGAACAATAAGCAGTGAACCCGATAAAGAGAAGAGCGCCAAATTCTATAAAAATGAAGAAATATAACAGGAAAACGCTAGTCCAAGAGAAGCGTGAAGTACCATTGGGACCGAGAGAAGTGCGAGTGATAGCGGAGAGCTGCTTGCAAGCATCGATATTCTTGAGGACAGCCTCGTCGAGACCTGAGAGGTGCTTGTGGCCCTCCTTGAGCATTGATTGGATCCCGTACGGCTGCATTGAGAACCCCATTTCTTCACCTTCGAGTGTCCCTCTTCCTCTTCTTCTAGCTCAAGGCAGAACCAAACTTAGGAACGGATAACAAAAAGTCCTCCTGATCGAGCTGTCTCCGAGCTCAGGTGTAAATCTGCTCGTGGAAAACCCTAGAGGAACCTCTCGGCAGTCAGAGAGAGAGAGAGAGAGAGAGAGAGAGAGAGAGAACTGGCAGGACTCTAGTGTAGTGGGGCTGGCAAGAAGGTGAGGCCCATTGAGCCTAAACCTTTGGGCCGAGCTTCAGAAGAAATAGCCGGCCTACCATAAAGAATATTCAGTATGCACATCAAGGAATCTGTGACGGATTCTTGCAGGATCAAATTCGTTGTGGGTAGCATGGATCATAAATCATCTCCTCAAACAATCGTGCACACGAACTGTTAGAAATATGGCAAGTGCCGTGGGAAAACTTCTGAAACTTTGACATCTCATTAGAACATCAGCGGAATGGAGGGTAAAAGATGGCTCAGTGGCTAGCTTCATTCAGGCAAGATAACTAGACACAGCTATGCCCTTTGTCTTCCTACTGTAGTCCAGGTTAGGCCTGTTTTTCTTCTATAGGAGCACAACCGAGGGTTCCTCTATGCTGGAGGATGGCACCTGGCCGTGGTGAAGGAGTCCAGACTCTCAAGCTCATACATGTGTTATTTGAAAAAGTTCACCAGTTCCATCTGAGTTACATTTTGAGAATCTTTTGGTGTTATGATAGCTGAAATACTCATTCAAGTAATCAAAGGTAGAAACCTTTCTTTCTATGGCCTTACAATTTCAGAATGTTCCTCTGTGCACTATGTTACCTAGAACCAAAAGTACATTCGTTGACCAGTTTTGGTCTGAATGGCCACCAAAGTGGAGCAGTGAGAGGTTGTGTTGATGTTAATTGAAACTGCTTGTATTTGGTCAGACTTGGTTTTCTATCTTATGCAGAGGTTTCAACCTTCCCCCATGCTTGTGAGGGTGATGCAGTCACGAAGCTCACCGATGAGATGATACCATTCTTTCATGCTCCAATCTATCTGCAGAACCAATGAATCTGTCAGTCCATCACTCAGAATTTTCTTTCCACTGGTTAGGTTTACTGACTGGTTTCTCTGCATGAGACTGATTGTTCTTCCCTCATTCACAGTACTTCTCCATAAAAATGATGGAAGGAGTCATGGCCACTTTGTATAACCAGGGGGACAAATTCTCCATTGATCCTGCCAAGCTTTTGCCTCTTACGAGAGATTCCTTTCCTTCCACAGCCCAGGCAATGTTATCGATTCATCCTACCATCTGTTCCGTGATGTATTGATGGTTTTCCTTTGCCAAAACAGCTAAAAGCTCGAATCTGAATGCTGTCAGATTTCTTTGGCTGACATATAAGCACTCTCCATTTATTTGCTCTTAGGAAGAAGATTGTTATTATACTTAGATTTCTCAATATTCTGGTACTGGCAGGGGCCAATAAGCCGCTGTTAGAGGTGGAGGCCGCGGGGGAGGCAAAGGCAGTAGAGGTGGTGGGCGTGGCAGTGATCTTAGGGGGCAGAGGAAGGGCATAGAACACTACATTCTGTAATCTTAACCGTGTTCTTCTCGTATGTTGTCGCTGTGCCTGCAACAGCTTTCCATCCGAATGACGTTCATGTCCCCTTTTGGTTAGCAATCCATATTGCAGATCTTTATGGCTTTGCTGTCTTCAACCCGTATCCTGCTGTCAAAACCGACGAGGAAATGTCAGCAGGTTAATTTTATTAATGTTAAAATTACTTTTATTTAATGTATTTCTATTGAATTCATTATAAATTCATAGTGGATCGAAACTGTTTATACATAAAACTTTAAATTAATAAGCGATGGTAATATAATTTTATAAATTCACAATTTTCTCTTTATTTAATCAATATGAGATCTTGTATCTCAACATGATAACGTGATCCACTTTAACACGTACCATTAAAAACTCGTTTTCAATAATTATTTATGAGTCAAATATTTTTCTTTCGATTTTAGACGATGAATAAACTGACCACTAGTCAAGTATTTTCTTCTGTACTTAGACTTAATATTAATTAACCACAAATTATGCTTCCAAAATTGGGTTGGATAAGGTGAGTATATTAAATTTAATAGAATATTTAATTAATTATAAATTTATAAAATATTAAATTTATTTTCATCTAAAAAAGATTATACATAATTTTTTTATAAATATATATTTTTCTAACCTATATAATATTATATATTTTAACAATTTCATCTAAAATTTTCGATTTTTAGAATAATGAAAATGCTCCTTAGTGGTGGTTTCAACCAGATGAAACAACGGGAGAAGTTTGACTTTTGGAACAGCGTGTTGACGGTGGTTACCTTCCCTTTCCACGGTAACTAACAAAAGAAGCAAACAGGAGGACGAAAGCGAGAGATCTGAAACCTACCTCCGCCGTGACAGAGAGATGGTGCTGCGCAGCGGGGTGGTGGTGGCTGTGGTGCACCTGTCGGCGAACCTCTGCCAGTACATAGCCTGCAATCCTGAGCGTTTCAGCAGCGATCAGGTCCTTCGCCTCCTCTTCTGCCTCCCTTTCCAGAGCCTCCGCCGCCGCTTCGCCATGTCTGTCGGCTCTTGCCTCTGCCTCGTTCCATCCTCTGACACATCCTCCTCGGACTCCGACTCCGACTCCGACTTCGACTCCGATCTCTCCTCCCGTGGCTACGACTCCCATTCCGATTAAATTCTCGAATAAGATCCAACGGCTTGAGATTAACCGATTACGCGTCTGTCTGCGTCATAAGCCTCGCCCATAACACCCCGATCAAGCTGCTACTCCTCGATCCCGTCGCGAATTGCCGATGCAACGGATTTACTTAGCTTGCGGTGGACGGGCTCCACCATCAATGGCCAGCGGCCGCCGAGGGAAGGATCCGGGTCGGGTTTGAGTTTTCCGGCTCAACGAATAAATGGGCCTCCCTGTGGTTGTGGGCTTTCGGATATTCTTCGTACTTCGGGGAAGAAAAAGATTACCCCAGTTTAGCAATCGGTCTCTGTATATGCTTCTACGATGATGAATAATTGAATACGATAACTATTCATTTTAACGTCGTGGTCGATTTCAATCTTTGGTTTGGGCCACATATCGCCATGGCGCTGGCGCTGGCGCCATTTTAGCTCAGCTCTCCAGCTTCGGGCCTTCCTCTTCTTCTTGTTCTTCCTCGTCTTCTTTCTCCTCGCTCTACGCTGCTTATTTCTTCCATTTCTGATAAATATCTTCACGAATAATTTATTTACTTATTTTAAAATTGAAAAATTAGTAAAGGATGGGGTGGTAGGTACCGAGTTGAGGAAGCTCGGGGAAGGAGTAAACATGAAGCCGCTAGCATCGTCATCGTCGCCATGGGCGACCTCCCTCCTCTGTAATCTCGAACCTGCCCTTCTCTCTCCTCCCTTTTTACGATTCTGCCATCCCTCCCCCCGCCGCAGTTTCCCTTCCGTGTTCCCTCGCCCGCTTTCCATGGCCGCTTCAGCTCAGTCTCCGGCTCAGGTAAGGTCCTCGTCTCGTTCGGCTCAGAGCAGATGGTGGATTAGCGGATAAACAGAGCTGCTAGGTGGTTGGTCATTCTTCGGTCGTTTTTCTATCAATCCTCTTTTGCGATAGCAGGCTCAGTCGGCAGGAGATGCGAACGTTTTCCAGTTGATTCAAGCGCATGAGGTGGTGGCTCATTCTCTCTCTCTCTCTTTTTTTTTTTATCGATGCCTTCGGATCTCCTCTGTCTAATTCCTTCGAATTTGGTGATTTATATTGTTTTGCTGATATGTGCAGTTGATTGTGATCGATGTTTTCAGGAGAAGGCTGCACGGCTGCCACCGATTGAGGAAATTCGGACCATGCTTGATCGCAGCGCACGGGGCATGCTCTCCACTTTTTCCCATGTATGTGGGGATCAAACTGAATAGCGATTAGTGGAAATAAGACCTTTGTTTAATAATAGATCATGCAATATAGGACTGATTTGGTAATTTTTTAAGGGTGGTGTGATACATTGCCTGAGTTCATGGCCTCAAGTTGATTCCTCGGTTTGATATTAGGCCTCAAAGTTAACTTACTTTGCTTCATTTCACTTGTAGAAACTTGGGGATTACCCATCAGGTTCTATGGTAGATTTTGCATGTGATGCAGATGGATCTCCAGTACTGGCAGTCAGCAGCCTTGCCTATCATACAAAGGTTTCTGATTAGTGACTCTGATTGCCCAATTTCTAGCTCATAATTAGGAATTACTAGGACGCTGATCCCTGTCTACTGAATGCTCTATTCATGGGGATGGTTTTACTTGAGCTTATCTTGAGTTTTGAGTTTCTCTAATGTTTTCCGTGCTTTTTGGTTCTTACAGGACTTGTTGGCTAACCCCAAATGCTCACTGCTTGTTGCTCGAGATCCTGATGACCGGACTGACTTGGCTATCACCGTGCATGGTGATGCTGTTGCTGTAAGTTTTTATACATACTAAAATTTACAGTCTTGAATGTTCATGAATTGGATTTGTGTATAATATGAGGATCGTTTTACAGGTCACAGAACAAGAGAGAGAAGCTGTGCGTGCCACTTATTTGTCAAAGCATCCCAATGCATTCTGGGTAGTTTGTCTCTTTCTATTCTTTTGAATTTCCTCTTGACAATCTTATACTTTCCGATGATGGATACATCGTGAACTTCTCTTGCAATGCATTAACTATGAAGGTTGACTTTGGTGACTTTCAATTCATGCGGATTGAACCAAAAGTTGTGCGGTACGTCTCAGGGGTTGCGACTGCTCTGTTAGGTTCAGGAGGTTAGATGTTGCTCTTATTTGACAAAAAAAAAAATTAGGGGCTGCTTCATAACTAGAACTTTATGTTTGAAATGTCATAGATTGAGCATTTGCCCATTAACATGGATATATACCTCTCACATCCAGAGTTCCTCAAAGAGGAGTACAAGGCTGCGAAAGTGGACCCAATAGCTCAGTTCTCTAAGCCCGTAGCGGTCGGTAGTTACAACTTATTTTATTTCTTTTACCTAGTGGTTTATGCTTATTTATTGCCCAGCATTTTCTAATATGCCTTCCATCCCCTGTCAGTCTCACATGAACAGAGACCATGCTGAAGACACAAAAGTTATAGTACGACACTGGACTTCAATTCCTGTAAGTGAAAATGATTCTTTGAAACTGTTAAACTCAGATGGGTCCTTCAATTGAAAAGTGAATATATGGTCAACTAGGTAAGGGAAATTGGTTGAATGGACCCTCATGCCTACTAGTGAATATAAATAATTAGTATCTCATCGGCCTCGTGATTAGTTCCATCACTGCTACTGTCATCTGAGTTGAGAGTTGCTGAACATAGTAGAGGATAATTTGAACAAACCCACCATGCGTCCTTTGTTTTCCAAAGTGGTGAAATCTGTTGTCTGATCCCCTGTACAGGTAGACTCTGCTTACATGCTGGATATAGATAGCCTGGGTTTCAATGTAAAGGTATGCAATGCTTGTCTAGAGCTGTTTTTCATTTTTTTTCAGTTTTTTTATAATAATGTCTGGAGCTGAATTCAAACTGGCAGGTTTATGCTCCTTTTACTTTCTCTACCTCTGAAGTAAATTTTTATCTCAGGCAACTTGTGAGCGAACGGCTATCAAGCTAAGAGTCCCCTTCCCCCGTCAGGCTGAAGACAGAAAGTGAGGATCCATCCTAGTTTGAGGAGTCCCTCCCAACTTACGGAAATAAGATATCATTTTCCCTTCATCTTTGATCAATTTATCTATGCCATTTTGTCATCAGAATACCTTCCTTTTTACGATTTTACAATATTTATTTGTTGCCTAGGGATGTGAAGACTCTTGTTGTGGAGATGCTTCAAGCTGCACAGCCCAATGACAATTGACCCTTTGTTGATCGGATGAAAAGGAGACACCCAATAAAGGCAGGCTCTTTTTAGCCTGACTGGGTCACTCATATAAAAGATACTCTCGTCTTGTTTGATTCTGCAGAAAATAAGAAGCTTGCTGGGATGAAAAGATATTCTACAGTCCACAGGCTTGCCATCTGGGTAAAGACAGTCTATTTATTTAAGGTAGTTTCATTGCCCACACGACTTGCTCGATGTAAATATATGATCTGGTGATACATAAGGATATTTCAGACTTGTATTCAGCTGTCTTGTGCACTTCTAAATATGGGTACATTCATCACGTCCCGTGTGAGGCAATTTGTCTTTGCGGATGTAATAGGTAAAAATTCTACCTCGGACGCTATTGCCCCGAATTTGGCATCGTAAAAATTCTACCTTGGATGCTATTGCTCCGAACCGTGAAGCCAAATTTGGCATCGGTGGGGGCTACGCGAGGCCAAGATAACCGCCATCAGACCCGCCAACAGATGGTTGCCCGAGCTTTCACATTCATGTCTGTCTTATCTGCTGTCTTCTCCTGCAGAACTTACATGTGCCTGCCTGTTTTTGACAAGTGATGAATCTTGTAATCGGGTTTCTAGTGGATGCGTCGACTACGAGATAGGATCAATCCGTGGCATTGCTCGATTTATTGATACTTAGCGAACAAGCTGCAAATGAAGTCTCCATCGATATGAAACTCATGAGAGAGGAAGAAGGACGAGAAGGTGGGTAGCAGAGAGTCGGCGACGGAGGTGTCGCTCTCCCTACATCATGCGATCAGTGAGCGAGGGGAGCCTACGGAAGAAGTTCAGAGCTGGGGAAGGCATCCTGTCCCGGAAAATCGGGTGCCGGAAATAGTAGAACCCCAGTGCCACGGCCACCATCTTGGTCGGCACAAGGTAGAGCATCATTGCCACCACGAAGCAAAGCCCGATGAATATCCCGGTGGCCCAGGGATCCCGCCAAGTCAGCAGCGCCTGTACCCTCTCCCCCTGAGCGGCCAGGTCCCCCAGCATCGTCTGCAGACGAACACCAAGCGACCTCAGCTTATCATACCTGGCTCGCACTATGTCAGGCGGCCTTGCACTGGGGATGGCATCGAACTCCTCTTCGAGCTCCTCCCCGTCAACCAACTCTGCCTGGGAGATCTTGGGGCAGAAGTGGGGCAAAGATTCCCGTGATCGGAACCAGTACTTCCAAGCGCCGATCACAAACAAGTAGAATGCGAGAGTCGGGATGATCAGGTCCGGGAACCATACCAGGAGCACAAACAGCGCGTGGACGAGGATCGTGGCCGTAGGTTTCTCCCACCTGCGAGTGTCGTCTACCCACCAGACGATATCGGTGATCCCTAGAACGACGTTTATGATCCGGAACCAGTTAGCCCTGACTTTCCTCATGCTGAAGCCCTCCGAGTTGCCATCGAGCATGTAGAGCACCACCCCTTGATGGATGGGTGGCTCGGATCTCGAGAGGTGTGCTGCTACGATCTTCGTGGCTGCGATCCTCAGCGTGCCATGAGCCGGGCCGAGTGGCTTGATGTGGTGCATCGGCGGCAGGAGAGGCTGCGAGTAGACGTGGAGGAAATCCAAGGTTGGAGATGACCGGACGAACCTTATGGCGACCTCCACTTCCCCCATCTTCTTCATTCCCCCGCTCGACAGCATCAGCAGCGGATACGTATTCCTGTAAGCTTTGCTGGCCTGGAGCGTGGAGATACGCACCCGAACCTTCCCTATGCGAAAATCTGGTCGGGCAGAATCTTCCTGAGAGTAGGCCCCAAACGACGCTTCCCCACTGTCGAAAACTCCGATGGTCAAGACCGTGCAAGGGTCGTAAACTCTCCAGCTGTACTGCTCGTTCCACCTGGGCTCCAAGGTGTCGCACACCGTCCGTGTGCGAACCCACTTCGGGCCGTATTTGGCTACACAGAATGCGTCCGCGGTGCCCCTGCCGTTCACCATCTTCATCGGAAGCAGGTTCCTGCAGCCAATGACGCCGAGCTCCACCAAGCCAACTGGCGGCTTCCAGAGCTGCCTCGCCGTTGGTCGGAAGTCACTGCAAGCATAAGCCGACTCGTCCATCACGTGGTAGCCTCCGTCAAAGCACAGCCTCAGGTGCACCCTACCTTTGTACAGGCGCTTCTCGCTGCGAGGGCCCTCCAAGGTGACCCACCGAGAAGCCACCTTGCGGTCATCCACCCGCCGCTCAATCGTGGCAAGGGGAATGCTCGCAATCCCGAGGGTTATGGACCCTCGAGGTTGCCAGCTCCAGCTCTCGACCGTGAGAGTGAGGTTATCGCTGAAGGGCTCGGCTGCTACAAAGAGCAGGTCTTCATTCCATGACGGAGTTCCATCTCGAGTGAGGGACACTTTAGTCTTCTGCAACTGAAATCCCAGCTGGGCTTTCACTTGGAATGAGAATTCCGTCAAGCCCGTTGATAGCATAATATCCTGAGCTTCGAGCACGGTGGCCCGTAAGTACCACAGCTTAGGGGACTGGTAGACCTTTGCCTGGGCGTTTATGTTTCCAGCGTTGTCGGTCTTCCACGCATCCGGAAATGCCTCGTCGGCCTGGGTCCCCATCCAAGTTGCAAGCATCAGGTCTCCGTGGTGGGCTTCTCCGCCCTCTAGCCTGTACCACTGAGGAGCCAACGGGCTGTCAGGCGGATCTCGCAGTGGGATCTCCGTTACGTCGAAGCAGATCCCTCCGAAGAACTTGTAGTCCGGCGATGGGTGCATTGGACCTCCAGGAGGGTCCCAGATGGAGACTTTCAGGATGGAAGAGTACTCGGAAGCGTCACGGCCGAAGGCGAAGGTCTGATCCCACTCAAAGAAGGAGGATGTGGAAGATTTCCTCGCTGGCCTCGATTTGAGGTGGTGGGATGAAACCACGATCTTCACGACCGGGTTCCCGTTAGTAGGGAGGTGACGAGCTTTGACGACCTTGACGAACAGGTAGTGCATCTTGTCAACGAGATCGAACGACGACCTTTCCAAGACGGTGCTGTCCATGGAGTCCATCGTGTAGGTTCTGCTCAAAGGTGGCCTCGGTAAAGGAGATGGAACGTTGATCCCTGCAGACTTGACTTCAGTAACTGAGACCGGTAAAGCCGCCGCCGTGACCTCCGGCGGCTGCGGCTGCGGGATCCCCTGTGAAGCGGCATCACTCTCTGCTTCATGTTCCACTCGTACTGAGCTTCCCTTACCCAAGTCTTCCGGCGCGGCTTCTTCATTAGGCGGAGCTGGAGCTTCGGATGGAAGCGATTCCTCTTCAGGCGGTACGTTCTCCGGCGGTGCCGCTGCATCTTCAGAAGTTGACGTGGCCTCAAGAGGCGGAGCTCCCCCATCAGGTGGAGCGTTCTCCGGGGGCGACTCTGCAGCTGATGTTGGGGACGGGGATGGGCCAGCTTCTGCTGCCTTCGCTTCAGCCTCCTGTGGAGGCGGAGCAGCAGAGCCTGCCGCTGGTGGCGGCGCCGGCTGAGGCTGAGGTTGAGGTTGAGGCGGCGGCGGAACCTCCTCGTCGGCGTAATAAATCTTCAGCCCGATCTCACCTCGGACCAAGGAGAACATTTCCTTCTTCTGAAGCGGATAATAGATGAGGGCTTCCTCCCCCTTCTTCACAAACTGCGACGATCCGATCGAGATCCTCCCGAGGAAGTTGCTCCGCCTGGTGGGGCCAAAGTTCTTGTCGTGGTAGATGCTGACCTCGAGGACATCACTGAAGATATCGGAGGGCTTCCCGATGTTGAACTTCATCACCTCGCCCCACTTGGGGTTGAGGTCCCTAATGGCCGTCTGGGTCCGCCGCCTCTGGCCATAGTAATGGAGCACCGCGTAAGGGCTCGAAGTGCCGTGGCCATCCTTGGGGAGGAGGTCGATCGCCTCCACTACTTCCACCACCAGTCTCTGAACCGTAGCCATGCTCAATCATCAAGGAAGAGGAGGAGGAGGAGGAGGAGGAGGAGGAACAGTGAAGTGGGTGCGCAATAAAAAGCGGGAAACAGAGGAAAAGTGCAATAGGCTGCTCCCTTACGTGGTTTTCTTAACAATGTAACATGACGGTTGCCTTTAGGTGATTTCACTTTCACCTCTCTTCAGACTACAGCACACATAATCAGAGAAAATCCATGTTCTTGAGAGAACTTTATCTTGAGTGAACCGACGTTATTCGAATTTAAAATCGGTCCGGGTTCATTCGGACCTACAGATGTCTGAGCGGTGCAGCATTTTGTTGAGTCACAGGAACCTTTTTTAGAACGATGGAGAATTTTAGAGGGTTCTTAACTTGGAGTGGAAGAAGCCTTTAGCTTTTAGACCAATGTGGAGGAGTCTTCATCTTCTTTGCTGCTACTTTTTGGTCCCCTCATCCTCACACTTGCGCAATTACATAACTGAAATGCCGACTCTTGGAGGCAGAGAGATTAGCGTTCTTTTTCTTAAAGGACAACGGTGGCTTCTTGCTGAGTCACACCGACCAATACTTAGCAGTGGCTATCTTGCCTTTATATATATATATAAGTATCTGTGTGTGTGTGTGTGTGTGTAAAAGTTGATCAGGAAATCCGACAGAGACAGCCCGCTCCAATTTGATTTTGCCCGATCCCAATTCCAAGTGCTTTCGGCTTGCCCACATTTCTATAAATCTGCATCCGAATTGGATCTGAGGCCAGGAAAAGAAGAAAAAGGTGGGAGCACCATTGCTGCAAGTAACGTGCTCCACAGCGTGTTGAAAAGTAGCTCTCCGATGAACCAACTCTTTTTGAACGAATCCTGCAGTGTTTTCCGGCTCTGGATTGACCGGAGTAACATGAAAGCCGGCCGGCACAAACCTGTGAAAAGCGACCGAACTGCATCACGTTTTAGCTTTCACACGGTGCTAGACATTGACATACAGCTCTCCTGGGTTCAGTCCATCCTTGGGACGAGGCACACGTAAGGATCGAGAAACCGCCGCCAGCGTTAGTTTCCACCACAATTATCAGCTCCAATTCGAGTCTTGAACAGGGGCGAGTAGAGGGTCCCAGCTCGGAGGGCGGTTGGAGTTAACTGGGATGGGCTCCGGCCAACAGCGACCCCTTTCTCGTCGCTGAGTGCTGTCTATATTCACCGCTAGAAGTCTCACATTCGACGCCCCGAGAATACACCCTGGCTACAATGCGTGGTGGTATGTATGTCCACAGGAGGAGGACAGTTTAGCCTATTCGGAGGTCATCAGTTGCCCAGGCAAGGTCGCCGGGTAACATTTTGACAGTAGAGCCACCGCTCTAGTCGGCAGAAATTGTTGACCAACACACACGAACGGAAACCATAAATGAGATCCTCTCTGTTTCCATCTTCCTAGAATGATAGGTATGGTATACTAAGCAGTGTTGTACCCATTTTTGGAAATGATTGACAGACAAATCGCAAAGGGTGGATCCCTTTTTTTTTTTTTCTGGATAAAAGAAAAGGTACAATCAATCAGAGGAGAAAGAAAAAATCAGAATGAAGGCAGAGAAACCAATAGAAGTTGCACAAGCATCATCATATCACGTAGGCTTCCTAGTCTTTCTTCAAATTATTCAATCGGTAATGAGACGGGATCAATAGATCTTGCTCAGCTCCAATCCATATTAAGACTGGGCGATTTCCGAGGGATTTCAGTTGGAATGCATCCTGCACAGCAGTCCATGTCGATGCACCTCTTCATTTGGTGCTGGCGAGCTGGGCACGGAGGAGCTTGGCAGCAGCAACCATGTTTTGGAGGGCAGGCTTGACCTCAGCATACTTGCGGGTCTTGAGACCGCAGTCGG
This sequence comes from Sonneratia caseolaris, assembly GCA_900006705.1. Taxonomy (NCBI): domain Eukaryota; kingdom Viridiplantae; phylum Streptophyta; class Magnoliopsida; order Myrtales; family Lythraceae; genus Sonneratia; species Sonneratia caseolaris. The sequence goes on along the minus strand of CXYZ01024283.1, from coordinate 1,860,248 downwards.
GGTTCACCCACAGGATGTTCGTCTCCAGCACAGCAAGCATCTTGTTGACCCTGTCAGCAATTTCCTCGGTCGATGGTATTCTCGGGGAGTGGATGTCGTAGACACCAGGGCCAATTCCAGCACCATACTTGACTCCCTCACGGAAGACCGAGAGGAGCTTCTCGTCAGAGCGAGAGTTCTCAATGGTGATAACATCGGCGTCCATGTCGATGATCGAGTGGATGATATCATTGAAGTGGGAGTAGCACATGTGGGTGTGGATCTGAGAAGAAAAGGCATTGAAATATATAAAAATAACCTCACAGCAAAGTACATGATACGTTGCTAGCGGAAATTGGGGAAGAGAGATACACGAAGCAGAGTAGAGAAGAAAACCTGAGTCGTGTCCTGGACACCGCAGTTGGTGATCCTGAAGGAGTGGACAGCCCAATCCAAGTAGAAAGCATGCTCAGACTTCCTCAGAGGAAGCCCTTCTCTCAAAGCAGCCTCATCAATCTGAATAACGTTGATGCCAGCCTTCTCAAGATCCTCAACTTCGTCCTTGATGGCCAAGGCAATCTGGTAACAAGTCTCAAACCTGAAAAACGAACGAGCTCAGCCATTAATGCCAAGAACTTCTTACCGATGTGGAAGAAAAAGGGAGAGCAGTACTTTAGGGTCTTTTCCCTTTTTCTCAACAACTATTATGTTTGTACCTGGGCTGGTCATTACGGACAAAGGACCAGTTAAGAATCGTAACGGGCCCAGTGAGCATCCCCTTCATTGGGCGGGCAGTCATGCTCTGGGCAGTGGTTGACCAGAAGACAGTCATCGGCTTGGGGCGGCTCACATCACCATAGATGATTGGGGGCTTCACACAGCGAGACCCATAAGATTGCACCCACCCGTTAGCAGTAAAGGCAAAACCTGACAACTGCTCTCCAAAGTACTCAACCATGTCGTTTCTCTGCAATTAAAAGTAACCAAGAATACAGGTGTTAAAGGGAATTGGAAAATGTAGGGAGTTCGATATAGATCTAATCCCACTTGCATTTCTTCAGGTCAAATAGTGTTCACACCAAAGGGAAACTCACCTCAGGCTCTCCGTGGACCAATACATCAATGTCAAGCTCCTCCTGAAGCTTGACAACTTTGTTGATCTCCTCCTTGATGGCATTGGTGTACTCTTCTTCAGAGATCCTGCAGTGGAAGGATGATCAGATGAGTTTACGGTAAATATGATAAATATCAACACCAAGATTGAACTCAGAACTGAAATCTGATTCACTCACTTCTTGGCCTTATATTCACGGCGAACTCTTCTGAGTTCCATGGTCTGAGGGAATGATCCAATGGTTGTGGTGGGGAGGATAGGAAGGTTGAGCTTCTTCTGCTGAGCATCAAGTCTAGCACTAACATTAGTGGCGCGACGGTGATCAGAGCCCTTCAGAGCAGCAGCCTGACACAGAATAGGGTACAATACCATCAGGAATTAGCTGGTCAAAACGAAATGGGAGCAAGAAGTTTGATCTGGGAACTTACAGCCTTTTGAACAGCCTCATTGGTGACCCTTGGGGAGGATTTCCTTGAAGCCTGAGCTGCTGCATTAGCTGCGAAGAATTCCTGAAAATAACCATTTATGTTTAGTAACTTGCATGAACCAGAAACCTGAGCTTACAAAAGGTGGCTACACACATGCAAAAGCTGTCTAAACAACGTCATTTCTCTACCCAGTCGTACAAGACAAGTAGGATAAAAAGACAGAAATGTAACTGTCTCCCCATAGAATTTCTGAACTTTAGAAGAGCAAACTAACTCATCAAGTATTATCATAACAAACTATGTGATAGAAAGCCAACTCCTATCAGTAATTACCAAAGGTAATGCTGTTGTCAACAATCTGAGATTTAAACAACACTTTTTATCCACATAAAATAGGGGAATGGTATGATCGTTTGAAAGAGTACCTCATCCTTTTGTCCTGCCAGTGCCTTGGCCAAGGCATTAACTTCAACAACCTTCTGTGCGGCAAATGCAAGCCATGACTTGATTTCCTTGTCCAACTTGGGCTCGTTCACCAGATCCACAGCCGTGTGCAGTAGAGAGCAGGAGGTGGAGACGACAAGCTTGTCTGCATGCAATAAGATCGTACATTAGCTTCAGCCAGTATATGCAGAAAACTCCATTTGTCAATGGGGAGATCATAAAGTGTACACAGAAAAGAATACCTTTGCCTACAATGGCCTCAAGAGCCTCCAAAGTGACGAGAGATGAGGCAAGATCGTTGGCCCAGATGTTCCTTCCATCAATAACACCAGCAAATAAGTACTTTCCAGTGGGGAATCCACCCTTGATCAAATCAAGGGTCTTAGTTCCACGAACGAAGTCAAATCCAAATCCGCAGACACCCTTCAAAGAGGTAAGGACTTGGTATGCCTCTGCGGGGACATCAGCAAAGTAGGTCTCAATAAGCACATTCACACCAGCGAGGGTTGACTCCAATTCTGAGTAGGCCTCAGAGAATGCTTGCAACTTGTGAGAATCAAGATCCATGACAAGGGTGGGCTCATCAAACTGAATCCATGAAGCACCAGCTGCCTTGAGTTCAGATACGACTTCCCTAAAGATATACGTGGTTGTAGATCAATTAGGATAATTAGGACTCAAGGGGTCATAGCAGACGCAAGTCTAAACAAACGGGAAAATTTTAGGTTCTTACTTGTAGACTGGAAGGATTTTGCCCAGAAGGGAAAGAAGAGAAAAGGTCTTCTCGACTCCCTTTGCTGGCTTAGACAGCAACAAGTAGGAAACCGGGCCAATGAGGACTGGAACAGTGTTGACTCCGAGCTGCAAAGAATAAAGAGAGTCAATATCATGCAGCAGAATATTTATGGACATGTTGAAACACTGATACTTGATTCTGAAATATATATATATAATAATAAAATGACTTCATCGAAGGCCATTTGATCAAGAACAAATCAGATATAAGTTGTCATCATGCATAACGATACATGCTGAAGCTTTTAAATTTTTAACCAAGGACTTCCACAGGAGCCTTTCTAATATAACTTACATCAGACCTCCACTAGTACAGGTCAAGCAGATTCCAGTATATATGTACAAAGATTTCTTCACTATTCACATAAGTAAAACATAATTAAAGCAAAAAGGAAATAAGGAACTGGACTGCTAACCAAACAAAAAGGAAAACGAACAAACAGACATACCGCCTTGGCCTCCATGTATTCATTGACGGCCTTGTGGGAAGCATAAGAGAACTTGACATCAGGACCCAACTCAGGCACAATATAATGGCTGTGTGTGATTACATAAGCAATTAGTATCATGATTACATATAAGGAAAAATAATCAGTGAGTAAGAACAAACTGAGCTCTCTCTTGAGTCCTGGCCATCACTTACTAGTTGGTGTCAAACCACTTGGTCATTTCCATGGCTGGGACGGAGGCATTTCCTCTGGCCATGGAGAAGTAGGTGTCAAATCCAATCTCGCCACCGCTCCAGCTATACCTAGGAGGAACAGCCCCGAGCATCGCAGTGGTGTCGAGCACCTGGTCATAGTATGAGAAGGTGTTGCTGGGAATGTACTTGATGCCAGCATCAGCCATCTGCTTCCAGATGGACGACCTAAGGTCAGCTGCCACCTTCTCCAAATCCTCTGCACTGCTCTTCCCATCCCAGAACGACTCCAAAGCAAACTTGAGCTCCCTCTTGGGGCCCATGCGAGGGTATCCAACAATGTGAGATGCCATTTCTCTGAACAATTACATTACGAGCAAAAGGTCAGTTCACTGGAATCAGTGCCTGGAAAAAATATATGTATATGTGTGTGTGTGTGTGTGTATCCAACTCTTATCAACATCTGATGAGATCTGCCAACCATTATGGCAAGTCGCTGCCCAACTATCTTCACGAACTACTGCTCTGTAGAGTACAATGCAGTGGAAGAACACCGAGAATAAAACAAACAATAAGTGCATCAGAGGATTTAAGTGATTGGACATGTTTTTGACGTAAACCCGAATATAACACCTAATCGGAGGTACTGATCCGCCGAAACTGCATGCTACTCAAAGTGATGGCAGAACATTGCACGACACTGTGACATATCAATGAAATGAATTCACTTGAACGCAGATCTGAAAACGAAACAGAGGGAACAATGAAAATGGCCAATAGTGTAACTCGAGCTTATTGAAGTGAGAAAGGATCAGATCAAATGGACGCAGATCTAAAAGCTTGGACACCACAATCGCAAGATCTGCTTCCGGGTAGACACGAGACTCAAACAACCAGGAAAACGAATCCAGCGTTAGCACCCAAAGAGCTTCTTTCAAGCTCAACAGACAGCTGGAACTCACCAGCTGAATCGCACACCTACTCAATTATTAAAGAAACAGAACAGCACTCGGAAAAGAGAGGGAGCGTGAGCTAAATAGAGCGAGATGCCGACCCAGCAAGCTCCCGCTACCATTGGAAAGAAGCACGCAATCCGCAAGAGCATAATAAGGGAGGTTGACGGGTGGAAGGATGGGAAGCGGGGGGAAATGGAGAAGTGGAGCCATGAGAGGAGCCTACCTTCGTGGAGATGGATCCGGTGGGGAAGGGTTATAGGTCAGAGAGATTGTTTCTTCCTTACAGTTGCTTTATGGAAGAGGCAACGGCGCAACGAAGAGGAAGTGGTCGTCAGTATATTTATAGGCCGCCAGGTGGCCTGTCATTGCCCATTTTCGGAATTTTTAATTTTATTTTTTTCCAATATGTACTTTCTATAATTAGATATCCAAAATAAGTTTACTAAATTTAAATTTAAATAGAAATAAAAATATTATTCAAGTAAAGTTTCTGATATTACTCAATAAATGCACAGTTTTTTTATATATTTTTTAATTTATATCTTTTCCCTTCTCTCCGTCATTTTGGACACCGTTATCCTTCTCCGCCAACTAACCCCGTAAGTGTATACTTGTCAATTCGGGCGAGTGTCATATAGCACAATATACTATCAGGCCGGACACCGAAAATACTGATACAAGTATGAATATTTTATATTTCAGGTAATTAGGGTATTAGCTTGAATAATGTAAATAATTATTTTTNATCCTTCCCTTGGTCTTCCATGCCGGGGGCAGTCGGTTACAGATTTGGGTTGAAGAGCTAGAAGAAGAAGAAGGGAGAAGGGCAACTATTGGGTAACGAGGATTCCAGGAAGCTGCCAGTGTCTTTATGGCTATGTAAATGGAATGGAGTTGCTGCAAAATATGAAATTATAAAGATGGTAAGAATCCAACACAAGTCTATGTATGCACCGCACCGGGCTTGTGAATCCGAGCCAGCACCCCCCAACAGTCTCAGTCTCTGCACAGTTACGAATACAATATAGTTGGTGGATTAATCTTAATATTATTAAAATGATTTTATTTTTATATAATTAATTAATTTTTAAAATTTTATCATAATTTTCTTTTTATTATAAAAATTTTTTATACTTTTTGATTGATACGATTTTTTAAAAACTATATTAATACAGTGGAATATCTTATGTAGTCCAAAAATATTGATTTAATCATAATTTTTCTTTATCCTGTCCAATATGTACAAAATTTTGATAGTTGTAAGTAAGTGGGAGGTGGGGGGGTTGGTGGGTACATTAAAACTTAGAAGCAAAGAGAGTGCTCATCATCCACCTCGTTCTGCCTCATGTTGTGTGGACGATATTTTATCTTGTGATGTGTGACGCTCTCTCATCCTCGCTCGACTTGGTATTGTTTGTTTTACAAAAAAATAATATTATTCTCACGAATATGAAGTTATTAGTAATATGAAATTACAAGGCGCTCATATATCAAAATAAATGAGACCGTAAAGTCAGACTGGACTGGCTGTGGGGTCGCCCTCAGTTCGAATCTCTGGCCTGTAGATGATGAGGTCAAAGGCCGTCCATGGCATGGAGTCGATGTGCTCCACCCGGGTTCGAGTAGAGTTGGTAGTTAGGGAGAAAATGGGGAATAAGAACGGGGAAATGATTAGAGAGAGAGAGAGAGAGAGAGAGAACGAGGAAGATAACAAGAGTTGGTAGATGGAAGTTGTGGCGGGAGCCACTTCTGCTCTTTGTTTTTACCATAAAATATTTTATGATCAGATTAAATGTATTTTGATATTAGCCTTAGGTCAGCAAAAATTTTTGAAGAAATTCTAATAAATTCTTATAATTTAAAATTTAATATGAAAGTATAAGGTTAACCGGTAAGCCAATTTCAAACTGATCCACGGCTGGGAGATTGCATTTTTTTTATTCCGTTAGACTAGACTGCCCTTCGAGTTTTAGTTAATTACGGCAAGGGTACCGGGGTTGGTGGTGAGTGAGTAGGTTAAGTGGGACCCACTCAATGACGCTGAAACACAGGCTGACTTGTACGCATGTCGACGACGATGGCTCCCACAAAGTTCGGGTCGGCCCCACGGCCTACAATTTTCTCTCTCTCTCTCTCTCTTTTTTTTCCCTTTTTAAGCCTTTCTTTATTATACTATTCGCCTTTAAAATATCACATTTATTTATTTATTTGTTCATGCACAATCGTGACGTATAATTTAAACGTTGTAGCCATTCCTAGTTTGTTAGTAACTTAATATTAAGATAATTGTATAATTTGTTTATCCGAAAGTCAATGTATTACCGATGGATTATTTTTTTCTTCTAATAAGTACTAAGCAGACGAATCTAAATAGGATACGACGTCGTGTTGGTGGTGCCACGGGGGACCACCCGGTACAGCAGCTGGCAACCCACCCCTACAACACAAACCCAATCCCCTCGGATCCAACGTTCGCTCGTGCGGACACCTCACACTCCCACGGGTTCCATCGGAGCGTCGCTCACACGCTCCAGTACCTCCCCGACCTACCTCCGGAGTCCGGGCTTCGTTGATGTGCACGTGTAATCCACCGATAGTGCTCGAATGGAAGAGCTACCGGGTCAATCAATGATTTACAAGCCAAACTGCCTAATCACCAACCACCAGCGAGAAGCAAGAGCAAGCTGACATTTCCTGACGTAAAATTAATCCGCCTGTCTAAAATTTTAATCGATGTCATAAGCTGAGAACCATTAGATTAAGAACAAATTACATAGAGATTTCTGAAATTCGATTGCATCAAGCTATTAAGATCGGCAGTGCACCCCCTTTTCAACGTTAGGCGAGCAGTAATAGCATGAGACAGAGAAAGGTAAGCTGTCTTCACCAACCTCAAGATTGAATTTGATTGCTTTTTGCACTACTCTGGGTCCCGTCCTGCCTTGGAAAACAAACAAAAAGAAAAAAGAGAAGGAGAATTCCGTCTACATCTCAATGCCAACTAAAGACAAAGGGATCGTACAATCCGGCTACAGCAAAAGGCTTGGCGATCTGCCTGTGCGAAGCCCATCTGAATCGCGATCATAGACAGCCTTCGATCCTGCTTCTCATTCTTCAATCGTCAGAGTCGCTGGCTGTTTCTTGCAAGTGGTTGAGCGACATCCACGGACCGACGCCTGTACCCTTCTTCTTGATTTTCTGTACCCCCGCAGGCGGGGAAGAATCCTTGGCTGCTTGCGATTTTTACTGCGCTTATATTAACCTTCAGACTCGAGAATCCGTCTTTCACTTCTCATCGCTCTGTTTTTTTTTTTTTTCTTGCTGATATAAACTGCTGGCTATGAGTACGACGTCGTGTCGATTTGGGCCGACAACCTCGGCCCTCGATCTAGGGATGGCTGGTTTCAATTGGGCCCCTTGTATTGACTTTGACTTCTCCACAGCGACTTCTGTATAAAGTGGCAATTAAATGTGGGCCCCTCACGAGGCCCATTGACCCATTCTCCTTCTACATTAAATTATCGTACCACATATTCAAGACTTCAATTTTCAGTGTTATAATTAACAGATTTATAATTTTTTATTGTTATTATTAGATGGAGTAGGATACCATTGGATCAGTTTTGAGCGCAAAGGGGGAAAATCTCTTCTCATGCCATGTCTCGTGTTTTAGAGCTCGACGTTGAGCTGTTGAAGACAAGAATGTCGTCCAGTGCGTCCAAACGCGGAGATCTTATTACAATATCATACGTCGACCGATAGCATCATAGAGCAGTCCGACTGGAGAATACACGCGAAAAGGGAAAAAATGGTGGGGGTGGGGGGTGGGGGTTTGTAGACATAGCTAGCAAGTAGCAACACACATAAACAGCTGCACGATATGCTCGGTGGGTGATCGATACCTGCGAAATCGAAGTGATGATTAATGAAAAACAGTGGCTGTTGACGATCGAGTTAATTCAGATCCAGAAATGGAATCAGAGACCGGACTGGGTCAAATGCGGAGGAATCAGGTGTTACCTGACGGGATGACGGCACGGACAGATCAGGATCAGTCGCTGTCGCTGTCGCTGCTGCTGTGGCCATGGTGGTCGTGGCCGTGCTCATCCTTCTTCTTCTTCTTCTTGTCCTTCTTCTTCTTCTTCTCGCCCTCGCCCTCGCCCTCCCCGTGGTGGATCTTGTCCTTCATCTTGTCGATGAGGCCTTCCTTGTGCTCCTCGCCGTGGTGCTCCGGCTTGTGATCCGCCCCGTGGTGCTCCGGCCTGTGCTCGCCGTGGTGGTGCTCATCGGGCTTGTGACCCTCCTCCTCCTTCTTGTGGCCGCCCATGTGGAGGGTCTCCTCGATCTTGTGGATGATTCCCGACATCGTTGCCAAGCTCTCCGGTGAAGCCTACGTAATTTCGCTCGGATCCGATCTGATGATAGATAGAGGTGTGGATTGGAGTCCGTGAGGGAATGGTAAGGCTCGGGGGTCCTCATTTATAGGCTCACGTCACAAGGAAGGGAGAGAACTGTAATTACGCAGAGTCAAATAGATAAATAAAAAGTAATAATATTAAATGAAGAAGATAGGGATTTTTATCCAATTTCCGATTTTCGTAACGTGCTGACGTGTACGCGGCGGATGGTTCCATTTTCCCCATCAACATTTTGTCACTCCCTATGGATCTGGTAAAATTTGCACTGACACGGTAACACGTTGTTGGGCCGGACTTCTTGTGTCATGTCTGCACGGTTCAATAATTTCATTAAGTATGTTAAGCTAGATAATTCTCGAGTTGGGTTAGCACGATAATCTAATTAAGGAAATTTAAAAAAATCTAATAAATTATCAGATATTATTGAATGATAAAAGAAATTCTTTTATAAGTTCACCTGTAATTATAAATAAACCACAATCAAGATAATACTATGCCTTACCGTATCGTGCCGAACCAGCATGATTTGTCACCTCTAACTCCCTGTCCTCCATAACCCATGATGACTATCCATATTATTACATGGGAACGCACTACTTATATGACACACTCAACATAGTTTTACCAACCCAGAGAAGAGAGGAAAAGGAAAAGAAGACAAATTCGACATGGCAATCTTGTATGCAGCAGTTGCCGAAGAAAGAGCCGATGATGATATCACCTTCGAGCGGCCTTGGCAGAGGTTTGTGATAATTTTGAGCCATCCATTACTCCGAATCAAATGTATGTGTACGTGTGTCTGGTCTTTTCCATGAGTTAGAGCAAAGTCATTGAAAGAGGAAGAAGGACCACGAGCATATGTTACAGGAGTGACGCAGAGAAATGGACAAGAGTTGCTCTCCTTCATTCAATCCTGCCAAGCACAAGCTGAAACTCGTGCTGTGCTCAAGAAATTGGACTAATATCTCCTTCTTTTCGTATTCCAAGGTGGATGCTGCTCCCGTTAATAAGAGGCAGGAACCTAGGCTATGTACATCGACTCATGGAACGGAATTAGATCTTCAACTTCATATTCTTCAAACATGAGCAAAGAGGGAAAATAAAATTCTTAAAACAGTTAGATATTTTAGCCGAGAAATGGATGGGAATAAAGGGCAACCAGCAGGTGTCGGCAAAAAGGCCGGCCGGCCGACCTCCCAAGCTTTCCGAGCCACGCCACGTGAGTACGAACACGTGTCATCAACTCGGCGGTTGATGTATCGTTCAGCCACGGGACCACGTTACCGTGCCGACACGGCGTGAACCTATTTTCGTGTGTGTCGTGTCGGCACTGCACGGCATTTTGATCGGTTCAAAAGTTTCCCCACCAACACTAATATCTTGTGTTTCAGGTCCCATTTTTAAAAAATAAATCTAAAAATGAACTTTAAGGTAATAATTACTCTATTAAATTAAATTTTACATTAATTTTAAGAAAATATTGAATTAATTATTAAAAATAGATTTTTATTTTTTAATATAATTAATTATTTCCCCAATTTTCTAATATTTTCATTTTAATTTAAAATATAAATCTCATGTTTCGGGTTGTCCCAAATGTCACAGTTGACCAGAAAACCCCCGCCCTTATACGATTTTTCCCCCCCCGCCCCTGTTCATCCATTCATTCGATTTTCTTTTATATATATATTAAAATTTTCTTTTATCCTTCGTTGCCGACAGTCACTCATTCTCTTTAAGATATCTTATCCCGACCCGACTAGGGGGGAACTCTTGCCCCATGACAATTGCCAGTCTCTATCAGGTCTGATGTTGATGTCACTCTCGACACGAACAACATTACAAAAGAGGCCGCTCTCAGTTATGGTAATGGAATGGTCTCCACATATGGCCGCTCTGAGGTGCTCTAGCCGGATCATACGGTTGCCCATTACAAAATCTCTTGTATTCTCTATTGAGACCATGACTGTTATGGTAAGAATTTAACGGCATGTTTGGATCGAGGGATTCAGTGGCATCGATGGGAGGGGAGGTAAAGTATATAAAAGGATTATTATACCTTATATATATATTTAATTGTTGAATTTAATGATAAATTTTATAATTTCACCACTATTCCCCTTATCCCTTTCAGAGGTAGCAATTCGGACTAGTACGAAATTTTTGAACAATGTCAGCATAGCATAAATTTACTATTACCATCCATCATCTTAAATAATCTATAAATCTTAGATATAGCACAAATCATATAAATTATTACCTTTTTAAAAATAAATCATATTTCAAATTTTTTTATGATATAATTAATTAATTAATTCAAATTTTATATTAATTTAAATAAAAATATTAAAATATAATTATATATGTGGATAATTAAACATTTAAAATTTTGTACTTATGAGTGAGACGACCCAATTTCTAAGGTAACTTGAAAATACCGATCCAGACACGGTTTTTAGTACTATGCTCAAACCATGCCAAAATTTGTCACCTCTATCCTTCTCTATTCTCTCACTTTTGAAAGGGTAGAAAAATAAAGTGTTAAAATGACAACTCATTACACATCAGAGGTGTTAGTCTGTTGGTAAGCTGATAATAAGCGATAAACTAAATTTAAGATTCGAAACTCTCGAAAGTTGTTATTTATGAATTAATAGCTAATCTCATACTGTATAATATATCATTTAATGAATTAGTCAATTGTTATAACATCAAGACGCTATTAATATAAAAAAAAATCATTACTCTATGAACCTCCTAAATAAAATTACCAAATAATGGATTTCCTTATCCATCCGAATCCTTGAATCCATACATACCCTAAGAGTACAAGATGCCGGACGGAATAGTGTGGCTCTGGGCCGGCCTGGCCTGAGACACTTCCCATGGCCCGGCGGCCAATCGCAGGTTGCGTTGAGAGTCCATGATACTCATGACCCAAAGCCACTCACTCTGTGGACCGAAAAACTACCTTACTCTGCACGAAATGCTCATCTCCTTCAACCAGCCATAATGTTCAGTTTTAGTTGGTGAGGAGGAGAGGATGCAAAGTGCCAAAGGCATATGGCTTCCCCCTCTTTTAAGCCGCCTAGACCTCTCTCGCTCTTTTTTTTTTTTTCCTCCGATGCAATCAAACGCTCCGTAGGACTCAGTGATCTGATAATTCACCAGCAATGAAAACGAAATGTGCAATCCCATTTTTCTTCTCAGTGCACTGTTCATGTCCCCACTGCTTTTTACTGTCATTATCATTGTTGTTCTTGTTATTTTTAGAGTCCGGTGTGGTATGACAACTCGGGTTCGAGCTGAATCATGTCGATAAGAGATAAGTGAACCCACAATGGTCGATTATGTCTACTACCTAGATTATTTGCTATTCCTCTTCAAGACTATTGTCGTTATTACTATTATTGAGAAGAGTAAATTAGAGACACCCCCGCCCCCGCCC
>CXYZ01024283.1:1764869-1847671 GCA_900006705.1 Sonneratia caseolaris | reverse complement strand
CCCGCCCCCGCCCCCGCCCCCCACTAGAGTATATCAGTACAATCATGACACGGTCTGAACAGTTCAGCCGAATAATCCTCGATCGGATCTTGCTCTCTCCTTTTTCCATTCATTTCACTTCTGGCTGTATTTAACAACCCGTGCTTTGTGCCTGCATTTTCTTTCATTATCGAGGAGATTTCCTTCATCTCATTGTTATGCTCCTTGACTCTGAGCAGAACCTCTGGCGTTCAACCTCACTCCGGAGTGGCCATGCATCATCACAAAAAGTGGGGCCAAAGAGGAGCTACGCTACAACAACAGCAGCAGCAGCAGGAGGGCCACCTATGACAGGACCAGGAGAAAGCCAAGGCTCACCCGACTTGGAAAGCGATATCTCACGCTCCAATCACAACGCGCAAAACCCCTCCGTGCATTTAATCTTCAAATTCCCTCTCTTTTTCGGACTGAGTCATAGTGACACCTCCCCCTGTCCCCATCTACTTTTTCCCCCTCTTTATTCACTGCCGTATGAATAGCGGTCTCCAACTCAGTGGGCGAGCGAGAGAAAATCAAGAAGAGGAATAAAGGGGGTTATTATTGTCCAAGAACCTCACCTTTCCTTTTTGCTTTACATGGCTCCTTTCCGAACACCCACAAGCTGCAAAATAATTGCCCATATAATTAAGGGAAATGATAATAACAATAATTATATAATAATCTCTCCTTTAACTGTTTGAGGAAAAAGAAAAAAAAAAGTGGGGAAATAAAGCAATGTCGGTTTGTGGGAAATTCCCTGCTCCAGCTCTCCAACCCGTAACCCGTTGTCGTGTCGCTCAGTTGTCACTATGTTTTCCTCTGTAGAAACCCACTTGCCTTTATTTGTTTCAAAAACTGGTCTCAGCGGAGAAACATGGACGATCTCCGTTTTCCTGCACTGCAGTGTCAGGTGATGGTGTTGTGAGCCCTGCAGATCCTGGGAATCCAAGTGAGTTCTTGGACCAAAAAAAAAAAAATCTGTGCTTTCGCTTGCCCTTTGATGCTATGTTTGCTGCACGTTTCTTGCCTGTGGGTTTTGTTGTTTATTTGGGTGAATAGTATGCCGTGCATTGAGCTGAAGAAAGGGAGACTGATCTCTGAGATTTACAGAGTTTCTGTTGTTTTTTATTCTTGAGTCCTTGGATTTGAATTTCAGCTGGTGAAGGAGTGCTCCTGGGCTTGTTTTTCTGTTTCATTGCTGATGGAGGACAGGAAAGGCTGTTGCTTATTAGCTAATAAATGGTGCGGTATTCCCTTAAATTATGATGAACGCATTTGGGTTGGAAATGTCCCCAGCTCCATTTTTGTCCTTTCAAGTTCATTGCATGCAGGTTCTAGCTCATGCTTTCTAATTTTCTCTTTTGATGGGATTCGAATCTGAGTTCAACTTTGTGCTTGTTAAGCCAGGTGCAGAACTTCGATTAGCAGATTCAGGAGTTCACTGTTGTGTAACAGTTCATGCTCTGAGCTCGAATGCAGGATGCCCCTTTACTGTGTCCCAACAATGGGAAGAATATTCAGCCTAGGCAGGCTCTCTGGATTTGCCATTCTGCTTTTACTATTGGTTAATCGAACAGAGCAGCTGCAGTCCTCCCAGGCTCAGACTCTCATCAGGATCCAGCGGCTCCTAAACAATCCGCCCGTGCTAAGCAGCTGGAACGATGGCACTGATTTCTGCAATATGGATCCCAACTCATCTCTCACCGTAGTTTGCTATGAAGATACTGTGACTCAGCTCCATATAATCGGTGACAAGGGAACCTATCAGTTGCCTGAAAACTTCTCCATGGAATCTTTTATAACCACTCTCGTGAAGCTCCCCAACCTGAAGGTCCTCAAGTTGGCATCCCTCGGCCTGTGGGGCCCACTTTCAGGCAAGGTCGCCCGCTTGTCATCCCTCGAGATATTCAATCTTAGCTCCAATCTCATCTCAGGCCCGATTCCGGAGGAGCTCTCATCTCTCATGAACCTCCAGACGCTGATACTTGATGAGAATGCATTCTCTGGTCAGTTGCCTGATTGGATTGGTCAGCTCCGGGACCTCACTGTCCTGAGCGTGAGGAAGAATTCCTTCAACGGATCTTTGCCCGACTCTTTGGGGGATCTTGACAATCTCCGGGTTCTCTCTCTTTCACATAACCGGTTCTATGGATCAGTTCCTGATCTCAGCCGTTTGGCCAACCTTCAGGTGCTCGACTTTGAAGATAATTCTCTTGATGGCCCGTTTCCTAAAATGAGCACCAAGTTAGTAACTATCATACTGAAGAAAAACAAGTTCAGATCGGGAATACCAGCTGATCTCAGCTCATTCTATCAACTTCAGCTGCTTGACCTCTCCTTCAACAGCTTCGTGGGCCCCTTCCTCCAGCAACTCTTTGCCCTCCCTTCCATTAACCATATAGATATTGCTGGGAACAAGTTCACAGGAATGCTCTCTGAGAACCAATCTTGTAATGAAGAGTTAATGTTTGTAAACTTGTCCTCGAATCTCCTGACAGGACATTTGCCCAATTGTTTGTTGAACTTGAAGAAGGTGGATGTCCAGTATGCCGGGAATTGTTTATCCTTGGGTGATCAAGATCAACGGCCAATTTCATTTTGCAGGAATGAAGCGTTGGCTGTTGGGGTTTTACCGATCAACAAGAATCAGAAACGGGCTACTAAGATAATTGTTTCCTTGGGAATAACTGGAGGGATTATTGGTGGCATCGCACTCGTTGGTTTAGCTTTCTTTGTGGTTAGAAGAAATGGCATCAACAGGCCAAACAAGACTCCTCGAACGAGGCTAATTTTGGAGACTGCGTCAACCGGGTACACCTCAAAGATACTCAGTGATGCAAGTAAGACTAATTTTTTGAGCTTGAATTTAATTATTTTGGGAAGGAAAACCAAATGGAAAGTGTTCTAGTTAACTCCTGCTCAGATCTTATGTAGCTTGACGAGATATGATATAATCCAAAACATAAGGAAAGCTTGAAAAACTGTAACATATTATGAAATTCACAAATCTATAACTTGTGGCTGTCTTCTTATCATTCCTGGCTCAATTTGAAGGGTATATACATCAAACTATGAAACTTGGAGCACTCAGCCTTCCGGCTTATAGGACCTTCTCCTTGGAGGAGATTGAAGAAGCTACAGGCAACTTCAATTCATCTGCTTTCATGGGTGAAGGTTCGCATGGTCAGGTATGTAACATTAGTTTGAAATATATATGGTTAAAGCCATATTTGACAACTATGCAGTTGCTCCTGTATTTCCACCCTTTTCTGCAATGAGAAAGTCACATCCTTCTAATCTCAACAGAAGCATCTTTCTTGAGAGAACTTTAACATCAAACTTCCATCTGCTGCTTCCTGTCTTACAATTAATTTCAAAGCATTGATAATTCTTTTGATGCTCACGCTTTTTTCGATCTCAGATGTATAGGGGACAGCTGAAGAATGGTTCTCTAGTTGCGATCAGATGCCTGAAGATGAAAAAGAGCCATGATGTTCAGAACTTCATGCACCACATAGAACTAATCTCAAAGCTCAGGCATCCGCATGTGGTCAGTGCACTGGGGCATTGCTTCGAGTGCTACTGGGATGACTCAAGCGTCAGTAGAATCTTTCTTGTTTTCGAGTATGTGCCTAATGGCACATTAGGAAGTTGGCTCTCTGGTAATCTACGTCTAACCTCCATTCCACTTTTCATTACAAAGAGCTGTGCACTGATGTTAGATGATGTGAATATCCCCGAAAGCTTACTCTATAGAGAGGCAGACCATTAAGATGTATTAGCCACAGCTTACATAGAATAAACTTCAAATAGGAAAATGAAAAATAGAACATTTTTTGAGTAAAATACTTGCTAATGAACCGCGTTGTCCTTTGCATTTCCCATGTGTTATTAAGAACCTTGAAGATTCTGATCACTCCCACGAGACTCCATGAATCCATATTCCAATTGAACTTTAAATGATCTATCTATTTAAGATAGGAAGCTGAGCCTGTTACTCCTTCCATAGGACGGCGTTCAAGGCAATTGCTGACCTGGGCGCAGAGGATTGCTGCTGCAATAGGGGTCGCAAAGGGGATTCAGTTTTTGCACACAGGGATCATGCCCGGGCTGTATTCGAACAACCTGAAGCTAACTGATATACTGTTGGATCAGAACCTTGTTGCGAAAATAAGCAGCTACAACCTTGCTCTACTGGGAGAGGACTTGGGAAGGGTATGGAAATGAATACTGTCATTACCTTTTCAGCAGTTATTCCCCTTTTTCTATTTCTTTTTTGTTTTCTTCGGACTTAGTGATGCTTGCCATGTAGGATGGCAACAAATCTTCATGCAGTGGGTCCAAACAAATTGCCTCTAGGTATGTAAACTGAGTGTAGCCATAAGCAAGTGATACAATCTCGTGTTTGCTCATTCAATTGTTTGCTCCTGGATCCGTTGCTCCTGCAGGGTAAATCATGCAGATAAGAACGATATCTACGACTTTGGAGTGATCCTACTAGAACTTATGGTGGGAAGACGACTCAAATCAAAGAATGAAATTGACGGCGTAAAAGACCAAGTAAGACCTCTCCAAGAAAGACGGTCTTCTCATCCTAATTCTTATCCCATCCACATAATTACATTGATTTTGAGCCTGCAGGTACAGGCGAGTGTAGCAGCTAATGACGTGGCTCGGGGGAGCATCATCGATCCAACAATCCAGAGGGCATCATCAGACCAATCCTTGAGAACAATGATCGAGATCTCCCTGAGATGCTTGCAGAGTGACCCAGCAGACCGGCCCTCCATTGAGGACGTGCTGTGGAACTTGCAGTTTGCTGCTCAGGTCCAAGACGCGTGGAGGGACTCTCACAGCAGTGAAGGTTCCCTGGGCTCACCCTCGTAGCCATAGAGACATTGTATTGCCTCTGCCTCCTCAGAATGCAATAGTCCCTCGCCTGCTTATTCAGTGTACATTCAGAAGTAATGGTGAAGCTTTCTTGGCCACTTTCGGAAGTTCCTTGCCCTCTGCTTATATAGAACATCTTCTCGACCTGTTTCATATGACAGCACCTTTGCTAGAAAGCCAAAAGTAGAGAACATTCCGCACGTCCAAACATGTCTTAATTTTCGGACTTCTCCATCGTCGTTTGTGGTCATGAGAAAAGTTACTATGACAGATGATCTTTCCATTGCAGCAGAATGCCCAAGCACTCCTCACAAAGAAAAAAGGGGCGTTACTTTCCTCAGCAAGATTCAGACCTTCACATCGCGAAGTCGGCCCGAACTCCGGACTCCCCCTGTTTTGTAGATTTCCTCGAGACAGTCTCGGCAACATGTATAGTGTAAATGTACCAAAACTCCCTCGGATGGGATGCTGAAACTCGAAGGTTTATCATAACTGATAAATCACTGTCTCTAAGAGGCACTACCTATATCTTCAGACTGAAATTTTCGTAGCAGCAAGCTTCGAGTGCTCTCATATTTTCGTCTCCTATCGACTCGGCTCTTGTTTGCGTGACTGCTGTGCCAGAAAGTAGAAACTACAGGACTAGTCTTGCAAATATAAACAAAACTGGGGTTTATTTACAAGGTTCTGATTTTCAGCCGAGTGCGTGGAGTGGAAGGGAAAGATTCGAGACTTTGGGGGTGCCAGCCAATTAATAACTTTTGTGGGCAAAGTGGCCACAAAGTCAAAAGATCAGGGTGCGAAGTTGATGGAGGCAAGGTATCAGGGGCGTGGAGAACCAATAACCTCTGGAGAAGAATTGCATCACCAACCGATACCATGTGGTTTTTTTTTTTTATAAAGAGAAAAAAAATGTTCGGGTGGTCCCCCCAGGCGGTTCCTGTAGCCTGTAGAGTATACTTTCCCAATCCAGTGAGTGAGGTGGAGAGGACGACACATTTCTGCATCGTGTGTGTATACATGTACACATGTGTCTTATACACACACACATATATATATATTTATATAATGTTCTTCTCCAGAGAGAAAATCGTTGGTCAAGCATTTCTTCTCTTCTTCCCTTCCGCCATTGAGCCGGAGCCGGAACCGGAACCGGAACCACACCGACGTCACGTTCTGACGAGTGCCTACGTCCGTCGACATCGATAGCCTGACCAACTTTCCCGAGAGAATCCCGCAGCTGAACAATTGCTGCCAATTCTCTTACGAGGAGTGATTGTTCTGAAACACGTGCGATTTTAGGGTTTCAGACCATCCGCTTCGCCATTCGTTCAAGTCTCAGAACTGCCGGAACCGCGATCCGTTCCTAAACATGTACCAGCCTCCCAGCGCCGATGTTAACCACCTGGTATCGCCGACGTCGTCCCAGTCCCTGACGAGGACCATGAACGGCTCCCACAGGTTCACGATCCAGGGCTACTCGCTCGCCAAGGGCATGGGTGTGGGCAAGCACATCGCTAGCGACAATTTCACCGTCGGTGGTTACCAGTGGGCGATCTACTTCTATCCGGACGGGAAGAACCCTGAGGATAACTCCATTTATGTGTCCGTCTTCATTGCGCTGGCTAGCGAGGGCACCGACGTGAGGGCTCTGTTCGAGTTGACCTTGGTCGACCAAAGCGGGAAGGGAAAGCACAAGGTGCACAGCCACTTCGATCGGTCGCTTGAGAGCGGTCCCTACACCCTCAAGTACAGAGGCAGCATGTGGTATGTCGCCGTTTTACCTATTTATTTTCTTTCTTAATTACTCTTCCTAGCTCTTTTTTTGAATGGAATACGTTCTTTTCCATGTAGCTTTGCTGAGTTGATTAATTGCTGGATTGTAAGCTCAAATAGATCTTAGACTCTGAATTTGGAGAGGATGAATGTTGGAGGCTGTTCATCAGACACAGACCTTCGTGGAATTGCTTATGATTTATTCAGTTGTTGTTTTTGAATGCAATGATAGTAATATCAGCAATTCAATTTTGGCATGAAAACCTGTGAGATCTTCTGCTGCATCTAGCTGAATAGAATTGCAAGCCCTAGAGTGCTTATAGATGCTCCAGGCTCAAGTTGACTCAACTTATCTTCATGCTCGAGGCACACGGCCTCATTCTTAATTGTTGTTGGATTATCCAAGCGTGCCTTCTTATATTATTTATAGAGATGATACTCTTTTATTCCCACCTGTAAGATGATATTCTTTTTTTTTGCTTGTTTTAGGGGCTACAAGCGTTTCTTCAGGCGTGCAATGCTTGAGACTTCAGATTTCCTTAAGGATGACTGCTTAAAAATCAACTGTACAGTAGGCGTTGTGGTTTCAGCAATAGACTGCCCGAGGTTGCATTCGATACAGGTTCCAGAATCTGACATTGGTGTGGATTTTGCCATGTTATTGGAGAATGAGGAAGGATCGGATGTTACTTTTGATGTTTCCGGGGAGAAGTTCTGCGCTCACAAGCTTATATTAGCCGCCAGGTCTCCTGTGTTTGAAGCTGAATTATTAGATTTGATGGATAAAGAAAATCATGAAGTAGTCATAAGTGACATGGAACCTAAAGTCTTCAAGGTATGTTCTTCACATGGTTTGATGCCTTAGAATATTTCAACCGTGAACTCTGGACTGTATCTGTCTTTAACTTTGGATTTTTTGAGCAGGCCCTACTTCATTTCATATATAAAGATAATCTTAGTGAGGACGAGGAGCAATCACTGTCTGGTTCTTCTTTCCAGATGCCTGTACCAGAGACTTTGGTTGCAAAGTTACTTGCTGCAGCAGACAGATACAGCTTACCCAGACTGAAACTGATATGTGAATCTGTGCTCTGTAAGGATATAACTGTGGACTCTGTTGCTGGGATTTTGGCCCTAGCTGAGCGGCATCATGCTGTGGATCTAAAATTTGTTTGTTTAAAATTTGCTGCAGAGAACCTTGTAGGTAAGTCTTTTGCTCATCGAAATGTCATTTGAATTTCTACTCAGCAGAAAACTTTGATTGGTGGTTTTACACAATATTGTGTTTCTGTGTTTCTCTGAAGAGTGTGCTTGCAGTTAAGACACATATATCATGTGCTTAGTGCGTGAATCATGCCAATCTGACTGCACAATCATAACTCTGCAGTTCTAGAACATAATTGTAGTTCTGGAAGCAGGCAACAATCTATGTGGCTGATGTTCAGATAACCACCTCATTTTAGATGACAGGCTTGCTAGCTGATGTTTCTTTCTTTCTTTCCTTTCTTTGATATTCATTTGCATTTATAAATTGTGGGTGCCTGGTTTCCTTTACCAACCATGGTTATTATAGCTGCGTTCTCTCATGTATATTATATACCTTATTCACTCCATGCTCCATGCTCGTTGCCTTGAATGGTCAGTTAAGTGAATTTTGGGATTATGAATTTTACTTTCTTTATCCTGTAGACTTCTTGGTTTTTCATATGACTTTAAAGTTGATACAGTCACAGTCAATTAATTGCAGCCAATTCTGTTTTTAATGCTGTTTCCTCTCCTGGAGACCCCGAAGTTGTTGAAAACCCGGGGATCGAGAACGAGGCTTAAGGTTTTCATTGCTTTTACATGTTGATGATTGGTCCTTAGGTTCTCCACATTTCCTGGTTCAAGCTTGATAAAATCCTTTTTCCTGATGATGCAGCTGTTATGCGTTCAGATGGATTCCAATACCTCAAAGAGAACTTCCCGTATCTTCAATCAGAGCTCCTAAAGACAGTTGCAGGATGTGAGGAGCAGCTCAGTGGAGGGGGGTCAAAGAGTCGTAGTGTGTGGGCCCAATTCTCGAATGGAGAAGAGATGAACGATCAAAGTATAGGACAGCTGAACTGGGAAAACTTGGGGGTGGGGACTCAGAGTTTGTGGGCCCCGCTCTCCAACGCCAGAGGAGATGGGAGTAGTAGAGATCCACTCGGGCAAGGTAACTGATTCGGGAGGGCATGTTGGTGTCTGTGTTGTATTGGAGTATTAGCTGAACTAAAGGGCGGAAAGGGCAAGCGAATGGTGGTATAAAGCTCTCTTTTTTTGCAATTGGACTTTTTCTCTGTAACATCTGATCCTGTTAGTTATTTAGTGATGGTTCGTAATTAGCTGATTCATATAAGCTGGACCCGGTGAACTGATCCTTGCTGAGCTTGGGCTTTGTTGTGTCCGTCTGTAAATTGTCCTACAGAGGAGAGTTGCATTTTTCGCTGCTGATGGTGTTGCCCTTGTCTTTGTCTTTATCTGTTTGCTTCTGTGTTCCAGTTCGTACTTAGTTCTGCTCCTGTACTTGTCCTGCAACATCGAGTTTGGCTCCTGTACTTCAGAACGTGAGCAAGAAGTGGCTCAGCACTTGACACCAGCCAGGTGATCGACCATGGATCTGCAATACCAACAATTACAACGTTAATCAATCAACCTAGGCATTTCGCTGGTGTCGAGAGATCACACGGAGAGAGACGGAGAGAGAGAGAGCAGCAGCATTTCTGCCCCAATCAGATGTCATCTTTTCTCGGTCCAGTATGGATGGCCGGAGGAGCATGATGATTTTGAGGCCATTTTGAATGTAAGACAAGGGACTGAGAATGCAGATTCGATCATCGACGGTGCCCTAGCTTTCTGCGGTTTCGTATGATATCCCCCCGCCTTCAGTTCTCCTCATTCGTCGTACCTGAGGGCCCGTGTACGTCCAAATGGGTCTAATTCTAACCCGTCAACTGGGACACTCGATTGGTTTGGTCGAGCCGTAGATCGAAGGTCAAAAGACTGACAATCTTGAATCTCATCTATGCTGTCGGTGGGGACTCTAACTAGTGATTGATTACTCGTGGGGGTTCATTTCATGCGACCAAGGCTCGAATGGGAAGAGTAAGAAGGAATCAGAAGTGGGGAAACCGCTAGCACATAACTGGAGTGAGGGGGGAAAAGAATTCAAGAATTGGATCTGATGCCGTGTTGCTGCCATTCTCAATTAATGACTCATAGGTCTTGTTTAATTCTCAGGGGTAGAACTCTCAATGACACCTTTATTCCATCTTCCTCCCAAGTGTTCTGGTCCGGTCCCATGATGTCCCTCATATAGCCAGTAAAAGAACCCACTTTTAACTTTTCATGAGGAAACGTGAATTGATTGCTGCACAGTGCCTGTAGATGAGCACCGAGCATTGAATGGTAAACAGAGCATGATTATGATTAGTCCTTCATTAGCCCCCATTGATTTCAAAGTAAAAAAGGTCTCCTTCTCGGAGAAACTTAGATCCCTTCCTGTCTCTCGCAGATTGCCAATTAACAGTTTTCCTTTGACCCAGTTCTACTGAACCTCTCCCTCTTCTCTCCTAAGAAAGCAGTTCACTGTACATCACGAACTGCAGAATCCCCCCAACCAAACAATGTCCAGAGCTTCTCTCTGTCCATCCCTCCTACTTCTCCATCTCACGTTCTCAATATCGAAGGACCCAGTTGAGTTCTTTAAGAAAGTTTAACTATCAGCTCCGACTCCGAGGAAATCTATGAAGGTGGGAGCATTCATCCTCTTTCGACCGATCCTGCTTTCGTCTGAACCGGAGACAGAGTCGTCCGCGGAGACCTCCGAGTTGGAGCAGTCCGAGTTGCCCGAGCGGTCGAGCTCCATGGCCGTTGCTCTTGGCACAGCAAGAGCTAGGTGTCTGTCAGAGCTCACGTTTTCTTCCATCACTTTCGAGCTTGCCCAATTATTTCCTGGTGGCCCTGCAGTGGAAGCATTGCGTACGTAAAATCAGTTAATTACAAGAAAAAAAAAATCATGACTGATGCAGGCAGAATCATAAGAATGGGCACTGTTCTTTCCCATATAAAATGCATTTTAATAAGAAGTGGTTTTATGGAAGATGGCCTCGGCTCATCAAGTGATCTGAACTGAACAGACTTTTGCACAGCACAAAGATGAAATAAAAAACCATAATTTTTATGCTTTTACTTCACCAGAATTCAATAGAATCAAGACCAGAACAAACATGAATAGCTCGAACACGTTTTGTTCTGTCACTGACCTGTCTTCGAAGGAGACATAGTCAAGAGAGGTGCTTTTGCCGAGGAGGGAGTGAGCGAGAGACCGGCGCACAATGTCCCACTGCCGGGCTCGTCCACATTGCACGTGACTGTCGAGTCGCTGCAAGCTTTATCCTGATCCTGACCGGCTTTCGGGCCGAGAGCTGGGTTGCAGTGTTTGCTGACTCTCCTCCTGTAGTAGACACTGGAATGGTGCTGCTCCCTGTGTTTCCGGGCCATTATCACGTGCCAGTGGTTCTTCACCGTGTTATCGGTCCTCCCGGGGAACAGCCGTGCGATCGCGGCCCATTTGTTCCCGTAGAGTCGGTGCGCCGCCAGCAGCTTCTCCTCTTCATCGTCGGTGAATGCCTTCTTGTTGATCCTTGGATCCAGCTGATTGAACCACCTCAGCCTGCAACTTTTTCCTGCTCAGGTGAAGATGGAAAGCAAGGAAAGAGGTGAAGTTTAGTCGAGGGCCCAACGATTAATGTGATGAAAATAAGGTAAGGAAAGGTTAGACATTTACGCGAAAGCTGAGGAGATGTCAGAAGGTTTTCACGATTCCTAGCTGAAAAAAATTTGAAAAACGACAACTCTGAACAGCCATATGACAATCACCTGATCTTCCTTCAAGGTGCTGGGCGATCAAGTTCCAGTTCTGAGGGCCGAACAGGGCGACGAGCTCCTTGAGCTTGGCGTCTTCGGCAGGTCTCCAGTGGCCCCTCGCGCAGAGCTTAGCGCGAATCAGCAAGCCGCCTTTCACGATTTCATCACCATCCGCAACGAGATCGATCTTTCTCTCGACGGTCTTCAGCAAGGGACAGGGCATTTCAAGCCCCACCCGCCAGCCTCCGATGGATTCTTTCTCACTACGGCAGTCGGTGCCGGTGGCGAGGGAGAGCTCAGGACGTGGAGGCAACAAGCTGATTCCTCGAAGCCCGTTGGAGCCATTGGCAGAGCTCTGACGGTTGTGAAGGCTCATGGTGGCCGGAGAGGACGGACTTTGCTGGGTCTTCAACCCAGTGGGCAGTGAGTGGAAAGAAGGGTCGCAGAATTACTGAAGGAAATTAACCTTTTCTATCCTCCTTTTTCCCCCCTTCAGGCAAATAGGCAGAAAATGAGGCACTTTTCTGCGAGAGCAAAGGTAGAGGAAAAGGGATCTGTATCCTATTATATTGAGCAGACAGAGGCAGGGTGGCAATGCGTAACGCTTACAACAGAATGTGGGGGGTGGAAATAACCAAGAAAACATAGGTCAGATGGTTCGGGGATCTTTGCACAGTAAGTAGAATCTTGGCTCGAGTCATGTGAACACGATCGAACCCTCTCTAGGCCAAGAAGAACCCGGCAGTCAGTGCTGCTATGTGTATGGGCATTTTTGTGATACACAACCCAAGAAAGAGAGGGAGATAGATAAAAATCAAAGGAAACTTACTAAAAAATACTGAGGGATTCTGAATTCGACCGAACCGTCTAATCTTGCTTAGCCAGTTTTTCTCATGCCCATCTCCAACAATCAATCATTTTAGATCCATCCATCTAACCCGGACCGGTGCACTGTGCCGAAGAGAAGAGCCGTGAGAGACTCAGGGCCTTCCTCTCAGGGCGTTAAGGGGCCTAGCCATCTCCTGTTCTGCTGCTGCCGCTGCTGCTGCTGCTGCAACTACTACTGATAGATACGACGTCGATTACTAGTATTTTAATTCTCGGGAATGACAAATAGACCCCTGTAAGCACGAGGGACGTGGGACTATTTATGTGCGCAAGTCGAGATCCGCACGTGTGGTGTTGTCGCCCTAACTTCTCATGCCCTGATTACATGGGATTTGGAACCTTGCTAGGCTCGACTCCGGGTTTAATCTAGATTCGAATCCATCCTTTAGAAATTATATACAAGATCTTCATGAAACTCGATTTCTGCTCATCCGATTAGAATGCGAGTTTATCGTGGTATATAATCACGTTCGACTCTTCATGCATGCAACCCTTTTTTAATTCTGATCACGTTGAATAATTAAAGTAGCCATAGAGATTAAATTGCCTTTGATTTATAGTAGTAGAACAGCTTACCCTCTAAATATATATATAATATAATATCATATTTGATCCCTTTTCCTACATAAAATAGTCTTAATATATTATATAATATGATTTCGCATAATTTTCAAAAAGAATTTACCAAAAAATTCCGTACGAACAAGTTAAATATAAAATAATATTATTTAAATTATTAATTTAATTAATTAAAGCGCTCGTACCCTTCAATAATTTACACATTTATTTCTCTCTTCCTTATGCTTTGTTGAATGTCAAGATCATTAATTTCCCCCCACATTTTACGGCTTTACTTTATTTATATATATATATTATATAACATATCCACCAAAACATTAATTTTTTTTCAAATATTTATATTTTATCATATTATAGAATGTATATAAGTTAAAAAATGTATAAGGATATTATATTAAAATTTATTTTCTCCAATGTATTTCACTTGAATGAGCAAATATATATAATTAATTCTAAGGAAAAAAAAGAGGATGATGGAACTACCGTAGGCGTAGTAGAGTGGTTCAGCACTTATCATCTCAATGGGAGGACTCGAGTTCGAGTCTCACATGCGGCGGAGAGTTTCTTAATCCCTTAAATGGGCCGACTCGGGATAATCCGAATTAATTAGCCGGACAGAGTCCAACTGAAAACCTACCGTTTCTACCAAAAAAAAATAAAAAAAGAGGATGATGGATGTTTCCATCATTATCTATCTATGTATATGTATTTATTATTATTTTTTTATTATTATTTTATTTTACTTGCTGCAAAGGGTAAATATAACTGGTTATTCTTTTATTAAATTATCAAATGAATAATTTAATAATCGAATATCATATTTTTGAGGTTAATAAAAAAAAATTTATGGATTCTGATCCGATTGCATATTAATCTCGACGTGTGTTTCAACTGGTTTTGAAATATTGTGCAGTAAAAACATAAGTAATTCATCTGTCACGTTAGCAACAATGCCATAAACTCTTGCCCGTCGAGTGAGTGTACGTATCGTATCCCTTCTCCCCGGCAGATTATTTCCAATCACAATTACTTAAGATTTCTTGTTAATCTTAATTTACAGGCTAAACTCTAATAATAATAATTAAGCAATGGAGGTAATGATCCGTAGATTAATACTTTTTATAAAATAAAAAAAGAATTGAGCTTAAATTACGAGTTTGATGAAGAAAATTGCTTGAGTAATATTGTGTTGGATAACATCACCATCGATGTGTGAGTGCGTGTGCGCGTGCGTGTCTGCTGACCGAGCTGACTCATCATCATATTCCCTTCTCCTCCTCCTCCCTCACTAAACAAACCGAAAACAGCAACAGGTCCCCACTCCACGGAGAAAATCATCATTCCATCTACGGGGGAAAGGGGAGAGATGCACTCGCATGCCCCCGCGATCCGATCCGGTTTGCCGAACTGGTCAGCAGAGAGAAGGCTGGCTTGAAGCAGAGAAAGAGGTCCCGATTTCATCGCCGCCCCTCGCCGCTCACCACCACCCACACGGTGGCTCTAATCCCTCTCTCGCGTGTGCCTTCTTCCCCGATCGCAGGGTAAAATTTCCTTTCGTGTAAGAATGAATCATCCAAAAGGGCACGTGCGAATATGGCACCTCAATCGAATTAATTCAAAGCCCACGCAGCCATGGGAGCCTGCCGCAAACAACTTACTGCTTTTGCACTGCCAGGTACCCCCTGTCCCAGTCTCATTTCCTCGATCTATCGCCATTATTATACATAAAAAGATCTTAACCATATCAAAAAATTATCTTATTTTTTTGTCTTAATAAATACTAAATTTTAGATATTATGGATGGTGAAAGTTTGTCAACCTTATTTAATATTAAAGTTTTTTTAGTATAATTTTTTTTTGTAAACTATTTCTTACCCTTTTTTTCTAATATATATTTATTTATTTATTATTGGAGTGCTGAGGTCAGGTCAGGTTTTTCGTGCATGGATCTTGTCCTTTTACGAGGGACGGTTTCGCCTCTTCCGTCTTGGACGATGACGACCGTGCTGTGCGGTGGTGGGGCCCCCAGAAAGTGCGGTCGCGACCGCACACGTGTGAGGATCCGGCGGGGCCCACCCCACTTGCTTTCCAGCCCGACGGAGGGGGAGAGAGAGAGAGAGAGAGAGAGAGAGAGAGAGAGAGAGAGAGAAGCAGGAGCAGCGAAAGCTGGCCCGCGGGGAACGGCCGAAGAAAGGAGAACCGTTACGGATAACGGCGGTGGGACGTTTCCTTGGACGGTTGTGTTGGTGGGCCCCAAACAGCACCGTGGGCTTTTATTGGGCCCTAAATTAACTGCTTTTTGAAGCGATGAAAACGACAGCATATGCATTGACAACAACAACAATAATAATATCTTAGATTCTTAATTAATTAATCATTATTTATTTTGGTGGTGTCAAGGCAGTAGTGTAGCGTAGCAACGGGGGAGAGGGGACAAAGATAGGATCGGTGGAATAGGTGGTACACTTAACAAACCCACCACCCAATAAATTAATTAACTAATTGTTCGTAATATAATTTAATTTAATTTCAAAGCAAAAACTGCATTTTTTTAGGGCTACAATCTTTACCGACCATCCAGTCGGTAAAAAAAAAAATCGCATACATAGGCACACGGCGAGCATAAAAAGAGTCCAAAATTTTTTTATTTAAAAATTATGAGAAATTTTTTAAATTTGGATTTTAGGGAAAACAATTATATTAATATTAAAATAATTATATCGATAGAGTAAATAGTTCGATGGTAGTGGTTGGAATTAGGTTGTCTCTACGTAAATAGGGTAGGTTTCGATCTGCAGCTTGTCCCTGTTCGGGTCCCACGGGTTTCACCACAGTCAAAAAGTGTCGCAGGCGCCTCTAGGTACTGATTATTGGTATATCAAATCGAAGGTAAAAAAAGCAAAAAAAAAAGAGAAGGAAATTTGGCTCAAAACATTACCTGATAAAATTAAATAAGAAATTCGCATGGTAGACTCGCCGAGTCAAGCAACTTTTTGAATATAAGTTATAAAGTTTTTGAAATAATCCTTTTAACCATAAAATATTACTTTCGTAACTTATTTAAAATTTTATTATAATGACGGACTATTAAGTCATGCTAACATTAATGTGTTGACGTAAGAACTACGTCAACGTCACTGCTTAATCAATCGAACTATGTCCGAATGTATTAATAAAATCCTATAGTTAGCAAAACCAGAATCTCTCGACGATGTATATGCATGTGCATGTGTTGACTTGATGACCGACCAGCCGCTGTTAGGTGTCCCTGGTCGTATTTAATTAGCTTTGTTAGTAATTAATTGATTCTATTGACACGGTGGTATTATTTTTTTTACTTTTTCAATCTTAAATTCGAGAGAGAGTCGTAATAGGAAATTTCTCCATCATCTATATACGGTCCAGATGAGCATAGTCTAAAAATGTCTATTTAAAGAAGCGAAATTTAATAGAAGTTAAAAAAATGAATAAACTGTTTGTAGCAAAATTTGATATAAAAAATCAATAGGGATGTTCATGGTTCGGTTCAGTTTAGTCGCTGTTAAAGCTGACTGGTTTTAGTTTGGATATTATAAATCCGAACCATAACTATTATATAGC
This sequence comes from Sonneratia caseolaris, assembly GCA_900006705.1. Classification (NCBI taxonomy): domain Eukaryota; kingdom Viridiplantae; phylum Streptophyta; class Magnoliopsida; order Myrtales; family Lythraceae; genus Sonneratia; species Sonneratia caseolaris. Next base: position 1,831,030 of record CXYZ01024283.1, on the reverse strand, counting down.
CATCGAATTGAATTGTTCTGAATCAACTCTATAATTTAGTTAATCGGTTTGAATTATTTTTTTAAATAACTAAAATTTAAAATTATAATACAAACCAAACCAAATCAAATAAATTTTGTATTAAAACATAAGAAAATGAAATATATATATATATATATTAGTCTAATTTTGAACCAAATTTTAGTATTAAAAATATAGAAAATATGGTATATAATAGTAAAATAATATATATCTAACTAAGAAGTCAACATATCTATTTAAATTTAGTAATAAAAAACATTTCTTCATCTAAAAAAAATACACTGTTTGAGAACTAATTTTTTTTATTTAATTTGATTCAATTCACGGCTGGATCTAGTTCTCTGGTTCATATATATACCCTAAAAATGAATAAATTTTCCTATAAATTTATGGATCACCTTGATTTTTTTTTTGTTTTGGGCATCAAATAAAAGTCTAATTCGCAAAATTCAGGATTTAAAATTTTTTATATCCGTACTGGCTTGATCAATGTAATAAGTGAAATTTTCGAATCAATTAAAAAAAGCATTATTCACGTGTACTCACAAAAAAAAAAGTTTTAACCGAACATGTGCATCAACATCATAGTAGTTGGCTGCCTTGCCACAATTAATTCCTTATCCGAACTGAAATTTGAAAGGAAAATAAATGCGGGTTGACTCGACATGAACACGTGCAAAGGACAAATAACATGATAACAACGAAAAAAATTCTTAAATGAATCGAGACACGAACGAACACATGGGACGGATCGGATTGACAGATTGGGCCCAGCAAATTTTCTCCAACGCTCCGAACGTGCGAGGGAATAGTTCATTGATCGAATTGTACTCCGGCGTCCACTTCATCAGTGAGTGGATTTAGTTAGAATCTTATTGGTCAAGGCATATAAGATGTTCCACTAACACGAATTAACTAATATGGATTGGTTCGACTAGCTCGGCATCGCGACGGCAAGTGGTTCGAGAACAGCTCGTCTGATTCGGGTCTGATATACGCATACGTAACCGGTTTCAGAGTGTTGTACATGTGATCGAGACCTGAAATTGTTGTTCTATGTCTATGAACATCTTGGTGGGGCCATGAAATTGAAATGACATGTTGGAAAATCTATGTGCATGTGACATTGGGAAGTCAAAAGAGACTTGCCATTTTCTTCTTCCACCTCGACGTGTTCATGGATATGGCGGTCCCATTTGACATGTGAATCTCCCCCTTTTTCGTGTACCACCATCGGGACTTTTAATTGTCTTCTCGAGGAAGAAACATATGTGACTATTTTTTAATACCCAATTATTTGGTATGTGAAAATTTATCAATTTATATTTAATTCATATCATTCTCTCTATATATATATATAGTGTGAAATTATTATAACATAATATATATTTTTTATTTATAAGATCTATATATAATACTTTATTTAAATAAAAAATAGATCAAATTAAATTAATTAATTTATATACGATAGATATGATTGATTTTAAGAAATTATTCTTCCACCCACCTAGAGCAAGTAATCATGCATCATTTAAAATAAAAAAAATTACCACATTCATGCACCGTTAATCCTATCATTTTTAGGTTAAATTTATGTTTCATTAGTCCTTTTTTTTTTCCATTACATATAATAATTAAAGTGAGAATAGAATAAAGGGTACCGTGTTTATAATAAAAATTAAATTTATAATTATTTTATTATTAAATAAATAATAATAAAACTGCACTAATTCACGTTTTTGGTAGCCTTAGTCTTGCGCACGGCTTTGCCCTCCTCCCCACGCCGCATTACGAGGCATCGATTTAACTTCTGTGGCAGAACTGTAATTGGACTTCTCCTCCGTGGGAGGAATTAGTCGTCCGACGTCCTTTGTCGTGTTAGTCGTCGAGACACGCATTTTATAGCCTCTAGAACATGTATCACGGGATCGTCCTGTGCATGTTCTTGTCCTTTAGGCCTAACGCCCTAAGATGCCAGCCTTAGTTGATCGACACCGTGCAGATGGTCCAAGAGAAATGTTGATATGGTCACTGGTACTAAAATCGTATAAGTAGCCGCTTCCAACAAGTTTTTTATAAATTTAAAGTGGATCTATTTTTTTACCAAATTAAAATAAAAATTGTTACGATGTTAATTTGATATTTTATTTACTAAAAAAAAATCAATGAAGACTTCTTCTCTTTTCCCCAATTAAAAGTGGTTTTTTTTTTCTTCTCAATTTTGGATTTGATACACAACTAGTGGCTACTCCTCGTCACCATCATCATATCGTACGTGAGTCGAGTTAAGTCCACACACCACTCATGTAAATGGATCTAACCCCAACAAAAAATGTCTCTATTTTCTTCACCTTGGTACGATGCATATGATCTCGTGTCAGTGTCTATATTCCGGTCTTATTAATAAAATATTTCATATTTATATCTCGACCCAAAAAATATATTTAAAAAATGTATCAATAATTAAGATGGACTGTTGGCTGAAATAGTGGAATTTAGTCATTGTATGATCGATAACGAATGATCGGGACTAAGAAAGTAGGCATTAAATTGTACAGCGGCCTACCCTTTTGTTGACGTTGTCTGTGGACTTAGGGTTCATCCCTTTTGTGGGCATATATCGAGAAGCACGTCACAGTCGCAGCCTTTGTTGAAAAACAAAGCGCCAAAAAAGGTGAAAAAAATTGAAAACGAGGACGTACACGATGAACAATCAAATTGGACGACGACACATGGAAGAGGCGACACCGACAGTGGCGAACAAACAAGACTGGTGAAATTTACGCACCTGCTCGATTTGCAGTCAGAGCGGGCGGGTGACTAGCAGTTAATGGGGGGTACTGTTTCGGGGACAGCAGGAGAACATTCTGCAGATCTCGTCGTGCCCCTCTTCGTGGATCGATTGCTTTCAGGAGATCTATCGACGAACCAAACGGATTCTCCCTTGTCGTGAAAATCCGAGGTGGGATTTCACAGTTTTCTCTTTGGCTCGAACCAGCATTGATGGGATGGAGGTGCAATGAATTCGGTCTCCCAAGTTGCACATGAAGGGGTTCGTCCTGATCTTTGGAGTAAGATCCACCCCATCATTGATCAGACATACGGCTCAACAGCGGAGCGATGGTGTATTTTGAGTTTATGGGCTATGACGGGGACTGGTGCGATTCCCCCAGTGACCATCTATCACTTCGAAAGGTGATGGGATCGTGTCGAGACACCGACGATTAGTGGAGCATCACTTTTGCCTGCGGGGGGGGGGGGGGATAACAGGAGAAAGACAAGCTAGGAGAAAACCTAAATTCAATGGTTCCACGTAGTAATGTCGACGGACACAGCAATGATTAGGCCGGTGTTACACCACGTTCCATACTCAAAAAGAGATGACGGAGAAAGATAAAATCGGTGACTTTGCTCGGAATTCGACCGGAGGCGAGACCATCCATCTAGTTCACCGAACCCTGACTCGCGGCGTCACGTGCCCTCTAGGTCCGAGGGGATCCGGTGCTCCAAGTACCGACTTTTCCCGGAATTGAATGAATATGAGCCCTGTCGGCCCACAAAGAAATATGAAGATCCTCCGTCAAACAAAAGCCCAGGCCCAAAATTCATATCTCTTAGCCCGGCCCATATAAACTCCCTGACCGTAAGTCACGTCCATCGAGCATGGGAAGAATGACAGAAAAATATATATATATATATATATATATTTACTTTATTATAATTTCGGGAAAGTAGGGTTTTTTTTGGGTTTCCAAACGATGCATATATAAACCGCCGGCTAAAATCTCAGTTTCTCCTTCGAGTCAGAGAGAACAGCTGCAGCCGCCGTCTCTGCGCAACAAAGGTATGGCTTCTTTCCTGTGCCCAAGGTTCTGTCAAGGTTGAATCTTGAGCTAATGTAGAGGCTTAAGTGTCGTCCTAGTGATCTGCTGGGTGAATTGAATCTGAAATTTGAATTGGGATGCTTGCCCGTTTGGGTGGTTCCTTACCTGCTCGACAATGTCGGGTTCTTTATCTGCTTGTGAGGATAGGTGCTTTTTTGTGCATCCATTCAATTAGACCATGGATGAACTAGTATGTTACTCACGAAAAGGCGACTGATGTGGTGAAAAGGGAAGATGAAGCATCTTTTACGGCTCGTAGAGCGATATCGAGAATGCTTGATGCGGGTATATATCACTAGATGGCTATTCTCAAGATCTTTAGAAATGAGGGCCCTAAGATACAGCCTTGAATGGTTCAGCCGGTGCCAATGTTCTCTAACGTGTCGTCCGACCATCTTGAGCTTGTCCTATGAAATGGGTTGGATCTGTCTTTTGAGTAACATGCTGTTGTGACCATTTTTACGTGTAAAATTCCGTTGATCTTTCCATTGCACTCTCTTTCAGTTAAAGAAGTACTGTATTGTCTTGCTGCATTTTATTTGCCTAACACGTTGGGTAATGTAGAGTTTAGCTTTCGTATGTTTTTTGTCAGAAGTTCTTTTGACTTCTGTGTCTTCTATCTTCTTCTATATACTTCATTTAGTTATCTTGATTATCTGCGTTGTTTCTTTCACCAGGAAAGCAGCCAGCATTCAAAATGTCGGGGTAAGTTAGTGAGCACTTTCTTTGTTCCCTTCAGGATACCCCAATTTTCTGTTATTTGGTACATCTGGAAACAATCTTCCAGAGTCTTATATTGGAGTATAGTCTGTTTAGCAGCACCATCAGTTCTATGACCGACCAAGCAAACTTATCATGTGATTTGAACGCGTATATCCTCTATAACTAACATTATTATTGTGACAGAGACGAGAGTATTCCTGTGACCGAGACTGCCCCGGCTCTAGGTGAGCCCATGGACCTCATGACAGCACTGCAGGTTGTGCTTAGGAAGTCATTGGCCCATGGTGGACTCCTTCGTGGGCTCCATGAGGGCGCCAAGGCCATCGAGAAGCATGCTGCTCTCCTCTGTGTGCTTGCAGAGGATTGCAATCAGCCTGATTACATCAAACTGGTCAAAGCACTCTGCAATGAGCACAATGTCAGCCTGATCAATGTGCCAAGTGCTAAGACTCTTGGCGAGTGGGCTGGTGTAAGCTGAAAACTGAATTTATCTTTGCTTCTAGGACTTGAATTGGACTTTATTTGCATGAGTCGCATACAAGAATGCCTGATATATATTGCATATTTTAAATACAACCTCTTGGTGCAGTTGTGTAAGATCGACTCTGAGGGAAAAGCAAGGAAGGTGGTTGGTTGCTCCTGTGTTGTGGTAAAGGTATGCATCTTGAGTTGAATTTCAATGCTAACATTATGCAAATGGATTGTTTGCTGTGTTATCAGTTAATTCTTGTAATATTTTGAATAAATACCTATTCTTAGAGTATGCACAGTGGGTACACATGGATTCGGAAATGTGTTTTCAGAAATAAAGAAGGCAATAATTTTTTTTCTATGATGCATTGAAGCCAATCCATCTCTTCTGCAGGACTTTGGGGAAGAGACAGAGGCTCGCCATGTTGTTCTTGAGTATGTGAAGTCTCATTGACTGAAATATTTGAAGATCCCAGTTTTCACATTAGATGGGAGACCTTTTCTCCTTCTAGGTGAAGCCTCTTTTATTTCTTGATACTTGAGAAAGACTGTCACTCTAGTTCCGTACCATCTTCCTGAGGTCCTTCACGTAGCGTGCTTGAATTACAGAAGGCTTATCGTGCATCTGATGTTGGAGAATGTTTTCATGTTTTGTTTTCAGCTTTCAAATTTCTCATGTTTGCATTTCAACAGTAAGCTAATGTAGCACCTGAAGCATCACTTTCCTCTTCTGTCATATATGAAGTGATTGGACAGGTGTTTTTCAATCATAGGGTCAGACTTGATTTTAACTCCATGATTGTCTACTATGGACTTGGATCTATGATTAGAAGGTATAACGTGCAGAGGATGTTGTGGGTGGGGTGGGTATGGGTGGGTGCGGTGGTATGGTGTGGTGGTGTGTACTAGGGAGAAGTTATGGTGGAAGCACAAGTTTGTTTCCTTTGCTCAGATTAGAAAGCTGATGATGCATATAGAGAGTTGTGTGGTACTATCATACTAGTCATAGTTGTGCTCATACCAGAAATGACATCCTGTGGCCTTGTGTGTGGATCAGCCTGCTGTTTCTTCATAAATTCATTCATTTGGGGGTCTTAATCCTTATCTCTCAGCGGGATCGAGAGACTCGGTTCTGATGTGGGGATGTATCAATTATTGTTATGGTACGTGGTATTAGGTAAGGGTGAGTTTAGAATATGAGACCTTGAAAGCTGAAAGCCGTCACTGTTAGCCTAGTCTTTAAATCTCGCCTTTGTTGAATCTGCAGATCTGAGTCGGGATGGGGAAAAGCCCTTTAACAGATATCCAAAGTGATTTTGACGATTGATTGTCTGGCAGTATATTCAGTTCAGGGCAGATAAAAAGAATTGGCTGGAAAAAGGCAGTGGAATGAGTTTTGCACATTAGGGAAGGACTTAACTGGCTCTTCCTGATGGGGGGGGAGCTGATGGCGAATTACTACCCTTAAAGTCAAATATGATTGTCAAATGATAGCAGTTTTAGATAATAGGGTTTGGTGATGTAATTTCACTCTTGAATTGGGATTAAGGAGTATAGGTTCGATTATTGCCATCTTTATCCTCACCTCTGAGAGTATAGGCATCATTCGTCACCGAACATATAGAATCATTGCAGTTTCTGTATGGTTGGCTGTCAATCGTATTACCGTCATATCAAATGGCCCATAGTTAAAAGTCATTGGCCTAATTTGAAGGCTATCGACAGCATCATAGTTATTGCAGTGGACTCGTGGAGAGCATCCCCAACGCCCTCCTTCCTTCCCCATGTCATTAATTTCGGCTTAGAAGTTGACCCAAGTGGGAGTGCTCACTAATTGGGCTCTTTCAGTACAGGGCACAGCTTCAATTTAGCATTCAATGCCGTGGGATCGACCAGCGATTTGGACTCTAATTCACGAAGCTTTATCGGCCAGTTGAATTTCCATCCCCATCTTGACGTTGTCTATACAGCCACGGCGAATTTCACTTGGTGGTTGACTATAGATACTAGAGTAGGCGACTTGCTTTGTAAATGCCATTGGATCACAGCGCTGGGTGGGAAGGACCTTCAATGGACTTACAGCACGACCGATCAGATCAGGTCCAGGGATACATGTCTCCTGTTCTTCCAAAGCCAAACCGACATGCCCCCGATTCTCAAGTTGTGGGTCGGTGAGGATGCTGCCTTTTTGACTGCCATGGGCTCTACGGACGCAAAGATGCATCAGGCCGATGTATCGATGTTGCAGGTCAACTATATTAAGAAAAGGGAAGGGATGAAACTACATGTAACATGATGAATTTTATCAGGATCAATGAAATACGTCTGCGGGACTGGGGTCACCGATTATCATCTCCTGTTGCAAATAAGTGCCCAACATTAGAGGGCCTAATAAATTTCCGTCGGGTCACAACGTTTGGTACCATTGATTTATAGTTCTCTGCTGAAAAACTTTCGGGACCACAGTGCGTAATAGACAGAACAACATATGAACATCAAGTGATGAGCTGTTTAATGATAGAGTTCACAGATCATATACAAGGCCGAGTGGTGTGGTGGGGATGAAGGGGAAATATGCATGGCATGGCATGGCATGGCAGTCATGAAATCTTTTCTTTTAACTGGGTAGATAAGATTGCAGTAGGCATTGCTCTAGGAGTTCCAGGAATAGACCATTTCTTGGAAACTCGAGCTTGAACTCGATCTCTCCTCCTTACGGGAGTCGAGCTGCTTTTCCTTCAACTGAGAGCTTGTTGGTTCATGACATGTTTCCGGCTAGAAACCTTAGTTAATGGAAGGAGATACGGAATCATTTCAGCCCGGTCTTATGCTTCAATCCCCCTCTTTCTCTTATTGTTATTAATAGTACTCACACAGCCGAAAGGTGAAGCTGATGAGATCACAGGCTTCTTCCCCTTTCATCCTTTCTGCAAGAGATGGCTACACCCTTTTCTCACTTGCCTCTTTTTGGAGCAAGACTTTCGTGACTCTTTTCCCCACTCTTCCCGTTTCCTAAATCCATCTCCAGTCCATCATCGCCTGAACTCTTCGAGTAATAGAAAGTGGCTCAAGGTTGTTTACAGCTCTCGGTGTGTGATTAGTAGATTCTGATTTCGGTTCTTGTAAATGGGATTAAACAAAGCTCTCGAATCTTGAATAATTAGCAGATGGGCATTACCCTCCTAAGTGAGAAGATTTTGATTTCCTCTGGCGTAATATTCCTCTCCTGCATTAATTGAAAGATGGACTGCAAATCGTGCCGGCATGCCGGCTGAGATAGGACTCCAACGGAGGATAAGTCGAATAATCCATAAGATGGGATATGGACAGTATATGATTGATTTCCTGTCGAGTCCATGAAGATATGTAGTATTTAAGCGGTCCTTGAGTGTATGGGTAATTGTAGATAGTAATTCATTTATAATTCTCTTTTCACAAGGCTAGAAGAAGATCTGATGATTTTGTTTCAAGTGTGGTGGTCGAATATTGACGATCAAAGTTGTGAGGTAGATCCGATAATATGAAAAGGAAACGCAGCATAAGATTCTCGAGCAAGATCTCAGCTTGAGCCCTGTGAGTACAGACAAAGGACGTGGTTCATCACGACACAAATGCACAAAAAGATTTGATGAACAGAAAATTAGTTAAAATTTTACAGAGGTCCAACTTCTTGTTCCCTTTATTCCTTCAATTTTAGAGCTAATTAGAAGGAAGGATGGAAGATGAAGAAAGTACTGATAATATGAAACATTATGTTACGTTCATCAGAAGATAGAAGGCAGTTCCATTATCTGACCCCCACTGGTCGTCTCATCTAAGAGCCACTTCTCAAGAGAGGATAGTGGAGGAGAAGTGTGCTGCTGCTGCTGCTGAGGATGACTGGATCTCTGCTTGCCGGTGACCTTCTGCTTGTCCCAGCGGACGTTATGGTTCAAATTCTCGAAGGAGAGGATCGGTTCGGATTCCCTGTGGCTGTATGGTGCCAAATCCCCACAAAGAACCTCATCTTGCTCGACCTTCGGTTGATAGCAGCTGAGAATAGCCGTTGCAGCTTCGATAGAGGAGTCCTTTTCTACCTCGGGATTATTGTGGCTGCTGTTGTTTGTGATGGCAGTGTTGCTACTGCTGCCCTTTGAGTTCGGGGAGGATCTCATCCACCCTTCGAGGAGCCTTGAGATGTTTTCGGTGCTCGAGGCATACGAAGAGGAAGAACCGCTGCTCGTAATATCCCTCAGGGATCCTCTCCTCTGGTCATTCAGAGTACTCTTCTGCTCCCGCTGATCGTGTTGAGTCAGCTGGTCTGATGCTTGGTACTTCTTCAGCTTCTTCTTGAGATGGGTGTTCCAGTAATTCTTTATATCGTTGTCCGTCCTCTGCGGGAGGTAGGAAGCTATGGCTGCCCATCTACCCCCGACAAAAAGGGGAGACAAAGACAAAAGCTTCAGTCACGAACAAAACCAGAAAACCGAAGGGAAACTCCACCACAGTTCCTGCATATATTGAATTCATCGAGACTCGGGAATCGGGACGAAGATTACTTGTTACCCAGTAAAGCTTGGAGGTGAATGATCATCCCTTCTTCATGAGGGGTGAAGTTCCCTCTCTTGATTCCTGGCCTGAGGTAGTTTGTCCATCTGAGCCTGCAACTTTTGCTGCACCTCAGCAGCCCTTTCGTGCATCAAGACAGGACAAGAGGGAGGGAAACTTTGAGAAACATGGACAGCAGTTCGAATTCGGGAAAGCTAAGGAAAACATGCTAATCACTCGAATTCCAGGGAAAAACGGTAGAGAAAACTGGTTACCAGTGTTAGTGGGGACCGATCTCCAGTTGCCGGGGCCGTGTTCTTGAATGTAAGAGACGAGAATGATGTCTTCTTCAGGTGTCCATGGACCTTTCTTGATGCCAACTTGATCACAGCATGGAGGTCTTCCCATGGCTTCTCTGCGCTAACCTAGAGAAGAGAACTGCCCCCTACACTAAATCCTACTCAGTCTCAGCAACACACGGACACTCTCTTTCTGATCTCCGTCGTACTGTGACTTGTGAATAGTGCCGTCGCTATTTATATACCTGGCGAATTTATTAGCAGGGCAAGCAACTTTCATTTTAAGCCCCCTCCTCCACTGATCTACCCTGCTGACTCGCTCTTCATCCCTCTTTCATTAACCCTGAATAATCACTCAACACGAAAGCCGACTTCTTGCCGCATAATGGCTATCATGGTACTGCTTTACTTGAACATGTCCGTGTCGTGTTATAATAACAGGATCATGTTCAATATGCAATTTCATCAGGTAGCACAAAGAGGCAGAGAGTGGACGGTGGACGTCCTCTTCGGTTCACATGCTGATTCAGGAAAAGAAAATGGCGAAAATCTCTCTGTGCGGTCATTTCCCTCTCTCACGAATCTCTCACGTTGGGCTCAAATTGCCTGGCTGGGTGGGTCAAAGTTTCCATTGATTTTAGCTACTGTCCATTTGGTTTCCCACGCAGCTGAGTCTAAGTTGTGTTACCACTTCAGCAGCACGACCGCTCTTGCTAGTATATTCCGTATTGCCGGTGCCCTCTGCTCAGTCCTCTTTCTCAGAGGGCTCCTCCCCTGTGATCTTGGGAAAATAAGCGGCAAGAAGAGCTTTCACTTATCATTCCTTCACATTCGTCATATATGTTCCTTAACCGCTTATCCTCACCGAGTGACCTCTGAGTTTCTGTATTTTTCTTCTCTATCTCTTGTGATGGGGATGAGCCGAGCTCTCTCTTCCTCACTCAACCTCTCCGATGCGGCTGAGGAGTGCAGCCGAGATCGAGACAAGATGCGAGCCCAAGTGTCTATGCCGATCTTATTGCTTTATATATTTTTGATATGGAATTAGTAATATGCGTAATAATTCAAGCAAGCCCGACGGAGTTTCAGTACATTTTTTGGTATTCGGCACCTGACTTCACTGATTGATGTGGCCTACCCCCTCGCTCGATGTTTCTGGACTCGTCTCCGTATATGACGTGTGATCGTGGAAAAGTAGGATTTTTTTCCCCGAATTTTTTTTTAAATAAAAAAAGAGGATGACGTTGACTTTATGCCAGCGAGGAGTTAGTGGTATGGAGGTGCGACCGACACAAGCCCAACAACTAATGCGGTTAGCGACATGACCAGCCGAGATTATTATTATTACTGCTGAGCGGTCCACTCCCTTTGACCTATGAATATCCATTTCGATTCATGGGAAATAAAAGGAATTCATGTATTTCTTCTTCTTTTTTTTAATTTTTTTTATGACACGTGGTCTGTCCTCGGACATTACCAGCATCACTGCCACCGTATTTGCTTGCAGTCGCAGACATCAATGTGGCCGCGATTCTCCTCTTCTGGGCCGACGAGCTGTCGAATCCTCCCACTCGTGACAGTCGGCGAGCATTATCTTGTGGGCCCGTACCCACGCAGGCCCATACGTGAGGGTCAGATGGTGTTGAGGGCCCATTTAATCGTAAATTAGGGCCCAAGCGAGTGTCAATCTGCTAGTATCGAGGGGGCTGGGTCTGCCATCTTCATGGGCTAGGCCAGTTCATTAGTTAATGGGCCGATTCATCACAAATTTAGGCCCAAACACCTAAGCCCAGTGATTCAGCATATTGGGCCTAATGTGCAGGAGAATGGGCTGTCGGACATACAAATATTCCAGAACAGGCCCATGATAATGAGGCCCAGTATGGTGGAAGCAGCCGTAAGATCTTGGGCCAATTCGAGGCCCATATGATGAAGCTCTGTGCTCGATGGCTGAAGCCCGGCCCGTCTAAGTCTAGGCCGTCCAAGGATCCATTTATTTAAAGGGCCAGCTCAACCACCGACCCTTCAAGGATAAAGCTCACCTGTCAATGTCATCGGCTGGATCGAACCTGGTGCTGACCTAATCAACCCGGCGGCGACCCCCGAGCCTGGCGAGTACACGTGACCGACCGGGTCCCAAGGCCGACCCGGAAAAAGTCGTCGTGATATCGGTCCACTGGTGTCAACCAAGAGTGACCTAGCGTTGATGTATAATCAGCAGCGCTTCGGCCAACGAAAGGCTGTGCTTGTGCTCAACGTCCGACCCCCGTCCTTTCGACTATAGAGCGGGTGATTCCCGACGCCGTGGGAAGGCACCGCAAATAATCGATGAGTACCCGATACTGACTAACGGGTCTTGTGGAAGCAAATTTTCTCGCTCAATCGACAGGGTTGTGCTCCTCCCTGCTGGGTCCGCCACACCTTTTCCACCCTGTTCTCTAGCTTTTCTGCTACCACAGAAGTTTCTCTGATTTTCTTGCAAGTGGCACTTTTGAATTATTGCGTACCATTGCTTGTCGATCCCAGAACAATAAGTTCCATCATGTCCCAACTACTTGGGATAGGCTCATCGGACTAATAAAGAAAAGTTTATGCTCCTTTCTTTTTTGGGTTGAATTTCAGGTTAAGCGGTAGATGTGACAGCCGATTAGTTGGGACACGCTTATCAGATGGATGATATTGGAGTATTACTTTTTTTCAACCATTTTTTTATTTGCTAACTTTTTGGATTGGATGATTCGTTATGGGCTAAAGAGTCATTCAGTATGGAGTCAGACCTCACACCAACTGGCCAGTAAATGGATGGGACTTGGAAGGCCATATTATATGGATTCCCATCCGCCCCCTCCTCCTCTTATTTACATTCCTTCCCGCGATTTTATCAAATTAATAATTGACCCTTCTTTTTATCCAAAAATCCCAAAGCGGCCCCGCCCCCCAATAATATCTCTAATTCCCACATGCTTTTTAATCAAATTAATAATTGACCCTCCTTTTTATCCAAATGCTCCGAAGTGACCACCCCCTTATCTGACACTCCCCACTCGCCGAGGAGCGGGCGACCCGCCTACGCCTGCGGGTCAATTTGGGTGTGTAAGGTCGGCAAATTTTTACGTCAAGTGAAGGTGAAGATCGTGAGACACCAGAATGAAATGCCAACGCGACATCACCTAGATCATCGATTAAGTCGAGAAATCTGGGAACCTCTCATTTTCGCTCGCCTGAATTCGCGATTCACTGGCGGATTTGGACGGATAATGTTCTGTGACAGGTCCCAGTCCGAGAGGGGCCCCGTGACCACCCCCAAACCAAAAGGTATACTACTACTATTCAGATGTGACAACCAATCACGATCGAATATCAAGAACAGCGCAAAACAGATCATCTCGACCGCATCCGGCAAGTCTCTAATCCGCCCGATTCAGCTTTGGAACTGACTTTCATATCCCTCTGGATCCAACCTATGAATATCTCTGGCCAGTCCTCGGGGAAGGAGCGCTCAATTTTTGGTGCTCGTGCTACGGCCAGGTGATCATCCGACTGCAAAAGCGATAACGCAAAAATCTGTCCGAGACTCGGCCTGAGATGGAGCAGTGGGCCGTACAGCTCGTGCAGGATCCATACCACCGACAAGACTACCAAAAGGAAAATTGATCCTTCCTACTGCAATTTGCTGCCAGATCCGATCCGTGATCTGCTCCTCAGGTTCCAGTACGTGCTGCTCCGGCAGAACCTGCCGGGGCTGCCCAACATAGTGAATGTATCTGTTGGCATAGTTTCTACTACTTGCCGTGTTTGGCTGGCTGAAAGGAAAGGGACTTGCTCCTCTCCGAGGGGAGAAGACAAACAGTCTGCCGACCGCTGATGTTTTGTTTTGTACATAGCCGATTTAGAAAAGTCGACCTTGACAAATTTAGGTTCGAAACATCCTCCCAGCCATGGGTTCTTTCCATATGAAATACTCAAACCCACACTTTATTTATATATGGGGAGAAGCACCAAATCACGTTACCCAACCACATTAAGTGACCACTGATGTTTCTTGGACTCTACTGTCCCAGACCCCTATACAAAACATCCCAAGCAGCAGACCAATTCTTCCTTGCAGAGAGCCAAAAAACTATTCACCCACCCATTCCTTCAGCCCATTTCTCTGTGCACTCCTCTTCCTCTCTGCCATTAATTTCCCAATCATGAAACCTGCCAATACACTCACCAATTCAACTGAACAACAGCAACATCATCAGACTGCCTCTGTTCCTTCTGTGAAGCCTCAAGCTAAAACTCACATGTCGGCAACTGACGTTTCCTTCTCTTCCTACTTGACACCGATCAAACCTGACAAGAGGAACTCATCACCCCATGACCATCCTGGCTCCACAGCTGATGACTCCGAGCTGAGCATCTTCAATGCCCAGAAGTACTTCAATGAAGGCAGTCAACATGATCAGGTTCTTAGCAGCAGCAAGAGGGTCTCCCCCCTCAAGGAGATCAACAATCTGAATCCTGCAGACTCCTCCAGCCTCCAGAGATTTTCCTCAGCTTCATCCATTGATGGGTATGGCCCAGGATATAGGACCCGCTCGTTAACTTCTTCTGAAGCAAGCTGGAACAGTCAGAGTGGACTCTTAAATGCTCGAGGGGCAAATTCACGAACTCAGACAGATGGTAAAAGAGGGTCTCGTGTTATTCCTAGATGGCTGCTTTTTCGACCCAAATGCCCATGCTCCGGAAAGAAGTCGGTCCAAGTCAAGGCAAGACCGGCAGACAATCATAGGGTCTCAACCCCGAAAGAAGCCACAAAACCGAAACTGCCGGTGGAAGTCAGAGGAGTGAAGGTTAATGTTATCCACGATTCTCAAGAAAGATACGTGAATAGAGTTGGGGGATTAAGAACAACTCCAGAGGATCGTTTTCCTTCAGAGATCGGAGGGAGGCATTTACTGGTCTCAGCCCCAGTCCCACAAAAGCCATTTATTGACAGTAGCATCAGCTTGAGCACTGGATTCACATTTCCAGTCCTTCCTCCATCTATGTCATTGTCCTCACCTCCAACTTCCATTAGAATGCCACAGAACGGTTCTCCATCCTCTCATGCAAGCCCTGATCCCCTCCAGAATCCTCCTCTTCCTAGTAATCCACCTCTTGAGCCACTAAAAGTTTTCATGCTGCCACCAGATGAATTTATAGATTCCAGGAAATCTCAAGAAAACCAGACCCTTCATCAGCCTGTTATGTTTCCAATCGGTCTCAAGTACCAAACAAGTCTGGTTGCAGACGAGGGTGATGATCTAGGAAGTGATGCAAGTTCCGACCTGTTTGAGATAGAGGGCATTTCAACTCAGGCCACTTACCCAATAACTCAACAGAAGCAGAGAGACTTGCACGATGAAGCACTACCCCGAACACCTTCAAACAAAAACATTCATGCGGATGAGGAGCAAGCAAAAGTTCTGGGACGAGAAACAGCCAAAGATTACTCGATGAGCTCACCTGAGTTTGAACGAAGCCCGAAGGTTTGAGCTGGCTGACATGGAGGAGGATCTGAATGTGAACTCACAGTGGGACCCTACCATGAATGACGGAGCAAAGCATATGGACAGGGATGTGAGGAGGGGCCTGCTCTTCTCCCTTTCTCTCTCCTCTTTCCACCTGCAATCTCTTACTCAATGCATGTGAGAAGTAGGGCTCACCAGCCCCAAATGTGGAAAAAGCCACGGGGTGCAACCTCTCATTTGGCTTCTTTGCCAATTAACACAACAGCACGGTTTGAATGCTGTGGTGTGGTGGTCTCCAATGCCACAAGATCCACTTTCCTGAAGCATAAATCTTGCCTGCTGTCTTTCCTGTTCAATCTTCATGCTTTATCAATAAAATCTCCCTGGATGAACTCTATCTTCTGGCTCATGTTGCTTTGAATTTATTGCCTAGCAAAGAAATAATAGCACATGGGCACCTGTTTGGTACACAGGCCACAGATTTGGCCACTTTTTCGAGCCTGTACTAACAGTGTCAAAGATAGTGTATACTCACAAACTCGTTAGGAGAAGTACAACCTACTCAGACCTCAGTGCTAACTCATCCCAAAGTCAATCATTCAAATCCTGTATTCTGGTTTTGACAAGAAAGACATCCCAACTGAAGCTTATAATCAAGTGGTCCACCACCATCTTTAGTCGACTTGACAATATTCCATAGGCATAGACCTAACTAGCTATATTTATCTATGAGATTCCTTTGTGAATAAGCATCAAACAAATGTATCATGTTGCGTGCTACCATTTATCACATCCAGGTAAACATTAAACCCAACAAGATCCATAAGATAGCAGATATTGAATGCAATCAAGCAACTGAGCTAGCAGACGCTTTCTTGTTGCAGTACTTAGATAAGTTTTGGGGAATACAGTTTATAGTTTGCACATCCTTAAAGGATAGAGGTTCACCAGTCACAATACTGTCAAACTGCCATCCACATCATTTCGTGTAACATCAGAGTGAATCAATTTATTTAAATTGCATGGTCCACAGTTTGCACAACCACTGGTCTGCCGTGGAAGGCCAATTCTAGTAGATGCTCTATCTTATTAACCAGGAGGCCAGTTCATCTGTCGACCCCCGAGCACATGGATGTGAAGATGGTATACAGATTGGCCTACAATTAAAGCATCACTACCACAAATTAGGAAATAAGAGATGTCTTTAAGTTAGAAGATGAACCACTGATATAAAATGGTAAAACAATCGTCACCTCCAATAGGCCCATCATTAATCACAATCCTAAAGCCATCTTCTAGGCCTTCCTGTTTGGCCACAAGCTTGGCAGTGTAAAGAAGGTGACCAAGAATCTCACAGTGCCTCTCCTCAGCCTGTAAAATAAGTCATACATCGTTATGAGAGTCACGAGAAGAACTCATGCAGCATGGATTACTCAAGAATCAGTCACTGCTAAGTTGAATCATGTTATGCATGAACTAGAGCATGTAACTTCAGACATACAGACAAGAAAAAAAAATCATTATTCAAGAGGGGCTCTATGTAGTATATTATAGTAGCAATGGCATGGAAAACTTGATGAAAAATTGCCATAGCATATTTACATTCAGAAAGAGCACCAGCATCTACCTTGGACAGCCTAGTTAAGCCATCCCTGAGCTTAGGAATGACCAGAATATGTGTAGGAGCCTGAGGAGCTATGTCCCTGAAAGCAAGCGCCTGTTGCAAAATGGAATATAAATAGAAGGCAAGGAAAAATATGCATTAGTAGTCTAAGCAAAAAAATCATCATTTAAACAAATACATTCCACTGAATAATTTCATATGAAATCTGAATCTATAGATTATATATAATGCATGAAATAAAATCCTGTATAACACAAAAATTCAGAAAGCACAGAGGGTAATAAGGAAACAAAACCGGAAAAAAAAAATTGTAGCCCTAACATCATCCTTTGAAAGATACAAACCACTAAAATATAAATTGCCAAGGAAACATGGCAAATAAATAACACAATGAACTCATCCTGCTTTATATCTATACACACAAGACATTATTCAATAAAGAAAAACTAAAAATGCAAATGTAACCAAGAATACATGCTAAAAAAGAAATCCTGGGGATAAAAACCAACATTTCCTTCAACAGGTTGCTTTGATTGTATAATATAATTATTGGTTCAATTAATCATGAAACATTTTCACTAGGCTTATAAGATCGATGGGCTCATATCTAACCCAAAACCTTAAGTTGATAGGATAATGGTACCAGTCCCTTATATGCCAAGATCTTTTTATTCATTTTTTCAATGTGGCATTCCATCTCTTAACGCCCGCCCTCATGTGACAACGTTATATACACGTGCCATGTGCCATGAACACCCACCCTCAATACTTGTTCACAAGCCAAGCATACCTTTCCATGTTTGGATGGGGGGTCAACTAATCCAATAGCCAATTGGAAAATTGGTCTCAATGATTACCACAAGCCGAGCATTTTTCTTCTGGTCTCGCGCTTATCAACAACTAGCCTCAAGCCTTATTTTGGTCTTAGGCCTTGGTGAGATGTAAGCCCACACGATAACTTGCTCCGATACCATGTACAATTTTCACCAGGCTTATAAGAGCAATGGGCCCATGTCTAACCCAAAAACTTAAGTTGATAGGATAATAGTGCCTAATCCCTTATATGCCAAGATCTTTTTATTCATTTTTTCGATGTGCCTAATCCCTTGGATTCCTTAACAAATCCCAACTACCAAAAGGATACAGTTTTTTAATCATGCCAAGCATGAAACAATTCTCGAGCTTGAAAGCTCCTTTTGGAGCTTTAGTATTACATTATGAAAGTTAGAAAGCAAAAGTCACAAAATTAGCTAGTATTAAATTATTAATTCACTTCAAAGAGGAGGAATGAGACCATAAGTACTTAAGAGCATATCGATAGTTCCATACCTTCTCATCCTCATACACAATATTAGCTGGAATTTCCTTTTTAATGATTTTGTCAAATCTGCATCATAATCTCAATCGAGTCAGTATTTTCTGCAGTCTAAGACCAGTCCAATTTTGATTCACACTTCTGGCCCAAATTTAAGATAATATACAATGCATATTTCTAAAGAAAAATACAAATATAACAACGCTAAAGGTGAGATAGATCACATTCACTTGATCCTGAACAGCCTTTCAACCTTATAACTATGCCAAAGAGCCCAATCCAGGTGAAATAAGCATGCCTCAACCCCGAAAAAAACAGCAGGGGACAGAATGTACCAGATTTAACTCAGATGCAAGCGGAAAAAAAAAGCTGATTTTTCGTCCACACGAACAACTAAACAAGTTTAGTCTGACATCCTAGCTGAACCCATTTCAAATACGACTTCTACCAGGTACAGCATTTCAACCCCAGCACGCCAAACATTCCTTCCAGCAATTCACTTAACTCCTACTACATGTCAGCCCAACCAAAGGCCCCTATTTCAAATTTGAGCTCAATCTCCGGCTAGCAAGTTACCTAACATGCTTCAGGGATTGATCATCCGCAATCCGAACACCTCAAGCATAGAAAGAAGGAAAAAAAAACTTCCAAACATTCAAGCAATGTGCGGGGTTGAATCGATGCTTGCCTGAGAAGAGGCCATACAGCGTAGCCTCAACAAACATTGCTACATTCCATGAATAGGGAGAAAGAATAGTAGGAGGCGAAGAAGGGAAGAAGAGGCTCAGTGGCTCACATGGTGGGAGCATCAGAAGGAGTAGCCGCGAGAGCGGCTTCTATCTCGGAAGCCATGGGAGGACTGAGACGAGACAGTTGTGAGCTTAAACAGCGAGTCTGCCCCCTACAGCTACACTACACCCCACCCACCATCCCTCTTCGATCTCCATTTTTTTTTCGTTTTACCTTTTCTTTTTTACAAAATTATTGATTTTTTCTTGGACAAATTATTCTGAAAAACCCAAAATTATTTTTCAAAAATATAAATTCTTACTACAATTTTTTATTTTATAACATCAATACATTTCCCCCATTTTAGGATAAGTAAAGAAATTTACTATTATGTCCATAGTTAAATATTAATTATTTATAATTAAAATAAATTTCAACTCATTCTATTCAAATTAGTGCATCTAGTTGGTACCGACGAATGGAGAAGAAATGGGGGTCGACCATCTCTGTAGTTTGGGTCACGAAGACCAGTCAAATGAAGAAGAGAGTTGGCACACCGGTTCCCTAGTTGTCATCTCCCCCATGGCAATCGCAAGAGAGAACTACAGAAAACTGTTTTCGATCGGCAAGGTTCAAAGTTTTCATCAGCAAGTGCACGAAGAAAAGCTCGAGGGATACCCCGGAGGGTAAAAGGTTGCTGTCAAAACTAAAGGATATCTGCAGACTTGCAGGAGTGGCCCAGGTGTTACAGAGTTGCAGTCAAAACGAAAGGATATCTCCAAACTCGCATCGATCTCACGGACGAGAAGCCGCACGTCATTGGCTTAGCTGTGTTGACAGTTGTGGTCACAGAGAGTCAGAAGGGTGCCGAGATTGTTCTGCGGAGCTGGCTCTTCCGCTCTGGGGGCGGTGCACAAGGCACTATCTTCTCGGCCTCCTGCAAAGAGAGTTTCATCCCATGGAAGGGACCGAAAGTTAAAACAAAGATTGTTTTCCGTTGATGCCACTCTGATGCATGATCAAAGAGCGGAAAAAAATCAACGTTTGCAAGAGCAGGAAACAAATACGTCATCAGAACTGCATTCATTTAGGACCCCGACTAGAACCAACACTTGGATACCATGTTAAATGACTGTTTCTCCCACAAGCTTGAGCTGATAGATGATGCACCAATAATATTATGTTGGGTTAGGTTCATTAACTGATGTTGGGACTCCTTAATTGGCAGCAATAATAACAGTCTAATATCCAAGTTGAACTAACCGTGAACTCACTCTATGAAGAAATTGCAAGGATAGAAGATGAAGTAACTAAGGGAGGTCAAGCTCTAAGCTCTCCACTGAAGCCAACTGCAGATTAACTATGTTCTATTTCATAAGGCGAGCAGACAACCATACAAACAGATGATGAAGGCTAAAGATGAACAAATAGGAGCATGAGAGGTTTGTCTATGGCCACCTAACAGTCACAAATTGATCTTGCCATCAAAAGTCGGAAAAGAATTGGGCAGAACGCCTGAAAATGGTCTTGCAAGACAGCAATTCGTTGAATGGAAAGAAGAAGTGATGCCAAAGAATGCAACATAGAAGGAAAGAGACACCATCTGTGACTAAAATAGGATAGGCAAAGATATTTCAGGATATTTACCAACCCAAGATTCACAACAACATCCAGCGTCTGCATTCCATATATCACATGCACATATGACCAAATTCATAAGAACTGTCAAAGGGGTCATAACAGGCAAACACTTTACACGACAGCACAAAGCGAACAAGTACGAGCAAAAAGGACAGTGATACCTACCCTCTGCCTTCTGAGTCTCTCATTCTCCTCCTCTAAGCGCGACACCTTATTCTCCAGTTCATGAGTATATGCCTGCACATCATAGTAGCCAGGTGTTCAATATCAAGGCAGATAAAAAGGAAAAAACGAGGGTCATACAAACAAACAGAACACCCTAGACAAGAAAAGCTAGCATCGACCTGCTTTCTTGCACGTGAACGAGCGGCGGACTCTCTATTCTTGATCATCCTCTTCTGCCTCCTCTCAACTTTCTTCTCCACAACATCCCCCGAGGCAACTCTCTTTCCCCCAGGAGTCTGCGCATCAGAAAGAGTTCCCATCAACGAGGAGGGTGACATGTTCATCTGAGCATTGGGGTAGGCCATGTCCAAGACTGAGGCAGGGCCGATCTGAACAGCCGGTTGGACTGTGGGATTGCCAGGCATAAAAACCGTCATAACCTCTTGTGGGTTCTGATGTGGCTGCTGAGGCTGCACCAAGGGGACCTGGCAATGCATCCACTGGTGGGCTCGTTGAGGAGCTGAAATAGAATCAACCTCTGAAATTAGAGCCCTTGTATTACCAACATTTGCGGATTCCGCCCCGATCCCAGCCTTTACCAGAAAGTCCTCGAGGGTCATCTCACCAATAGTAGGCTGACTCTCCTGATGATGGCTTTGGTGATTATCACTGTCAAACTCATTCCCACCGCCACTTTTATCCTCCTTCTTCTTCTTCTTTGCCCGTTGAATGTCTCTCCACACATCGTCCACCGTCTTCTTGCGAAGATCCTGGGGGAGAGTGAAGCTCCGCTGGCTCTGAATAGAACCGGGCAGCAGGCCCCGTGAAGTAGTTGAGTCGAAGCCTAGGGGACCCATATTGGCCTCGGCGCTCGAAATGCTCCTGAGAAGCTCGTCAAGATTCATGCTACCCAGTGGCTTCCCCAAACCTCCCAGCTGGTTTTGGACTTCATCGAGGGTGAGGCTATAGAGTGAGCCTTGCCGAGATAAAGACTGCAACCTGTGCCGCTCCTCAAGGGCCTCACTATCATCTCCACCGCCACCTTGGGATCCCATTCAAACTATTCCACAGAGTTAGTCCTTCACTAGCAGCTCGTGAGTCTACTATCTACCGCTTTTTTGTTTAAATAGCAGGAGTTACCTGTTTCCAGTCCCAAGCGAGAGAGCAAAAATCAGCAGAACCCTATGGGAAAACTGGGCACCTCTTGTTAATTCCAAGTTAACAATCTTATAACACAGGAAAGGTTGAAAACATGAGATCCAAATCCCACCTTAACGTAGCAATGAACCGAGAGAATGCAAAAAGTTCAAATATTGCACCAAAAATCAAATCCATCGATGAGCACCAAGGAAAAACCGCCAAACCAATTTTCCTACCATCCCAAGTATAAGGTCATGAACTTGTACAAAACACAAGCGTACGCAAAAGCATAACATGCTCCACAATCCCAGAAGAGAAACGGCTCAGACAGGAAACATTTGCTTGCAGGGACTTAGAAGAAAAATGGGAAAGGGAAGAAAAAGGAAAAAAGGATAACTTTTTTGATGACAAGTCATCGAGCACGCAATGGTCTGCGTAGTTCTTTTTGTTTTTTTTCAAAGGATACCAGAGATGCCCAGAAGGAGATGCCGCAGGAGCTCGGCCGGAGCTCGTTCGACTGTGAAAGGACTGGACCCGTCTGCTTCAGGTGGCGGGGCAGGAAGGAAACCTTAAGAAGAAGTGTCGAAAGAAAGCAATGATTTTTGGTAGGGCGCCGGAAATGGAATAAGACGTTGAGCCAATAGAAGAAGAATCGACACTCTCTGACTTGGAAGTTAAACACCAGAACAAAAATCTTGAGTGGGGACCGAAGGAGGAGGAGGAAGCCGATATAGGACTGAGCTCGTTTTCGCTTACTTACCAGCCACTGGATTCGATCTAAATCTAGAAAGGTTCTCCTGGGACACGGAGAGAGAGAGAGAGAGAGAGAATTTACATTTTTTTTCAAGTAAATGATTGTAATAATATCATATTCAAAGTGATATAAAAAAATGTTAATTTAATTCTTATTTTTATATTATTTAATTTATTATAATTTTTTGGTAGCTTAATCCCTTTTAATTAATTATTTGCTATGATTTAATATGATATTATCATTTACCTAACTTAATATTTAGTAAAAAATAAAATTTATTATAATAATATAATTTTTAATCTAGTAATTAAAAAATTATAAATTTAATTATTATTATTATTTTATCCATTTATTCTTTCACCTTATTACAAATTCACTGGTGTTAATATTACATAGGATTTAAGAGTTTTATAGTTAGATTTTCCTGTGTATCTCCAAAAAAAAAATTTTCTCTATATATATAGTATTTTGATATGTTATAAAATTATAAAATATCTGAAAAATCATTCGTGAGGTTATAGGCAGCGTCATACATTTTAAGCCGCACGTGAGAGCAAGAGAATGTGCCGTAATGAGCTCGGTGTCCCGGAGGAGGTGCGCACTGCGCCTTGTCCGAAACGATGAGACCGATTGGCTGGCGAAGAAGAAGGCATCCCTCCCGACCCCGTGGATTTTACACACGTGCATGAACAGGATAATGCACGTGAATAAACACATGATGTCTTTTCTTTTGGCTTTTTTTTCTTCTCTCTCTCTTTTTTTTTTTACTTATTTAGAATTTTTTGGTGCGAGTTTTAGTAAGAATCTTAGAATAAATGAGCCATTTCTTGCCGTGGAGGAGGAAGGAAGCAAGGGAGGGTATAATGGTCATTGCAGCACGAAAGAAGAATTTTGGCCTCAAGCAGCTAAAGGGTACGACCAATGGCTGGTTATATCTTTATATGCTAATCTTTAGGTATTCGATCGATCTGCCATTTTGTTAGAATGAGAAGTTAGATATCACTCAAATGTATTACAATGTGTTCCGGGTATCATATAAATTATTTTTTTCCCTCTCTCTCCCTCTCTTTATATATATATATATATATATATATTTATAAATTTATATTAGTAATACTCTTCTTCTACTGTAAATTCTTTGTATGCATAGGAGTTGGAACTCAAGGGAAGGGGGTAACGGACTGCATCAAGCAAGTTGTGTTGGTTGGTCCGAGTCTCTGTCATTTTTAACCATGGTCACGAATTTCACCAACAATCAACTTGACATTGATGGAAGGGCAAAATTGTTTGCCAAAAGGGGAAAATAAAGAGGAAATCTTGTCCTTTTTAGGCCAGCAGGTTGCATCTTCAAGAAACCTATCGGCGACCCAACCAAAACCTTTTTGTTCCAAGGCCCTCCCACTCAAAGCCATCGATAATCCTTTCTGTCGAAGCGAAAGATGCCTGCTTCTGCATGGCTTTTTATACGGATTTCGAGTTCATAATGAGCGGGAGAATGCATACTCACCAAAGCTCGATTCAGAGCTTAGCTCCTAAAATCACAGAAGAATTCCCCCCAAAACGCATCCAATCTCATCTACGACTAAGAGAGCCTACAAGGGGAGGGGGAGTCAACACAAGCCATAGCTAACCCAGCAACACTGTCACGTTGATCCGCTCCGAATATGTGCAATTTGGCGGTAGGTCTCATGCCGAGTATGTTATCGGCCGAGCCTAGACTATGCTTTTACCCGAACGGGGTGGGGGGAATCTAGGGTTGATAGGACATTGGAATAATGAAGATAGGTCGGGTTGGTTGGTGGTGGTGGCGCGGCTGGCAGGAAGTTTCAAAAGCAAAGCCCAAGTGAAAGAGAAGGGACAGAATGCCTCAAAAGCACGTGTAGTGGATGCATGGGACTCGGGCATGCGTATCGTATTCCTCCGAGATAATTATGCTTTTTTTTTTCATTAAGAGAACCCAAATTCAAAATTAAACGTAATTTGTTCTGTAAGTACAATGGTGCATACCCATGATATGTTCGAGGAGTAAATAAATGAGATCTTAATACTTAGAACTGAGACATGTTGTCGTTTGTCTTTTAATATTGCAGCATGTCGTGTACAAGACCACTCCCACAAATAGTTGTTCTCTCTTTTCCTTGGATGCAAGAACAGCATTGGAACTTGAAGTGCTGCCATGCCGTCCATCATTCTTCTCCTGCTTCCTGCTTTCTTTCCTTCACAGTCCCCTAAATTGTCTCTCTATTAAATTCTCAAAAGTGAACCGCCTTAGTTTAGTTTAGTTTAGTTGAGATGATCTCTCTCTCTCTCTTTTTTTTTTTTTGGTCATTTGCTCTTTTTCAGTAGTGTTTTGATTCAAATATAATAAATAGAGAAGTTTATAATTAATGAAGAAATTATCTCTCAATACACCAACATTGACTCAAGCCAAAATTAGTCATCACCCGTTCATTAGCTCCCGGATATGATTGATGGGTCTATGTGAAAAGAGAAACCTCGACAGTGATGCCCTAATGCTTGCAGCGGTTCAAAGTCTTGGTGTTCACACTCTTCACGCAGCGTATGCAAGAAGACACGAACAAGGCAGTTTTATGGATAATCACCAGTAACGCAGGGAAAACAGAGCTGAAGCAGCAATTTCAGTAAATATAAATATCAATTGGGTGCTTTCTAGAGCAGAAACAGCAAGGCAGACAACAAGAAGAAGTCCCGAGAACACCCGCAAGCCACTAACAAAAGGTGGAAACCCTCTGCATCCATGTTTGATATGACAGAATGCAATGGACTCACATCACAGAGTCGGGCTGCTTCAATTGTTGTCCCATTCCACTCTGTTTTTGTTGACCAGTACAGAGTATACTCAACAAAGAACCAATACTTATAAAGAGGAGGACTAGAATCAGATAGCATATTGATGAGAGTTAGATGATCGAGAAGGGGCAAGAGGTGCCAAAATTAGTTACCAGGCAGCGCGAGGGGACTCTTTTGGGGCCTCCCGCAAAGACCAAGTAGGGCTTGAGTGAGACCTCTAGAATCCATCACTCCAATACGAGGTCAAGCAACAAAACACATGAGAGGCAGCACGCAGGATATACACAGAAGTTCCACTGAACATACAAATGAATACCTCGTCAACTACATGTATAGACATGATTAAAGTATTTCTTTAGAATATACACATACTACGTACTACATACACCCAAGACATTGAGGCCAATTTGGGACCACAAGAAGATCTATGATTAATGAAAGCGTTCTTCCAGACTAGATTTTGGCTAAAGCAGAGGAATGGATGGGAGCAATCTGTTACTGTAGGTCAATCATTGAGCCTCTGCTTCTTCTGAGGAGTTGAGGGCCCAGCAGAAGCCTCAGGATTAGAATCCATGTTTTGCTTTTGCTCTATCTGAGCTGATATTGATCTCTCCGATGTCTCAAGGGTCCCGGCAAGTTTTTGCTGTTCCTCAATGATCTTCTGCAAGTACTTGCCCTGAGCTTCTATCCTCATCTGTAGCTGCTGCTGAACCTGGAAGGCAAAGATGAGTTCAATTACTTGAACATATGGTGCTTTCTTTCCTCGATCAAGTAAAACACAGGTATTTTCATTGTAAGAAAGAAGCGAAAAGAGAAGGAGAAAAAACAAACTGCTATTGTTCTTGGAAAGGAGGAGCCAGGATCCCATTTTTTTTATGTCCTTGAAGAAATTATAATGATAAATTTTATCTGGGAGTAATTAGCAATGCAGCAAAGACAAATATTGAACCTAACCTCCAGCTGTTCATGAAGACGCTTGTTAACCTCCATCTGCAACCTTAATGCTTCACTAATTTGCACTCCCCTGAAAATTTGATTATTAAACTCTCAGTAGAGGTCAAGTCGAATTATAAGTCCACCTTTCTGTTTTCTAATAAATAATTGAGATGATTTCTTTCAAACCGGAATCCAAAAACTTCAGAAATTTAATCAGGTCAGCAGTACTGACGAAGAAGAGTCACTTCCTGAGGGACTGTCTATGGATGTTTTCTTGTCATCATTTGCTCCTATCCACAAGACAAATACTCGTCCAGTTAGAGAATGGGAATCACTCAATCTTTGATACATCTCTCATAGATTATAAGAGAAAAAAGTGACTTTACCATCTAAAGGAGAGTCAGGCAGATACTTTGCAAGACGGTACTTCTGCATGAAATTCAAGGAGAAAACTAGATTTAGTCTGGATAGTTAATTCTTCATCAGAACCGTGCACGTGGAAATAAGTATCAATTTTATGGCTTGATTAGAATGCGTACAAACCTGCAAGTGGCTTTTCACATGATATATCGTAAGACCAGGGACACCCATCAACCTAAGAACCCCCTTTGGTGTTGCTCCTGAAGCACAATCCCAAGGATATACTTAAATATTGCTCAGTTATACACAACAATAAGAAAGCTCTACAAAAGTGTAACCATATAAAATGTATGGAGCTAGATCAGATTCTCATCATGGATGGTTGCTTTTAAAATTGCTCAGGGAAAAGTGCTTCTTGTGGAACACCATAACTTTTCCCCAAGGAGCAATCAGACAATTTCTTTCTTCATATTATAATGTCAAATACAGTAAACATGAAAAACGAGAGAACAATCCTATTCTTAAGACTTCAGAGATGAGCCAGCAAGCAATTTCTACGATGTGCTTCAATCACTTTTGTACTTCAGACAAAGTGCTTAAGAAGATCATAGTAGTTTGAAAGAGATAGATGATCCAATCTCCCAGTAGAAACATGCCATTCTCCTAGTTCCTACAGTGCGGTTTGAGGAGAAGTTATCTCCATATATCTGAGGCATATATAGATATATAGAAAATCTTCAATGGTTCCCTTTGTAACGCTACACTCATGGACACTATAAACCATATCCAAAACATATTAAGCAGTAAAAAGTTCTTCTTAACTAGGTTAGCAAGAAACAGCTAATGCATTTTGTGTGTTAGAATTATTTGATCATGACTGGACTCAGTTATATAATATTCCAATATTCAGAATTAAGACAGATAAATTTCAACAATCATATTAATTAATACAAATCATTATAAACTCAAGAATCAAAGGATATATTTAAAGAAGCTAGACGTGCTGTATCTTGATGAATGTTACCAAAACAACCAAACAATTATAAGAAGGGAAACCATATTATCACATACTCATTGCTTTGCTGTCAAATACATATTGACGTCGACTTAACTGCTGCTACAGAATTGATTTATAATTTCAAATGTTGTTGACCTAAAAGGTACCTCCATAGAATAACTAAGCTAACGGTCCTGTGAGTCAACCAGTACCTCATGTGGTTAAAAATCTAGAATCCAAACTAGGTCAGATGCAATGCATCAGAACCAAATTATAGAATCAATTTAGATTTTTCAATTGTAAACTAGTATTTTCCTTGTCATGTAACCAACTGATAAGTTAAGAGAAGCTCGGTAATTGCATAAGGTCCACCAATAACTCACTATCAGGTCCGCCAAGCTGCGTAATTGCATCCACAAAACGGTCATGAAGATCAGAAGTCCAGCGCAACCGTTGCTTCCCATTTCCACCAGCAGTGGACGTATTTTTGGCTGTAGAACCACTCAATACCTCAGAATTTGCTATTTGAGGACCTTGAGCTTTATGTGGCACCAAGCTTGTGTTAGTGAGATTATTAGCATGATACATGTTGGACATCCTGCAGATTTCTGAAAGGTGCAAGGGATGTACCAATTAGATTCGAACAGAAGTTGACAAAGTATATATATATGTAAATCGCATTTTCAACTGCTCATTAAACGAAACGAATTGTGGCTGAGATTCTCTTAAGTTCGACATTGGCTGCCCAAGTTCCGTTCAAGGGTTCTGCTTCGTACGTCCCAGGATGACGAGAGAAATTCCAACACCCATGATTTTACGGAATTAAGGTTTTCTGAGACAAAGACAGCAAAGCTGACAAGGACATGCTCCTAAACTTAAAAGACTCTCTCGCTCGAGAAGATTTAAGTGCAAGATTTATCCATTCAGGAGATTAATGCAAGCTTCGGAAGCTCAAAAAAAAAAAACATCTCCAGTTCAAATGGAGACTAGTACAGCTCCAGATGGTGTGCGGAACAGCAGAGGCATCGAATGAAGTTCCAAATTTCTCAAAGCACGACTCCGACTAAAATCCAAGAGCAATCGCAAGCTCGACTAATCGGTGATTCCGATTACCGGAACAGCATGAAAATGAAAACATGTACCTTAACAGCAAGGCTGAGAGCAAGAGAGGGGGGGATGTCGAAGGACGAATAGCTCAGGATCACGAGAGGAGCTACATGAGATGCTCATACTTTCAACACGATAGTCCGACAGAGGGGGGAGGATCCGTACCGGTACCGGAGCATCGACCGAGAAGCTCGGGAGCAGCAGCCGGAGGGAGACGAGGAGGGAGCAAAAACGATGCGTTTTTGGATCAGGCGAGTGGCGGAAGGAGTCGTACTGGAAGCAAGAGGAAAATCCTGTGCGGTTTGTCCGGTCGTTGACGAGGTTTGGAATCTGACTGGTTTGGCAAGGAAAAGAAAATTTTAAAAAATATATTATTTATTAATTTATATTATTCCTAAGAACATTTACCTGGGAACACAAATTTCCATCTCCGAATGTCTTCGGTTAGGCCCAACCGGGAATATGGATCCGTACAATGCAGGCCCCAACATACAGATGGAGCCAATCATCGCGTTGCAGTGGGCCCATTATCTTATCTGTCGAGATCACACGCTTTTCTCACGGGAATCCTACGGTGCAGCGAGCGCACGTTAACCGTTCCCCCACCACCCGTGGATCTTCCATATTTTTCTTTAACGGGTAGATCCAACGGTGTCGGAGGCACCTGAGTATGAGATCGAGCCTTCGTATGTAATTTTCGAAACTTTGTAGAAGAAAAGAAGCTGAAATTCGATGAAGATGGTCCGTTAAAGATCATAAAATCACAGGGTCAAAATTAGTATTGTTAAAAGTGCAGTCTGGACCGGTTCAAAATAGATCTAAAACCGTTAGATCTTATTAAGGTTTGACCCGTTTACTTAACGGGCTAGTCCAATTACGGATTACGTTTCAGACAAATATAAACTAATTTATAACTCTTTATAAAAGAGCCAGTTAACGGTTTATGCTAGTTTGGCCCATGAACCGTCCATCTTTTTAATTTTTTTTAATTTTAAATTAACATAATAAAATTCGATTGTTAATTTACAGAATTTTTGGTAGTCTGAGTTTTGGCCGAGCTGATTTTCAATGGTTCAGTGCCGGTTCTGGTCTGATTATGGACCAGACCGGCCCATTTAACATCTCTGGTTGAAATTTGTTGACCGGTAGCTTGTCGAGCACCTTCTCTCATAATCCTCGTTTCAATTACTAGTAAGAGGGGAGATTGAATGGAGAGGAAATTCCGATTTCCCTTTTCGATACTTAATAAGTGAGAATAGAATCGTATGTGCAGTGAGAATCGTGAAATAGAGCAAGGCTTGATGTCGATTTAGCATCTGTCACTGTACAATTAAAGTGACCTTTTGGTGCAATTATTGCTTACTATATGGTGACCATCAACTCTGCTACCTAGGTATTCTCCTAAGCATTTATAAAAAATCTCATTTTCTTTTCATTTATAGATTCTATTATTTCATTTTAACTCGAGATGCTACGAGCATGACCCACCAAAGCTGCTCTAAGTAATCGAATCAATAGATTACTAGTGGCCGTGTGGCTCGGAGTAACTCAAAAGGGTTAAGATAAAAAATTTGCAGGATTCACTCTGAGGTCGCGAAGGCTACAATGTATCCCATCACAGTAATGTTGCTACGGTGAACTTGATTCCTCGATATACTAGCTACTTTTTTGGCCGTATGTATATGTAGATGGAGAGAAGAATGTCCTTCTAGAGATCAGGGTTGAATTGTAAATTGGGAAAATTGTCATGAAGCCGACAGACTTGGAGGAGAAGAAGAATAGAATCGTCCACACCTTTCATAAAAAGCTCGAAGGAGAAAGTTATGCGGGCAATCAGCATCCTTTCGCGCTCCTCAGTCTTAAATTTAGACAGTTCAATTTCACTTTTTATTTTTTATTTTTTATTATATAAAATACATATAATTTTAGAATAAGGTTAAAAATTGGAAGAGATAAAAGAGGTATGGAGAGTAAATCATGTAAATTAAACCTATAATCTATTAGTTATTCCATTGAATAGACTAAGTAATATTACATCAATCCCACTTTCTCAATGTCACCTTTCATTCTAAATAATGGTTTAGATTGCACTTTTATAATCTATAATTTATCGTTTTGTGGATCCGACCGGTCCGAAAGCATTTTAGACGAGTACCCATGCATGGGACAAGAAAATAGTTAGCCCATGAACGTCCAGTCAAAAAGAAGAAGTCTCTGTGTGCACGACGTGGAAAGGGGGAAGAAAGGGATTCCACGCGGAATGGAATGATAGCTGATGCTTCTTTACTGGTAGGTAGTTTACTAATTGCAGGGATGGTGATTTTGCCTTCTGCGAACGTGGTCATGTCTGCATGATCCTTTCATCTGGTCATTAATGGTGCTCCGCTCCCTGTCCTATAATAGGCGGTGTACTGAAGGCGCGTTGACTTCTAGCTGAGTCAGTGAGCCTTTTTTGAATCCTTTTTCGGCCGAGGAGTTTCCGGAGAAGGGGTCTTCCCAGGAAGAGGAGAAGGAGGAGGTGGACGAGGGTGGGCTGGGACGCCTCTAATGGCGGACGTGAGCAGCAGAGACAGGCTGTTGGTGGAGGAGGAGGAGAGGCCCGGGTACCGCGAGAGCTGCTCGGGTTGCAGGATCGAGCTGCTCAAGAACACCCATCCACGGGTTCCTTACAAGCTCTTCTTCTACGTCTGGATCATCGTCCTCTGCGCAGGTTCTCCTCGTTGGTCACTTCTTTGTTTGACCAGCTTATTGGCTGGGAAGCGTTCCTCGGACTGAATGCATTTTTCTTTGGAAGGGGTAGTTTTATTTGGACTTGCTACGCACTTCTTTTGGTGGTCTTCAGTGAATTTACATCTTCTCTGTGACAGTTGCCGTTTGCCAGCTTCTGTTTTATTCATCTCTTTTCTTGTCTCCATTCTCCACAGCTCTGCCCATATCATCTCTGTTTCCTTTCCTCTATTACATGGTACGTAATGTAAATGATCCTCAGCTGTTCTCTTCGGGCTGAACTTGGAAGTATTGCAATGCATGAACATCCGAATCCCAAGTTGTCAGTCAAGGTTTCACCGATTTGCAATTTCACATTTTTCTTTTCCAGATTAAGGACTTCCACATTGCCAAGAGAGAGGAAGATATCGGTTTTTATGCTGGTTTCGTAGGTAAGCAAGTCTTCGATTAGTTCTATGCGTACTGAAGCGGAAATTTTCATTTCATACGGTTTCAACACTGACTGTGCCTCTTTGTTTTTCTGAAGGGTCTGCTTTCATGCTCGGGAGGGCTTTGACTTCCGTCCTCTGGGGAATAGTAGCTGACAAATATGGCCGGAAGCCTGTCATAGTGGTCGGATTAGTTGCTGTGTTAGTATTTCTTATTCTAAACTTCTGCCTGAAGTCTTTTACTTTGCAGTCAAGTGATGAAATAGTTTAGCATGCCCCACGTGTTCCATCTCCTCTGTATTCTTGTTCTTATTACAGCGTCATCTTCAACACGCTCTTCGGCTTGAGCACAAGTTTCTGGATGGCCATCGGCATGAGATTTCTCCTGGGCAGTCTGTGCGGTATTCTCGGCCCAATGAGGGTATATCTCTGCCTGCTATTTGCCTGTTTAATCTGTAGCGCGATCCCGAAGTTCGTCTGTTTACTGTATATCAATTGCTTTGTGACATTCATGAACTTCTGTGGGTCAATTTACGGGGAGAAGGTAAGTGATGCCGACTAGTGTTTCAAAATTTCCAGGCATATGCTTCGGAAGTCTGCCGCAAGGAATATCAAGCTTTGGCTATGTCAATTGTGAGAAAGAATCTCATCCTCTTCTTTCCTTGGAACTTCTCTAAAGTAGTCAGATTCTTAAAAGTCCATCGACACACACACATATCTATACGACATTTTCCAGATCAGCACGTCGTGGGGCATCGGCTTGGTCATCGGTCCTGCTATTGGAGGTTTCCTCGCACAGGTGCTGTAATAAGCTGTTTCCTTCCCTTCTAGGATCAAGCCGGCCCCATTAATGTTCGTTGATCATCTGTTTGTACGAAATCACATTGCAGCCTGCAGAAAAGTTCCCACGTATCTTTTCGAAAAGATCTATCTTCGGACGGTATGGAATTCGCTTTCGATTTACTTCCGTTAGACAATGGAATAATTCAATTCACCTTACGGATGAGCTCTCTTTCCGAATGTAGGTTTCCTTATTTTCTGCCGTGCCTTCTGATATCGATTTTCACACTGTGCGTGCTAGTTGCTTCCGCTTGGCTCCCGGTAAGTTTCTCCAGAGAGTTTATCGGCTTCCATCTGCTTTTGCCGGCTCTGTATAAGAAAAGGAAACTCAGCATCTCAGACAACGAACGGTTTTAACTGACCAGTTTCTCTCACTTTGTGGCATCATCGTACTACTAACACATTTGCACCAGTTACCTAAGCGTCTGAGTGCTTCTGCCCCTTTCAGGAAACCCTTCACAAGCATGGTGAGAACACCGAAGAAGTTTATAAATCATACGAGGCTCGAGAGGAAGGCGGTGACGAATGTAACATGATGGAACGATCAGAGAAACCGGTGAAACAGAGCCTTCTAAGAAATTGGCCGTTGATATCTTCTATCATCGTCTACTGTGTTTTCCAGCTTCATGACATGGCATATGCTGAGGTACCAATTTCGTGGAACTTCTGTGCTGATCCATTGCACCCATGCTATGCTGCCTTATATATTCATAGCAGCTCAACCTCGTGTATATATACATTGTTTAACGTAGTCTGTTCTGTCGGAATTGCCCGCAACAGATATTCTCATTGTGGGCCATAAGTCCACACAAGTTCGGGGGCTTGAGCTATACTACTGCAGATGTTGGTGAAGTACTCGCAGTTTCAGGTGCTCAGAATCATCACTCTCTCTTGGTTAAAGAGTTGCATAGTGTTTGATCTTCCTCCATTAATATTCGTCGGCTAATATCCTTTTTCTTTACTTGTTCAATTCACATTTGGCACCTGCGGTTTAAAATATTACTCCAGGTCTTGGCCTGCTATTGTTTCAGCTATTTCTATACCCACCAGTTGAAAGGAATTTTGGGCCGGTCTTGATTTCCCGGGTTGGAGCAGTAAGACTTCTTCCCACCCGATTCCCGTGTCTCTAGTTTTCACCGAGATCTCTGGTTGTCTGTTTTTCTCCCTTGTCCTGAATCTGCTGTGTTTCTACTGCAGGTATTGAGCATTTTGCTGCTGACTAGTTATCCATTCATAGCTGAGCTCACCGGTATTGGCCTCATGCTACTGATCAACTTCGCATCAATTTTGAAGAATGTACTCTCTGTAAGTACTCGAGCTCGGGGGTCATCTGATGCTCTCATGCTGGCAACTCTGAAGAAACCCATCATGAGATAATTGTTTCCGGACCGACTCTATGAACAGCTCGATGGTTTTGCTTCTTTTGCACTGACTTGATGTGCTTTGAAAAATCAGGTGTCAATAACTACAGGACTGTTCCTTCTCCAAAACCGAGCCGTGGTAACTTCATATCTGCACACACTCGCACAAACACATATACGTATCTTCTCACGTCAGAGCTTCTCAGGCTAATAGTGAGGTTATGTGCTGCTTGACATTAGACTCAAGAACAAAGAGGAGCTGCAAATGGCATTTCTTTGTCCGCCATGTCTCTGTTCAAAGCTATTGGGCCAGCCACCGGTGGCATGCTGTAAGGAAACATTCCATCCCGTACTTCTTCTACGATACTAGATGGGTCTCATGATTCCTCAATACATTACGATCTGATATACTGACACAACTCTAGCCCAAAAAGTACACATGGTGTAATAGTAGATATTGTCTGATTCCACCCAAAAACGGAGCTCCTTCATTGAGACACCGATATGAGCTAGACGAGCATTCTCCTTAGCTCCCTCGTTGGTACGAAGGAGGAAATACGATGATACACGAGCAAGCTACACCGTCAAGCCATTAATTCCGTGTTGCTTTATTGCAGATTTTCTTGGGCGGAGAATCGTCGGAACGTCTCATTTTTGCCAGGTAGATGAATCTTCCATCCATCACTTTTTCCTGGTTCTGATGTTTCTCTGCTTCATTCTTTGAGAATTTTTAACTTGCGATCTATCACGATGAAGGTGTTCAAATGGTTTTTTTCATGCTGAACCTGATCGAGGCCCTCGGGATGCTGCTCACCTTCAAGCCTTTCCTTGCTCTCCCGGGCGACAACTGATAACTAAGCCAGGATAAGGCGCTTTTTAGATTAGTAAATTCATGGGAAATAAGATCCTTTGCGAAGAATTCATTCATCACCCTGCTGGTTCCCTACAGCAGCACATCAACTTAAAGCCTTGCTATGCCTTATTGTTTGCTCTGTGTGATTCCCCTTATTTTTGCTATATATGTGTGTGTGCATTTGATCAGAAAAAGAATCTGGAACGCTTTGTAAGCTGCTCAATTTGATACCACGCCTATGGCTGTGCTCTTCTGCCTTCAGAGCCGATTGCATCGGGGGAAAGAGCAGCCGATAGACCGAACCACGGGTTGTGCTGTGTGCGGGGACGCAATGATTCTGGGCCACCGAGCGGGCTCCTGTCTAGTGGGTGTCCCCTCGTCAGTGGGGGAAAAAAGGGCAAAAGAGAGTGCACCGACTCAAAAGCTGCAGGAGGCCCAGGCCTCAGAGGAATGATGTCTGCCTGCAAGCTCGTCCCATTTCCTCCCTCTTTTCTCCTTTCTACAATGTTCCTTCTACCTTTATACACTTTTGCGATTGTCATGGAGATCTGTGAATTCGGAATAAGAAAAAGGGAAAAAAAAGAGAGAGGAGGAAATAAAGAAGTGTACTGCAGATAATTAGGATTATTATCCACTTTCTCATTCAATATTTACAGTCTATCTGCTCACAATTCATCTGAGAAATAAAAAGGGGATCCATTTCCTTGATTATGAAGCAATGTAAGGATGGATATGAAGCAGAAACCTCACTTTACTGTGGACAATTTCGTCGTCTCTCATGCACAGGTAGCTGAAAGTTGAAACCCACTACACTAATGCTCTCACATCTTGTTGAAATGGTGAAGGTCTTGCCCCTCGACCCAACCGGCAGCTTTGGGGGGGTGCTCTTCCTGAGTACGAAGTTCGTGACTGATGAACCGAATACGGAATAGTGAAATCTCACTCAACTCAAACTCCATACTTCGTCAGATCTTACCTGCTTGCAAAGGGTAAGGTCAGAGGAATGGAGATTAGACTACTAATAAGAAAAAGCATGCAATTTCCCCATTGAAAAAGAAGAGTAAAGCACGTGTAATGCTTTCCTGATCTTGAAGACAAGTCTCTCTCGCTCTCTCTCTCTCTCTCTCTCTCTCTTGCCAGTTCCTTTTATGTGTTTCCCTTCCACCTCATTACCGTTATCTCTCATCTCATTCGTCTAAACATACGCACACAGTCACTCTCGCCTTAGCAGGAAGAAGAAGAAGACGGCCGGATGAAGAGGCAGAACAGTAAGACGCAGCTCTCTTCATCTTCCCGCCGAGAAAGCACCAGGCCATCCTCTGAAACCAGTGATCTTCACGCCAAGAGCATCGGCTGCATGTCCGGCATCGTTCATCTCGTCGGCAAGTACCAGAACCGCCGCAAGTTCCTCATCACTTTCGGTCAGTTCATGAATACTCTCTCTTCTTCATTCTCGCGGCGCTCGAGATCCATCAGTAATTAAATCCCGCTTCGACATCCAAATCGTCGGATCACGGAACCGTGACTGAGGGCTCTGGGCCGACTACCTTCTTACCCGTTTAGAAGCTACGTTTCAACTGTTCATCAGAAGCTTGCATCTCGATAATTCAGTGGCCTCATTCATTAGTCCACCAGCTGCTAGTAACTAAGTACATCTCATGCGTGCATGCATATGACACCAGTAATAGGTTCGACAATCTCCAATTCCGAATCCATCGCTGGGATGAGGTCTAATTAGTTTCCACACACATATATGTATTTACATACACTACATGAGCCCTAAGACTCAACTTTTCCATCTTGAAAAGTGATATCACAAGATCAATGACATACGGTGGGTGATAACGCACCAATTTTCCAATTCGGCAGCTCCATCTATGATATATCATTCATGGGAATTTCATAAGATCCTTATCTTGAATATATAGCAGCATCTTATGGCGGCGTAGTATTACTATTATATTCCCTTCTCAGGTAAGAAGCTGGAAAAGAACATTGTAGTGATCTCTTCGCCTCCGTCCGCGAAAAGATCAGTAGAATCACCGACAGAGTCACAGGAGCGAAGTGACACAAAAAGCAGTGTTATTTTGAGGAATCCAGATGAACAGCCACGGAGGCCCTCATGCGAGGCGCCAGTCAGGAGTCCGACTATCCCACAGGAGATCCGGCGTTCCAGCTCTTTGAACTCCAGAGAGAGCTTCCGGTCCGTCACCACTCCGCCGCCGACTCTGGTGGCTCGCCTTATGGGCCTCAGCGGCGAACCGGTCGTCATCCCATCCGAATCAGCTGCGGAGAGGAGGCGGAAGTTGCTGGGCGCACTGGAGAGGTGCGACCAGGACCTCAAAGCGCTGAAGAAGATCATCGGCGCCGTCCGTTCCTCTGAGATGGCACAACGCAGACCCGATCCGATGGCTGGAGCTGACGGGAAGGCTAACGATGGGACTGACCAGGAGCAGCCCAGCCCGGTGTCCGTGCTAGATGAGTTGACTAGGTCCCCTACTTTGACCCGATGCATGAAACGGCAGCCAGACGGTACGCCTTTCGGCTCACTGTCATTTTTATTTAATTTCTAGAAATTTATTTTGTTTTGTGAAATTTTCTTTCTCCATTGGGCGTATCTCTGAACGACCAAAATTAATTGCAATTTATTTTAAAAATTTTTTGGTGGTGGGTCCTCCTACCTACCCTACCTATATTTTACACTAATTAATTTCACGGCACATAGATACTGCCCGTTTAGGTCCAATCCGTATTAAAAATATCATTATTTACCAAATAAAAAACCAATTAGATATAGTAAAATGCATTTACATTAATTGAAATTTGAGGATAATATTATTTAAAAAGTATCAAACAATCAGAAAATAAATTTCGTACAATAATATACCACTTCTAATTTAATAATTATATAGTTAATTTATATTATAAAATTTTAATCTATAATCCTATTTCCTTCTAATTTCATATGATATTTACCTTGTAGTGGGATTTTTACTACTTCAAAGCGAGAGGGACTGGTCGGGGATCCCTCTCCCCTGCATGTCGGGGGTGGGGGGAGCCGGCTCTTTAATAGGGACCCTTTCCCCCATCCCGACTGTGGGGATAAGTACGTTTAGAATTTCCCTTTGACTAAGAGCAATGGTTTTGGTGGGCGTTGACCAGTGATTAGTGCTTACAGTCTCCGACGCCAAAGCATGTCAAGACAAAAAGCACACACTATCCCATCAAAGAATTAATGAAACACTTGAAATTACTAAATCGTTACCGGCTTATTTTATGATTATCTCAGACAACCATGAAGTGTGAGGCATTAAGGATATTGAATTGTGAATTAACTTGAGATTGAGATATCAGGCGATCCAAGTGAGCTGCACCGGCTACCTTTGGATATTATACTTTAATGTAGTTGTTGGTTTCTCTATTCAATGGCATGACTCCTTGGTGGGGATGGGGTATGATGACAAACTGCCCCTCTCAGTATCGCTTTCTCGACACTCCTTTTCGACCATCATGGAGAAACCCTCGTTTTTAGCCAAAAGAAAAAGGGTGCGTAGTGGGAAGCGACAGCTGTTTACACTTTACACTACTCATGAGGCACAGGAAGAGTTCTGTGGCTGCTGGATAACGTTGATCCTCGTAAAATAAACCACGGTTGCATTTGCCGCCACTTTAGCTGGGAACGAGGCTGAGGCACCAGCAGCACTGCGTGCCTCAGCTAGAGGTGGTGTAGTTCTACGAATTCAAATCTGCAAATTGCCATTCATGACATCTTTTGCCAAGTCTATTGATATCATTATCCATCTGGTGCATGCATTAACAAGGGAAAGCATTTAGCACGTTACCGGATGGTGGGGAAAGGCTACGACACCTGCAACGGCAGATCAAGACTCAGAAGCCCGGAGAATTCGATGGCGCCAACCACTCGCCGGTTATAATAAGCCTCGCCGACAGGATCAAGCACAACATCGTGGAACCTCTCCCACCCTCAGCAAGGGGAACGCCGGTATCGTCACCGACATCGCCAGGTCTCGGCGATCACCATCACGAAGAGAATGACGAAGCATGTCGGGATTCTCGGATGGGGATGATGATCACTACCAGCAAGGGGATGAAGGACAGCGTGGAGCAGGTCTGCAGGGATGTCGAGTGGGGAGAGAGGAGGGAAGTCGGGAGGATCGGCCTGACCCTGCAGGATCACATCTGCAGTGACTTGATCGAGGAGACCGTTAAAGAACTGGGGCTTCTCTGCAATTTCCCGAGTCCGGTCATCCCCCGGTTGGAGACATGTAAAAGGAGGCTCTGCTTTTGATTTACTCCACTTCCCGTGTGCACTGGCCGAACGTTTGACTAATTTAGATTTGATTGGGATCCCGATCATAAATCCTCTTATTTTTAAAAAGAAATTTTGGTATAATAATACCATAATCAATTTAATAACTAATGAATTATAAGTTCTATTTTTATTATATAACTCTCATACTCCTTTATTTTCTTTCTAATTTTATTATCCAATTTTATGTCCATAAATTTATCATGTGATTAAAACCCAACCGTAAAAAGAAAAAAAAGGCACATTGATCGAGACTACTAACTCGATTGGACTCTGCCATCCAACATTTATGCTGAAAGGAACGGCGTCGTGGGAATTTAAATTTGGGCCCAAGCCCAATAGGAAGCCTGGGCCCGAGCGGTGGGTGATTCGGTAAATTGATGAAGCGCCAGGACATAAGAAATAGGAGATATTTCGACAAAGCCGCTGACGTGGCAAATGAATGTCCAACGTGGGGCACGCTTCCACTCGGAGACACCGCGTAGAAACCGTGTAAGCGCGTGGTGAATTAGAGTTAATGGAGGGACAGGAAAATACAAAAAAAATATATTTTTATATAAAAGTCAAAAAATGGAATTAAATTCGCCCAGCGAGAATCACTATCGACCGTCGGATGTGCTTAAATCCGTGAAGGCCACTCCGCGTAAATTTAGAAAGGAAAGAGGGAGATTAATGGGATGCGGTTTCTTTCTCAACCAATGATAACACGACACGTGGAAAGACACGCTTATAATTGCACGTAGGCTGAGAGTAGTGGCCCGAAGGTCTTCGTGGGGGGAACGGTCTTACGCCGAAGTGAATTGCCTTAAATGCCCTTCGGGCTCCCCATCTGAAATTTCAATGTAGGATTATGCGTCAGTATGGGAGGAAGGTGTGTTACATGAAAATAAATCCTCGACGTGGGGTTAAATTGGTAAAATCGGTTCGGTGGCTGGCAACCGCTCTTGCGGGGAAAAAATTGGGGAATATAAGATGTGGGAGCGTTTTAAGGGGTAAAATAGTAAATTCCCAGGGTTGGTGTTGTGGGGAAACGGATTGAGGTGAACTGACAGGCGACAGCGTTCGGATTCAGAGCGTTGATCGATCCTGCAGACCTGTATAAATCGCCCGTTCTATCCGGACAAATCGAAAACCGTCCATCTCCTCCTTCCCTCTGTGCCTGTCTCTCCCATTTCTCTGCTGATCGATCATTTTCTCTCCAGTGGAGGGAGGAGAAAAGCGGAGTTGAGGCTTCTTCTTCGGAGGAATTTGCTGAGAAATGGCGGATCAGCTCACAGATGACCAGATCTCCGAGTTCAAGGAAGCCTTCAGCTTGTTCGACAAGGACGGCGATGGTAATCACATGATATCACCCTCCTTCTCGACCCCATCATTTTTCCTTTTCTTGTAGTTCTGTCCCTGAATCTGTTTCTTGTTTGCCCCTGGCCGGGGATCTATGTTCGAGAGATCTGGTTTTGTTTCCATGCTTGACTCGTAAAAAATTTAGATTTTTGTTATGGTATACTGCGTGAGAGCTCGTATATATCAAACGAGCTCTGTGATTGTTGAAACAACGTTTTGGGAAACCTCCGTACGAACGGTTTCGCCGGGCCGTTGTTGGAGCTCCATGCTCGATACCATGCATGTTTGATTTTCTGATCGGCAGCATGTAAACGTAGAGACTGGTCATTTGGTCCGGTACGGACATATCACTCTAATGCATAGATGTCTTCAAGATGCAGTTTTGCTAATCAAAAAAGGTCTTTCTTTTTTTTTTGGGTTTGTTCATCTTCATGCCCAAAGTCTTGTTAGCCGAGGTGACCAATAATAAATCAGCCGGAAGCGAGTTTTGGTGACCTAACAAAAAAAATAATCACCTTCTTTTCCATGACGATTGAAACGCAGAGAAACTGATATAGATGGTGGATCCTCTTTTTCGCATTGGTAAAGCCTGGCAATCTAAGCAAACAAACTTTTTCTCGTGATGGAAAAATGAAGCTGCCGAACTAGCTCTGTTGTTCCACGGCAAATCTGATGATAAAATCAGGAACAACGGATTCGTGTATTCTCCTACTTTTTGTGTCCTGGTATTGCTTCTACCGAACTTAGTGTGTATGTTCCAAGCCGTCTGTTCGATTTTCAACAGGCCTTCTAGCTAGCTTCGGAAGTGTTAACAATCACAATGGATTGTTCTACTTAATCATTAATATATCGTTTTCAAAGGTGAAATCCTCTATCAATGCATTTTTGCAAATTGGCCATGCATCATAACCAACTGTTAAGGCAATTACTGAGTGTTTATAATAAAATTGTCTGGTTCATCTTCTCTATGTCAAACCTCTTCAAGACAGAAGCCACTTGTTCTTTAGGGTGTTCATTAATAAAAGGGAAAAAAAAAACCTTCCTTTCCAATGCTGCAGGCTGCATCACCACTAAGGAGCTTGGAACTGTGATGAGGTCACTCGGGCAGAATCCCACCGAGGCAGAGCTCCAAGACATGATAAATGAGGTGGACGCAGATGGCAATGGGACCATCGACTTTCCCGAGTTCCTAAACCTGATGGCAAGGAAGATGAAGGACACCGACTCTGAGGAGGAGCTCAAGGAGGCCTTCAGAGTCTTTGACAAGGACCAGAATGGGTTCATATCTGCTGCAGAGCTACGCCATGTGATGACCAACCTCGGGGAGAAGCTGACTGATGAGGAGGTTGATGAGATGATCCGGGAGGCTGATGTTGATGGCGACGGCCAAATAAACTATGAAGAGTTCGTCAAGGTTATGATGGCTAAGTAAACAACGTCCCTGCTGAATCCCTGCTACCTTATAAAGGAAAAGTAGAAAAAGGAAGGGCATGATTATGTTTAGTTTCTCCTTTTTTATGACAATTCTTGTTTCTTGTCTTTGAAACCTGAGTCTTGGGAGGGATGTTGTGTTCTGGTTTTGTGATGGAATGATCCATTCTGTTGGTCTTGTGACTCTTTCATATTTTTTGCAGAAGGCTGTATTCTTCTTCTCCTCTCCTCTATGCTCTATCTCGGTGCGATCCCAAACTTGTCGGTTACATATCCAACATTGAATGTTGGTCGAGTCATTCGTAAACTGTTTTATGCATCATACAAGCTGGTAGATATGCACTTTTCGAGGCCCTAAAATAAACTTATTTGATATGCTGATCAACGTCTTCTTAATTTTCTGAGACAGTTAAAGCAGTTTTTGTAGCCTAACTAGTTGAGCACAGGATAAGATCAAGTTGATTCAGTCATCCCAAAGAAAGTTGTAGCACATCGTACACAGCATTACTGAACACAACAATCTT
The DNA here is from genome assembly GCA_900006705.1 of Sonneratia caseolaris. NCBI lineage: Eukaryota > Viridiplantae > Streptophyta > Magnoliopsida > Myrtales > Lythraceae > Sonneratia > Sonneratia caseolaris. Next base: position 1,788,193 of record CXYZ01024283.1, on the reverse strand, counting down.
TTCAGGTTCAGTGATTTCTTTAACGGCCGGCTTTTTTTCAAGCTCTTATAATCTCTTCAAGCTCTTCTTCCTCGCATCCATCTTCTTCTTGTCTGCCTGAGATTTTGCAAGCCCAGCTTCCTTCTTCTGTGCAGCAGCTGCAGCAGAACCACCAATTCCAGACTCGCCTGACGAAGCTACAGCAGTTTTCTGTTCATGAGAGTTTCCTCCTCTGGCCGCCAAGCATGGAGCTGTGGTCGATGGCACAGGCAATGTGATAGCAGGAGCGCCTGCTGGGTTCTTCTGGTCAGCATCGAGATTCGAGGAGGCATTGGTCTGTTCGACATTTAGGACTGTGGTCGATTCAGAAATGGCTCCTGACTTGAATTTGGGTTTCGGCTTCAGAGCATGGATTCCTGTGTAAAGTCTGCAGCATACAACCCATCAAGCACAGTGAATTCTCGCAATCAGTAACAAAGAAGGGAATAACAATGTTATCTGTGGCTAAATGCTTCCGGAAATTTTAATGAAGATCAGTACTCATAAAAGTCAACCTGCTCAGTAAAAGATGCAAGAATGAAGGAACATGATAGGCAATTGAAACCAATAGTTGCAGAACAACTTGCACATTTAAGTAGTAGGCTACCGCGGAGGAAGTGGGCTGTCCATCCTTTTTTTTTTCTAACTATAAATGGATAGCCACTTGCCACCGTACCGTGGTCAGTGAATGGTCATCATCCACCGTCAGTAAAGTTTCCACCGTTCGGTGGATATCTCATCTCACTCTCCCCAACCTTTATAAAAAGGGGTGATTCCTCTCTCCATTTCATTATCACCGCACTTTCACCCCACCCCATAATATTTTGTTTCGGTCTCTAGCTTTGCAGGGCTGGATTTTCTCACACATGGCAAGAGATGAGGGACATAGACCCAACAGAGCAAGGAGGGGATTTAACAGCACAGGTACCATTATTTCTTTCCCTTTTCTCCTTCCTTGATATCACAAACATTTCTGAAGCATGTTCAGTAGATGATTTAACAGCAGCTTATCCAGTCGATCAATGTTAGGACTTACGGGTCCAAGAGCACTGCATACGAGTGGTGGGCTCGTCTGTCTGGGTCAGAGGATGGACGGGTAATTCAGGATCTAGTCATGAGAGCCGGGTTTGGTGATTATATTAGCACCTTAAGAGACAAGCCCTGCACTAGATTGATCACTATTGCGGCACTGGCAAAGAGATGGTCGAAGACGATGCACACATTCGATCTGCCCTTTGGAGAATTTACCATCACCCCACACCATTTTGCTGCTCTTACTGGGCTGAGCGTAGGGCATTATCCCTCAGTGATCATGATGCTACCATACATGATGATCGAGACTTGGTCACTCGCATGCTTGGCTTCTGGAGTGTGAGGCCCTGGGGGTTGAGAGGTTTCTATGAGGAGGCCATGATGAGGCCGATCAGGAGTCCCGAGCAGTAGGTTCAGACAGCTGAAGCCTTCATCCTTTACTTTCTGTGTGCTACCCTAGTCGGAGACAAGAGTAGCTGCATAAATCTGAGTTTCTTGAGATGCTGGGTGGATTTAGAGAGGTCCGGATGGTATGACTGGGAAGGAGACAGCCTTGCTCACATATATCATTCTCTAGATGGACTAGCCTGCAGTAGAAAGTGCGGATTCACCAGCATTAGCTGGGTCATTGAGGTTCTATCTCAACCCTCTTTGATCATAGTGTTATCATCAATTGATTTTTCGCCACTGAGCCATTATACTTTGCAGTCCTGGGCCTATTTTGTGGGAAATTTTCCTGCCCTTCTTTAGTGGAGTTGCTCACAAATTTCCTCTAGGAAGCCGACACGTCGGTTTATGAAGTAAGTCAGACTCCTGACTTATCATTCGACTTTTGTAGAGAGATCCTCAACAACTTGACATTCCAGCAGGTAATCCTATTGTTCCAGCCTGTTGGTCTTTCATAACTTGTCTAACAATATGGCCACTGTGCTGACAGCTTTGTTTAGACTGGCTACATGAGGCAAGTGAGGTCCCTTGTGTAGTTCAGTCCTCATTGTGTGATCGGCTCCGAGTTCTTCTCAGGGATCACTACACGGAAGATTGGTATCTTGGAGAGCGTGTACTTGATCAGGAGGGAGCTCCTGAGTTGTGCCACGTGTCTCGCAGTCCTCCTCCATTTCCCTCTCCAGAGCTCAAGGAAGCAGCCTGAGCTGGTGCTGATGCCGAGGGCTATTATAGGGAGGACAACAGCATCCCTTACCCTCAGTTCATCACAGAACAACAATTGGCAGACCAGTCTATTTCAGGCCCTGGTGGATTGGCTGAGATTAGCCAGGAGAGCGCTGCTGGGGATCCATCTCATCACCTCAGCGGTGGCTTTTCCCAGCAGGTATGTACTTCTATTTCTCTGCCCCATGTATCAATGCATATTTCTTTCTTATTGTAAGACATCCCTCTTTCATATAGGGATCACCCTGACAATGTACACAAGCGGATACAAGTGAGCACTGTCATTCTTCTGGCATCCTCTATGGTGCCTTAAGCTGGTATTGCCCTCCCACCTCTGAGATGCTGAGTGATCTGAGTGAGAAGATGAACCCTGTTGTTATCCCACGTTGGGAGTATGACACGAGTAGCATTTTCCCTGCACCTGGACTCACAATCCATTGAGAGGATGCGATGGTGATGTTTCAGTATTCACAGGAACTTAGATGCCACCAAACTCAGCTTTCGGCAGATCAGCAGCGTGCCCACCAGGCTATCTTGGTAAAAATTCCCGGTTTCTTCCAGCGGGGCTGCCAGAGATGCCGAGCATAAGCGAGCCATTGAGCTTCAGGAGAAGGCTCATCCTCAGGAAATTGAGGTGTGCTTACAAGAGTTGTAGGCCTCAAGGAAGCGCAAAGAAGAGGCCACCATTCAGGCGAGATATTGGGCCCGAGAGTATGAGTGAACGCAGAAGACCTTGGCAGATAAGCACATCCAACTGCCCACCTCTACTTAACACTGCCAGCTTCCACCATGAGCCCTTAAACTTGGTGTATCTTGTAGGGATAATCATGTAATTTAAACCATAATTTTCATTTTTAGATATTATATTTAATCCCTAGAGTTTTATTTACCCTATTTCAGCCCCCAATTTTCCAATTATTCAATTTCGTCCCCTAAACTTTCCATGGGCTCATTTCAACCTCTTGCCCCGTCCAAGAATCCAACCTCGAGTACACACACCCATGAGTTTCAATCATTGGAGTATCCCTTTGTGCCAACCAATTCATTGGACTGTAATTCGGGTTGTGTGCACTCCCTATCTCTTTAACAAACTCTGTCATTCATAACAACATGAAGAAGATAACAGCTTAGCTCAATCTACATTACCTGGCATGTCGTGCGTACTCCTCATAATTCTCCAACAGCAATTTGCCAGCTTTTTCATTCAAAGCTGACTCAGGAAATGGCTCAATCAGCAAGCACCTAACCACCTGGAATCGCCACTAAAACGTGTAAGTGGACCCAAGAGAATTATAACTGCACGCAGGGACTGGAGATTGGCAGATGATTTAAGGGTTGGAACTACTCCCACAAAAGAGTTGCAAGGAGACTCACAATGAGAATGTGTCGTAGCCCTAAACTAGGATTCCAGTCCTTTTTTAGCGTGTTGACACAAATCTCGCCATTTGTTGCGATATTTGGATGGAAAATCTTTGTCAGGAAATAACCTAAAAATTGCACATTCAAGATATATATATCTATCAGCATATAAAGGAGAACCTTGATACCTGATTAATATCCATGAAGGTTTAGATTACAGGAAAAGAATTGGCAAGGACTTTTTGACATGAAGAGAAACTCTGTCATTGTCAAAGTGATCATCGTGTCTTAGGCGGCATATAAACATAGGGTCCACGAAAATGCTCAAACTCATAGCACAAGAACGGACAAACCTATGGGAGGGGAATGAGGGAAATCATGGGGCAACAGCAACTTCATGCGGAAAACACCATTCTCATATGGAGTTCCAGCTGCAGGGCAAATAACTCAAAGTGTAAATATTGAAATAGACAACCCCATAAGGTTGCTAAAGATTTTTAGAATGACATCAGGAGCACTAAAAAGATAAAGATACTTGCCTGGGCCTTCAATATCAGCATAAATGGTTGAAAAGTCATCATCATTCACTCCCACCTTTATGCCTTCTGGAGGGGATTCATCAAGATTCTTCAGTTCTTTGGCAAGTTGTTTTATCACATTTGGAGGGAGATTTTCATTTGCAGCCTAGAACCAACAGAATGACAAAACAATGAGTGGAGGAAAGACCACTTATTGATATCACAAAAATCTAATGCAACAAAATTGCTTGGTAGATCATGGAAAATATGTATCCATATATCGAATAGTAAATGCCCTGACAAGTAATAAATCCTGTGTTGACAATCTGGCATGAACTTACCATAGCCAAAATGAATCAAACACCAATAGTCCTATCTATGTAGACCGAAAACAGAGCCTCAGCAATTGGTAAGCCACTGGATCCTCCAAATTTGCTCCCTGAATCACCAATTGCTGACAGCACTCGAGAACACCTGTAGACACAGAATTATGCACGACTAATAAGCCAGAGTTCACTGGAGCGGTAATCCATACCTATGTTGTCCATCGGAAAGAAGAAAGTATAAGAAGCCGCTAAACCAACTTAAAAGATGGTATATAACTGCATATCTCTCAGACATGACCAGAGAAGCATAGGGCTCAAACACTTTCAGTCTAGGCTAAGTTAGTCTTAGATATAATCATAGATTTCCATCACCATGACAGAAGAGTATAGCAGTCAGAAATCTATCAAACAACAACTGTCCTATGGAATGCAGTGCAAGCAAATGCAAATGAGATGCCCACCTCCAAAGAGGAAGAGTGTAAACTCAGCTAAGGATCACATGATATTTAAATAGACCGATAGGCTCTGAATGCGTGAGAGTGTTGACGGAGGGAGAGGTTTAATCCGGAGAGTGTTGACCAAATTATGAAAACCAAAAAGTAAAAAGAAAAATGAAGGGCATGGAACAAGATACTGAGGCTGGTTTTGTTGTATGCTACTAATCCACTCATTCTTCATCGACACTGCAAGCGGCAACTTTCTCGGATCATTTCTCCTGACTTTAGGCACCAATGCCCGTGAACAACTGACGGCATCATTCCTGTCTCATGCAGCTCATAAAGACCGATATACGTTCAAGAAACCATCGGGAATCACAGGGCACAATTGCGTATCTGACACTCCATCACAGAATGCTCGAGAATTTTCACACACAAGAAAGAGACAAGATGACGAGGGAGACCCCAACAATACTGCCCCGTCGGAAACCCTATAAATCGAATCCCGTACTCCCAATTACGCTATGAGACGGGGAAAGACAAAGATTGTCACTTTCACACACATACGCTACCAACATAAATGGGAGAATCGAGGATGCCCGAAATCGGCAGTTGGGTAGAAAGAACAGGGGAACAGAAAACAACAGATGACCATCATTGTGGAGTAACCGAAAAGCAAATCCCAGCTCGGCTCCAATGTCGACAAGGACACAGTGAGAACAGTTCCCACGAGATGAATTAGCGCCCGATCAAACTCGACAATTACCTATATCCTCTCCACCAAATCTCGACCCAGAGCAGGAGCAAATGTGAGCAAGCGGCTCCCTCCTAGAAGAATGATTGAATGGTTGATTTCAGGGAGAGAGAGTGGGGGACAGCAATAATTTAATCTTATTTAAATGATTTTTTCAAAAAAAAATTCTTCGGTCAAAATAATTTAAATAAATATAATATCTATATCTTTTGAATAACGCGCCTGTCGGTACGGTCGATCCATCCACCACCCCCGATGACACACAGACTTTAGGTCCTTCTAATAAACTATACGTGCGATTCAACAATCTTAATATAATTTTGTTCGACATAAACACGTGAATTATTCCAACCAGCTAACCCGATAAGGCTCAGTCATGGGAGTTGGGTCATGGACAGTTTAGAAGTAATGCCAAGAACAACAAGAAACAAGTGCTCAATCAGCTAGCTTCACACACCACCACTCGATAAATAATAGCAACAAGGTTCGTGAGATAATTTAATATCCTTATTTTTTTAATGAAATATTTGATTCAAATCTTATAAACAAAAGGAGAGAGAAAAATTCACGATACTCTAGTAAAATTTCCGTTCTTAAATCCAAAGCTACAAAAATGGTAATAAAAAGAAAGTGACTTTAAGAAAGAGGTACTCAAAGTAACTGGAAATGCAACTGGTTGAAACAGAACTCCTACCGCATAGTTGAACTCGCCTGGCGTGGGCCTGGCTCTTAAGAGACGTAGCCTTTTCCCTAGCTTTTTTTGGCAACTATCTATCTTTCCGAACTTTATTACACGGACTTTATTGATAAAATAGTATTACATTCAAATTAATTATTAAAATATTAAATATTTGCTTTTTATTGTATAATTTCAAGATTTGAGATAGAAGATTCCATAATCTAAATAGTTTTAAAAATTAAATTGGGTTAGTCGGTTCAACCAGTTCAACCTGAAACTGGCTACTCGCATAATATGGTTTCCAAAATTAACCCCAATTGTAATTAAAATGTGATCAAATTGGATTGAATCGATTGGTTCATGGGTTGGACTAGTGAACCTAATTAAACCGGTTAACTTAAAATTAAAATAAAAAAGTAAAAACCTATTATAATGTATTTATTTTATTATAATAGACTTATATTTACATTTTATTTTAAACTTGTAATTAATATAATGATCATATCATGAATTTCTATCATAAATCATTGTCAAATTATTGTATTATATTAATTTATTGATAATATTACACTATTAAATATGCATTTCAATTTACTATACTTCCGATTCAACTTATAGACTCATGAACCTATTCCTTAACCGATTGACTGTCCGATCCAATTTTAAAAATTATGCTCTTACCGCAAAATGAAATGGGGGATAAATGCGCCGCTCCATTCCGTCCCATATAAGCCGAACCCACCAAACCCCTTCCGTTACCGTTTGGTTAAAGGTATTAACTACCGTTAGTTACCGTCGGCTCATTTGAATTTGCCGGCAGGGGGCTTTCCTCGACCGTTGGGAAACTGCCGGGTAGCCCTTGGGCGGTGCCAGCTCCCAGCTGCTATACAGCAGAAGAAATTATGGTTCGCAAACGTTCGCATGAACCAAATCAAGGAAGTGAGTGAGAGAGAGAGAGAGAGAGAAGAAAATCGACCGCTGTGATTAAGAGACCTCAAGCTCTCTAGAGTGCAGCAAGTTCCATCTTCTCTCCTTTTTATCAAACAAACAATCTGAGTTTTAATGCAGAAAAAAGAAATGAGAAAAAATGAAGCATTTTTTTTCGCTTTTGTGGATACTTTCGGGTTATGAGAATGTACGGGCATATGGAGTTTGCCAGTTCTGAGGTTCGGGGCATTGCTCCCAGATTTACAACAAACAACACAGGGGGCTTCTCAGATGATAATACTGAGAGGTGGAAACCTCTTATGAAGAATGCCTTCACCTTCCAGCACCAGAACTCATATGGCAGTCCTGCTAAGTTGCCCTGGCTGCTGGAAATTAGTATACGAGATTTCCTTTATGGCTTCTTCACTGGAGAAAGGAAATCCAAGATAAATAAGTATCATTATCCAAACATTGAAAAGCCAGTTAAGAAGGTAGAACAATCCTCCACTCCATTTGAAAGTTCTCAAAACAACTCTGTTAGGCCCCGTTGAACTCAGGGCCTCAAGATTTCCATTATCTTTCCTCTTTGTGTCAGATTCATTTCCCCAGACGTAAGAATAATGTAAAAAGCAGCAATCAATATGAAAAAAATAAAACCAAACCTGTTATGATTGGGAAACTGCGGCAGCAGTTTGATGGGAATCACTTTCACTGCCAGAACAGGATGAACATTCTTGAGACCCTTCTGCTTCACTATGCATCAGGGGAGTTTCTGCAGTAATATAACTTTCTTCTCCATCAAGAGTTACATGTGCCAACTCTTCTCCCCCTTCTTCCTTGCTCTTTTGATCTTCCTCAAACTCATAGTCCAAGTTCCGTAAAATCTCAGGGAGCATGAAACCACTGCTGCCCTCTCCAAGCTTTGCCCCCATTTCAAGATTGATTTTCTCTTTTGAGTCGGCAAGAAGGCCTTCTCCAAAAGTCGGAGTAGGGACCTCCACAACAATTTCTTCCTCTGGCTCAACAAAAGCTCGGAAATTATTCATTGAAGGCGGTATCTTGGTGAAGAATACATTAATGAGGTTTTCAATCACTCCCTTGCTGTATGGATTCTCCTTTTTATCGTATCGGGAACGGAAGTTTTCATAAGTAGTCTGCAGATGGAGGGCCAACCGTGTATGAGTAGATATTTTCTTCAAATCATAAATAAGCTTCAAGGAACTTTAAGCTCACCTTGTTTGTACAAATAAGGTAAGAATGGAAGACAGTGAGACCGCCCACAAACCAAACTGCTATGAAGCAGTAAATGATGAGGATATCTGACACGATATCATGGTACATAGCTTTCCATATACTGCCCTGTTTTGCTTTAGCTTGAAGAATGTTGATCCACGAAAATACAAACACAAAGATGCACAGGATGGTGGACGTGGATATAAACATGAAGTAGAACCGATAATTGCGCTGCAACCAGAGAAAGATCCGAGAAGGGTTAACAAGTATTCACAATCCATTTCTAAAAAGAGAATGAAGATTGAATTATGCTGTTTGGCTCCAGAACAGCATCATTTTGCTGTTGCCCTGAGCATAAAGTTCATCTAGTATTCCATCCTTACATTTTTCCCCCTTCCCCTTTGCAGAAAACAAAGATGGGTTTCTGTGGGGCTTTCATCAGAAGATCACTTACAATTCCAATGCACTGACCGACCCATGGACAGTGATGATCAAACCTCTGAACGCAGTTGTTGCAGATTGCACAGTGGGAAGCACGAGGAGGACGAAAGAGTAAACAAGTGTTGCAGTACTTCACTTTGACGGAATGACCATTGACCATCACATCTTTTGTTTGGGGAAGTTTCAAACGAGGAGTTATACCATTGACCCACTCCATAGAAGGGGTGGTCGCATCAAAAGCCTCATCTGATTCAGGAAGCCGGGTGTTCCTAGGAACAATCCCAGGGTCTCTACCGGAAGTGACAAAGAGAAACACTAGATCCTGCAATCAAATTAGAATGAAACTAACATTCTTGCTGACGAATCCATATATTCGACCAGTTCAATAAAATGTTGATGTACTCACTAGAAAAGTCAATATGGAAGAAACAACCGACACCGGAAGAAAATGAGGATGGCTGTCAATCTTCAAGTAGACTTTTACGGAAAAAGCAATTGCAGGACCAGTGATAAGAACAGTTGAGAGAAAGACGGATGCTGCATCAGGTCCGAAAATCAATCTGCCTCCGCAGAAGAATTTCTGCCCCAGGAAAACAAATGGCCACGAATCAGAAAGTGGAAGGAGTAATAAACCGACTGCTAAATGTGCCGCATGTTCAATGATCTACAAATATTGGAAACTTGAACTCGACACGCAAACATATTAATCGGCTGATTGGTACAAGGATATAAATCAACTTCATTATGTCAACCATTAAGTCAAAATTGCAGAGCCTGATCATATTTACAGACGAGACGAGCGTCATGGTTCCAAAATGATCAACACTAGATCAATCCTACGCAAATTAGCAAAACAGTACAGTGATCATACTTCATGAAAAGAGAAACCCAGAGTCCTTTAAAATTGATCAGTTGAAGCCGAAGAGTTCGGAGCGTGAGGATTCTATTCAATCCATCCAACAGCCTAAAGTTTGTAACAGATAATAAAGTGGATAACTTTTGCCAGCGAAACAACCAAACTAGGTAAGTTTTCTAGAGAGAGAGAGACTTACGTTGTTTCCTTTCCAAACTTGATAAAGCCTCTTAGGGGGAGAGTCCGGAGCCATCCCCGAAGAAGAAGAAGAAGAAGAAGAAGAAGAATAGGAAGAGAAAGTAACCCGAAATCGGATTACTCCTCCTGAAGCACGAACCAACTAATCCGGCCGGGACAGAACTCTTTCTGCTTATGTCAACGAAGCTCCGTCTTCTTCGAGTTCCACGTAGGTTGACCAACTTCACCACTCCGAAAAGAACCCCCAAAGATGGATCCTTGCGGTAATGTTACTGTGACTAACCGCCGCTCAGCGAGTGTAACAAGAGAGATCGAATTCTAAATGAATGGGAAGCAGAGAGTACGAGAGGAGAAAATGACGATGCAGAAGAGAGATTCCTGGGGGGCAGCTGAAGATAACGAGAGCCGGGTGGTGGGTGGGTGGGAATGAAATAAAAGGTACATCTCTCTGTCAGTGATGAGGCAGCAGCTCGTCGCCTTTATTGCTCGAAATGGATTTTACCAAGCAAACGTGTTCTCTCTCTTCCATCTGTGTGTCTGAAACTCTCGACTCCGTCGAATGAAAGAATGAGAGAAAGAGAGAGAGAGAGAGGAGTTCGGAGAAGGTGGAGGTTTCAAACTTCACGCGGTAGTTCCAGTCTAGCGCCTCCTAATTCCTATTTCCTTTTTATAGAAATTTAATAAATAAATAAGAGATGACGAAGCTATCAAAACTAAGAGAGCGTGCCATCATCTACTCTTTTTTTTTGTTTTTTTAATAAACCGCAAATACCGGTTAAATTTTATTCGGATTATCCCGAATCGGTCAATTTAAGAGGTTAATAGTTCCCACTACAAGTAAAATCCAAACTTAAATCCTCTCGTTAGAATCATAAATACCCGGCCATACTACCATACTTACAGTGCCATGTCTACTTTGCGGAAAGGTCCATTACACCAACTCAAAAGACGAACGATCGAACGTGCCATCACATTCGCACAATTCCGAACGCGCTTAAGAAAAATGGCTTCCACCACCGCCGCCATACTATAGCTAGAGAAATAGGAATATTGATACTCCGATCCAACAGTTCGGTCGCTCTCTACTGTTGTGCCGTTTGTTGCTGTTAGTTGGCCGACTACAGTCAGAACCGGGGGCAAGTTGCGGAAAGCAAAAGCAAATGTTTCGCATCTGGGCTTTTCTTCCTCACAGAACAATCTTTTATGAAGCAGCCAGCCTTCGTTGGGTGGTTTCGAAACAGAGACATTGCATGCAGAAGCCGATTCGATCGGATCTGCCAAGTGTGTGTGGTGATTGAAAGCCAAACTACATGATTTCAGCAGTGACACGAAAGCGCATCTTCTCCGCTAGAGCAGAGATCGATGTTCATCTTAGCAAACGCCGACTCAGGGCAACCGGAAAAGAGAAAGTGCACGAAAAAGTCTGAAATGGAGAGTGTAATACCAGGAAAATTATGATAGCAGCAGCATTCTCGATATGAAATTCGTTTATAATAACGAGCCAAGGATGATATCATATTGTCCCCAGAGACTATGTCGATCATGCCAAAAGTTTGCAGGCTGGGAAGAAACTAGAGAACCTGAAGCAGCGCCATTGGTACAATAGGAACAACCCGTAAAGGCAAGACCGGCCGTTCAACCTGCAAGAATAAAGAGGTTTCAAAGCTGTGTTTCCAAGATTTACGACAAGAGAGAATTGCAACACATCAACCAAACAACTTGGCGACTAAAGGCATTTCAGTGAACGCACTTTCTGAAAGAGCTTGATGAAGCATAAGACTACGTACCTCGAATGACAAACAGCAAACCCACGAAACCGCAGCCTTCATCACGGCATCTCATAAAAAATCCTAAGCTGAGGCGACTAGTTTTGACGATGATCACTGTCGAATTTCAAATAAATTCAGTTCACTGATGAAGTTGACTAGGAGCAAACCAGTTCATCATATACAGTCCTGAGGAGCATCTAACTCTTCCTTCCATGTAATTGAAAGTCGAATAAGTTTCCCTTTTCACCAAATAACCTCCGCTACTACTCTGTGTTCATGATTAACAATAGCTTGTAGCATTTTTCATCGTTTCATGCAAACTCAAACAGCAGCAAAAGGAATGGAGTCCTAATCTATGTCATGGTCAGGAATACCTTGACTAGGGAAGAAGATGTGAATGAAACAAAAGAGGGTAGGTACAGCAAAAGCCACTGTTCCAACACTGCACATCAGTAGAAAGTAGAAGAGTCAGAAGGGAAATATAATAGCTGGTTAGCCAGCAAAATCAAGTTTGCAGGTTTCATCCCAATCTAAAAGGGTCCTTCCTAAGCTGCATATTATAAAGGTCACTATATCGAACTTCAAAAATTATCTAGCGTACTTCTAGAAAGCTCAAGTTTGTGCAAGCTTTCCCCCAAAACAATTGAAATAAAGGATAAGTCATGAAATTTATGAGATCTTACCACAGAGAGCAATGGTCCTTGTCTCAACTTGTCATGAAACGAAAATGTTATTGGCTTAGGACAATCCCCAGGTCCCCTAATAAAGCCACTGTCACGGTAAATCAGCACATGAAAGTCAGCACTAATGCAGATCCGGGAACAGTTTCTTGTGCAACTTACAAAATGAGCATCTATTGATTGATTTGGTCAACTTCTATTTATAGAAAGTTGATATACACTTACACTAATGATGCAGATATTACTGGAGTTCTCCGAACATCATATATGGCAATTAGGCCACTGTACGCTTCATCAACACTTTTAAATGATACAGCCAATCGTTCTCCAGTAGCACTCCAAGCTATCTTCTCAATGCACTCACTGCATATACCACATAAATGCAGTGGCACTTGCCTCAGATTAAAAAAAAAAAAGGATTCAAAGACAAAATGAAAGAATAGGATGGAGAAACACTACACGATTTATCAATGAGGACAAAAGCACAAAACTAAACATTGTCAGAGCTCCAATGCATGCCCTATCTTGCCAGTTCATGAGAATTGGTGGTAGATACTCAGATAATATTTGAGAGAAAGAACTAGTCCAAGAATAAATAAAACATACATACCAGCCAGTTAAGGAGGAGATCTCTGGTAAATCAACAGGTAGCAAGAGTGCATCTTCATGCCACAATCAAAAGAAGAAAACCAATCATTCTAAAAATGGATCCATAAAAGAGAATGATCCCATATATTTAACAAAAATATTGAGATGATTCTACATTTTTACTCAAGAGCACAAAAAATTAGACACATAATAATTCATGTCCTGCTGAACATAAACTTGCAAGAGGTCAGAGCAATTTTCACAAGGTTCCACAAGGTTTTCCATTGCATTGGTATAAGTGGCTTCTTTTACTTTAAGATGAAAATCAAGTGGTCCATGATCCTAGGATAACATATTGCATCTGGAAACTATATTACACAACCACAGCGAATAAAAAACTTTTGCAACAAAGACATGGTAGAGCTAGTTGCAAATAATAAAGGATGTAAAGAGGTAGGATGGACATGTAATCATAAAACATAGCGAATTTCTTTTCTATCCTATGCATGTCAGTTAGAATGAATTTATTATACTGCAAAACATAATATTAACTCAGTTCCTCAAACCTCAGTAAACCCATCTCGGTTTTAAGTAGTAAAATAAAGCTTAAAAAAATCCACATACCCATTGAAGGAGGCTTTGATGAAAAGTGAATGGAGGCCAATGTTGCAGACTTGGAGAAAGAAATCAGTATCGTGCGCCCATCAGGATCCCATACGGCTCCCTGTTAAAAAGAATAGTCAACAACTAAAATTCATGAAATTGCAACAATCTGAATGTTTTAATAAATGGTCCAAATTCAATAGACAATATCAATAAATATGCCGATGACACCAGCCATGCATGCAGTTTAAATTTTTATAAGACATCTATGGAATGAAGATAGGGCACTAAAAAAAACAATGATTTTGCATATGTACATATTCCTTTGACACAAGCATCATGGGTCTAGGTTTGGGGGGACGTTTGGAATTGGCCCTTAGAGAGTTTTCTTCTTCTACGTAAATATTCCTTTGACAAGCTAATGAAATTTACACTTCTTTCCAAAGAGGGGGAAAAACCAAAAGCAGCATAAACAGAAACTTGTTTAGCTGTTAAATATTTTGGAAAAGATTCATTATTGAAAGATTTTGAAACATCATGCTCATATTCAGCTTCTAGACCATCCAAGCAAGGTCAGACAGACAGATACAAGAGATTGCCTCATGAATAAACTGTCACCCACCAGGATGTCAGACAAAAATGGAACAACTTTTAATTGTATCTGGGTTGCTACAGCACCAAATGAAGTCAATTAAATTCAAGCAAAACACTTCTCAGGGAAATAGACAACTGATATCAAGTCAGGCTCCAATCCAATTAGATTCATCTAAGTTGCCTTTTTACTTACTGTCACAAACCCGCTGGTTGAAGACCATGGTTCAGAAGTCCATGTATTTGTCTCCCACAGATAAAATGTACCATCACTATAAGATAAACAATAATGAACTCAGATTTGATTTTACCAAGATAAACTCCAGAAAAAAAATGGACCAAGCTTTTAATTGAAACGGACGTACAATTTTGCAGTGAAAAAATAATCTCCAGTGGGCGACCATTTGAGCATTGATATTCCACCTAAACCTCGTCGAATAGGCGTTCCTACACCTGGAAATACTAGAATTAATATAGAAATGCCAGCTATCAACAGTATATTTATCATTATACCAAAAGTAATCATTTGAAGAAAGCATAAGTGAGAAAATCCCACAAAACTCCAACTTCAGGCTCTTTTCATGGCCTTTTGTCTTTTTAGATACCAGATACAGATAGGAGGGCTTATAAAATCAAATGCGTTATTTGGAAAGATAGAAATGAAATAGATAAAACATAGATGATATAACATCAGCATATAATATCGCTTACAAAACACGCTGTCAATTAGTGAACCTTGAAAATGCCATCAGTACAGTGTTACCTTGGGCAACATCCCATATGGTGAATGACGAGCTTTCATATGAAGCTGATGCCAGGTATGTGAATAAAAGTTAAGGAAATAAGAGTCCTGCAAAATAACCAGCAACATGTCCTACAGCAATAGGTATATGATGTTTACAATACTCTCAAAAAGAATAGGTTGAGTAGATTGGAATAAGTCCATCACAACCTTTTGAAACCTTGGAGGTCACAGCAATCATTTAGGGGATAGCATGATGAACAAAATTCACCATAACAAAAACCTGATGGCCAAGAAATATGCCTATTACAGTTAGGCTGCTGTGTAACAAAATTTACCAATTCTCCTTTTATCTTTCACCTGTATTACCTATAGTAACACCACATGGTGACGAAGCACATGCTTATCCATTTATCTGAAGCAATTCACCCTCTAACATTGAAGAGTTGAAAGAGTAATTATCCTGAAGTTTCTCTAGCCAGTAAATAAAAATCCTTCTACAATGATGGCAAACCACATAATAAATGCATACAATAGCTTGCTTTAGGATATCTTCCATCAGGACTCCAAGAGAGTGCACTGATTTGTTCATCATTTTGACTTCGAAAAATGTCCACCAATATCCACCTGAGCCCAGTGCCTCTAGTCATACTACCTAAAAAGGATGGGGCACCAGATCTCACCGATGCAGCATTGCCAGGATATGAAGCAGCCCAAATGCATATTCCACCCCTGGAAAAATGGATAGCTCATACAATATTGAATATGATAGTAGTGGTTTCAGAGGAGCAAAATAATCTGAACCAGCTTGAAATATAAACAGAGGAGATATGAGCACTCACTTGCAAGCTACAGAGAGCATTTTCCCACCATTCGGCCTCCAATCCAGCACCTTAACATCTCTCTGCGACTCATGGGTCAAAAGGGATGGATCCTTGCTTTCTGCCAAAACGAAATGGCAGCATCATCACCCAAATGATAAGCAGGACAGGCTATTCATAAAAAAAGGGAGCAGGAACAACAAATCACTAGAAAATTGAACGCATGCCACAGAGTGTAGATTATTTTTTACAAGCACAAACCATTAAAATGTTAAATCAACAATTAACAATCATATTGACCTGAATCCTCAAAATCACGAACTAAAACTTGATTTGATCCAGATACAAATGCTATAATATGCTTGTGTTGGTGCCAGCTTACTCCATGAAGATCAATTTCTGACAGCAATTTAACCTGTTACAGCAGGGATAGAGCAATGTGTCAATTATTCTTTCATGTTAAATCTCCAGTACAGGTAGGCGTCACTGACTGACAGTGCTCCAACATCACTAATCTAATCAGATTTCCTCTTCACTAGATCACAAATTCTTAATCATTTCCATTGTCTCAAATAATATATCAATCAATGCAAGAAAGACGAAACATGAACTCACGTCAGTTGGATTCAAAAGGCGCCTGAGATACTTGCTTGCAATCACCTGCAGTGTTGCCACCATCCCCTTCGTCTGAAGGCCCTCTAGGTTGGCTATGGTCTCCTGCTGTTGCTCGTCATCTTGCTCCGGAAGACTCGGAGCAGCCAACTGATCGGACTGAAACGGGACCGGACTGAATACCATCCCCTGCGTAAGAAACTTACCAAGTCACGGCTGCAGCGACACAAAGGACCAAGAAAAAGAATAAGAAATGGCTGCAGAAACTTGAGAGCGAGCATGAGGAGGAACACTCACGATAATCTTTCCATAGGTTTCCTTGGCCCGATCATCGGAGAGACTATCAGCAGTAACTGCGCAAGATCATAAACATTGGAAGCGGAAGAAGAAAATCCGCGCCACCATGAGCCCTAAAACTACAGCAAACAGCGAGACCGGAGGAAGCAAAAGAGTGGTGGAGTGATATACTTACTCAAGTCTCGATTGATTTCGCAGACGGTGACGGAGCCTGGACTTGGAAACGAAGGCATGGCTCCGGCAGCTCTAGCTCGAGCTTCGGTGCTCACCCTCTGAGAATCCGATCGCCGACACAAGCAATGGCTCGGCGGTAAATATTTGCAGCGGCCTCTGCTACACTACACGCCCTGCTTGGTCCGGGCGAGAATTTGCTGCTCCGGGTGCACGCAAGACCTCACATGCCAGTTGTTCTTCCTTAACAAAATTGCCACGTGACAAACTCAAATGGCTCGTGCTCGGGATCGTGCTCGAACCTGTATGAACTTGGCTAGCATCGGAGCGAAGGCACTCGATCAAGAGCTGGAGTAATGGAATGGTCTTCTTGTTCCTGCACTCTCTCTCTCTCTCTCTCTCTCTCTTGCTAAACTCCACCAGCTGAATTCACAGCTGTAGACGTCTATCATCTGCTCTTGCTCGCACTTCTCTGGGTGCTGCAACACTGGTATAGCTTCTGGACTGATTGCGGATGCATACTGTTATGATTTATTATCGAGTGCAATATCCGTTCCGGCCTTCTAACACATAATCTGTGACGTTGGACGTAGCTAGTTCCTATCTCTTTCATATGCTCGACACATGTTCGTGAAAAGCTCCAAATGAAAGTCGCTAGTGGTGCATTAACGTGTTCGGTCGCTAGTTGTTGAGGGTTGCTGATAAAATCTATCTGTTTCACTTTAAACTGACCAAATTAGCCAAGTTGTGTGTTTAAGGTGCTCATTCTCCATTTCCCTTACAGATTCCAGAAGTTTGACTGCCTAGGAGGATCTGTAACTCCCAAGCTGCATCCATGAGAATAGTGCAGACACTCGCCGACATCCTCGCACGAAATAAGCTCTCACCAGATCTGTCCACGAAATTGTTTGGCCCGTTAAAGTCACGCTCCCAGAAAAGATGGAGAAAGCCTACTGTCACTGCCCAAACTCGTTTGGAGGGTAGGACTCTAGACTTGAAGTTAGATAAGCTGATGTCCAACCTCAGTAAACTCAAGACCATCCTCAGTCTTGAGCATCTCATGTCCACCCGTAGGAGGGGCCCCTTCACTTCTGTGCAGCTGATGTCTCGCTGGAGAAGCATTGTTGGATTAAATGTCGGTATCGGTGCTTTTATTCATAGATATCCTCACATTTTTGAGGTGTTCACCCACCCCATACAGAGAAATCTTTGTTGCCGCATGACACGTGAAATGAAAGGTTTGATTGAAGAAGAAGAGCATGCTGTGAGGATGCTAGAATTGGATTTAGTGAAGAAATTAAAGAAGTTGCTGATGATGTCGGTGAATGGCCGGCTTCATGTACATGCCTTGAGATTGATTAGGAGAGAATTGGGTCTGCCGAATGACTTCAGGGAATCGATCCTCGCCAGGTACCCGGGAGATTTCAGGCTAGTTAACTTGGAGATTGTGGAGTTGGCTGATAGAGATGAGGAACTTGGGGTTGCTGAGATTGAAAAGTGGAGAGAGAAGGAATTTACGGAGAAATGGTTGAGCGAGTACGAAACAAGGTATGCATTTCCCATTAATTTTCCGACTGGATTTGAAATCAAGAAAGGGATGAGAGAGAAGATGAAGAATTGGCAAAGGCTTCCCTATGTGAAGCCATATGAGAGAAAAGATGCAGTGCGTGTTCGCACTTGCGGGGGTTTAGAGCGTTTTGAGAAGCATGCTGTTGGGATCATCCATGAACTGTTGAGTTTGACCGTAGAAAAAATGGTTGAGGTTGAGAGGTTGGCTCATTTCAGGAAGGACTTCGCCATGGAAGTTAATATTCGTGAGTTACTTCTTAAGCACCCGGGGATTTTCTACATATCAACGAAGGGAAGCTCTCAAACAGTTTTCCTTAGAGAAGCATATGGCAAAGGTTGCCTGACCGAGCCAAACCCAGTATATGCCGTTCGAAGGAAAATGTTGGAGCTTATTTTGTTGGGATGCCGGAATACAAAAATGCTAGTAGCTCCGGAGGAAACCCGGGGGCAAAAGGTTGCCTGTAAGAGATATGGAGAAGATGCGAGAGACGGGGACTGGGTACTTCCTATTCTTGAGAGTGTTAGAGATCGAAGCCTTGAGAGATAATCTTCTTGTGGATGACCACTTGAAATTACAGAGAGGTTTAGATTTAACTTGAAGGCATACAGAAGAAGTGTGTGTGATGGTTCAAGCTGGTGCTTTTGCTTTGTCTGACTATTTAGTTGATCCTAGATCCTAAAATTTTCACTCCAAGAGACGAACTTGACACCGAAGAGGTTGAACTCACCTTCAGGTACTTGTTTGAAAAGTGTGTATCAGGAGAGTGCCTGTACATTATCCTGAGATTTGGCAAATCTCAATACTATTTTGAGTCCCGATTGTCGCATCCTTAACGTGCCAAACAGTCTCAAGGCTTCCAAGGGAGGTCGTAATTGCTACAGTTGTGGAAGGCTTCCAGTTTTCCTCTGCAGAAGCTGTGCTGCATCAAAACAGTGCCAGTTCCGCTGCACGTGGGTACTTGTACGTGCTATCTTCTACCCTCTCTTTACTCTGGTTTTTGTATAGACCGGACTCGAACCATGACCGTAGCTTGGTTTCAACAGGGTAGAATTGTGCACAGCTCATACGACGATCTTGATGCTCTGTGGCTGACCAAAGATGGGAAAAATGTGCAACTGCAAAGGTTCGTGGTGCAATAAAAGGAGGTTAGACAGAGCAGAGCATGAGCGCACCAGGAACGCATCGAGGTTAGACATGGAGCGAACATGGATGCCGAAGGAACAGATTGTGCGGCGGGCTTTAGCTGATGAGAACTCAATCCTCGACCCTGGCCTATTGGGTATTTCTCTCCTCTCACTGTGTTCCATGGATTCTCTCTGTCCCGTGCTTCTCTCCTCGAGAAGTTCTTTCGGTGCAGAGCGATTTCGACGTCTCTTTTAGAAGATCTTTTTCGAAAGAAATTTTGATATCAGGGGAGAATTAAAGGGGGACAAATTATCCACACATGGCCTTCTAGAATATTAACACGCCACCTCACGTGACCGATCGTCATTAGAAACTAAACCAGACAATAAAATTTAAAAAAAATGCAAAAAGAAAATGTTAAAATACTAATTATTTTTTTGTCGCCTAAGCATTCCACGACTCGAGAGTAGGGGAGCTCGCGAACGACTCAATGTCCAGGCCACTGTCGGTGACCGCCACATAAGGAAGCGTAGCTGCGTCGGCCGATGACAGAGTTGTGGGCCCTGCACCCACATCGACCAGCTGCTGCTGGTGGTAGTTGTGACCGTGGTCCAGCAGGAATGCTGACGTGTCGAGAGTGGAGAGGCACCCGCTGGTTAGTGTTCCAGCAGAGAACCGGCCGCGGGGCCTCTGAGCCTCCTCCGGCCTGTTCAGGATCGAATGAGCAGCTTGAAGCTGGGAGCAGCCGCCGAACCTGACGCCGGTGACCTCCTGCACCATCTGTCGGAAGTTGGACGGGTCGGCAGTGAAGAAGGTCGTCCGAGAACGCTTGGACGGGCGGGGCTTCCGCCTCGAGACCTTGCCGGTTGTAGCCGAGACGGGCATCCTGCTCTTCTGTCGCTTACTAGTGGCAGGCTCAGGGTCGGAGCCCACCGAGACACTCGAAAATGCGGGAGCGGGCGCTGCTTCCGGCCCCGTTAGAGAGGTCAAGATGGGCGAGAAGGGGCCAGCTGACGCGAGGCCTTCGGCGTAGGAGCCATCGGAGATGAACATCGCGAGGGCTTCAGTGAGGGTCTGGGTGTAATGAGACAGAGCTTCCGGCGACGAAGGGTGGTCGATGGAGGAAGGCCTGAAGCTCCATGGTTCAATATTCGCCATGTCGGAGAACGCCATTATGGGACCGAACCGAGAAAACGCTCTCCCTGTCCCTACGGAGTATCCGCCTGTCTATGGGGAGATCAGTAACGACTGGCAAGTAGAGTGTGGTGTTAACGGGTGGTGTCCGTCTCCGACGATGCGGAGGAGCAGTCACCGGAGAAGTGAACGGTCAGCTAGGACTGGGAACTGGGAGGTGAGGAGATGAAACGGTTAAGGAGGACTGTGACTGTGAGTGGAGGAGCGGTAGAGGAGGGCAAGCTTGTGCGCTTGAGATTTTAAATAATGCGGTGAGTGTCAAGAAGAAAACGCGTTGTGGGATAAGAGACGCCAGGTCCGCTTGTCCGTACCAAAATTCGAAATTATATATTCAATTTTCTTAATAAAATTTTATTTTACCATTTTTTTATCTCGTCATATAATAATAAAAAAATCTTAAATAGTAAAATATAAAAACTCAAAACACTTTAAATTAATTTCATTTCTTAATAGAGATCGGACGCATAATTCTAATGAAATTACCGGAATGACCATTGATCCAGGTTACCATTTTTTCCCCTACTTGTCGCACAAGGCGGAGGCAGCAAATGATAATCGTCAAAGCTCCCCACGTGCCCATCCAGCAGTAAACTCCCACCGCTGTCTTCCTCAAAAGCTGCGCACGCTGGAAATTACTTTTCCTTTTCCTTTCTTTTCCCTTTCTTTTTTTTTGCTTTGTTGATCCATTATTGATCCCCGGCTTCGTAATCCTGCATGCGGTTTACATCTGATTTCACCTCAGAATAGTAATATGATAATATATAATAATTTAATTTTAAAATTTTTTAAAATTAGTATTTGATAAATTTTAAATAATAAATATATTATTTAATAAATTAATTAATTATTATTATATAAAAAAAAATCTTACTCCCTTTTCTCTAGATCTGACGCAGGACGATTTTTGTGTCTGGAAAAAAGTTCAATCAAGTTACACAAAATAAAGATTAAAATTCATGAATTTTAATTTACTGCTGAATTATGCTCTATATTTGATGCAAGACAGATAATCTGAATAATTATCATAGATATAAATGATTAATATAATTTTATTATTGATTTTTAATCAAATTCCCACTTGAAAATCCCCGATCCCTCCTCCCGGGTCAACTTGGACTGCTGCTGCTGCCGCTGCTCGTGACAATTGTGCGTCAGCACGTGGCCTTCTAGTGACTGCGCACCGACTTAACACGGGCGACCACACACGTACATCAAACGTGTCGAATCGATCATCGTTCTTGTGTGTGAGACCAAGCAAGTTCAGTGTGCAATGTCCGAGAAGACGTGTCGGCAATCCCAACGTGGACGTGAGTCGAAAGAACATCGATCGCAGTTTTTTTGTGGGCAGCTTTGCCGTTACAATGCCGCGACGGCATCCCATTACATGCAATATCAGCCTATTGACGAGCCCAATCAAAGAAATTTATTTTAATAATAAATACTTATAATTTTATTTAGATTTAGGATAGTGACCACAGATCGTGACGTGAATTGACGTCGGGCTGACGACGGTACGAATACTGTGGAGACTGTGAGTGTGGTGGGGGGGGGGAGACAATAAAGGCGGAGGCAAGAAAGTGGGGGAGAGTAATTACTGACGGAGAGATTTGACGGTGGGAGTCTGACAATGATAGGCCCACCTACCACTTTTGCCTACCCCTACGACAGGCAGGTCAGCGTCTATTCAGAGACCTGTCGCACCGGATTATTCCCGCGCCACGCCTCGCCCCCACCCCGCATCGTCGGCTAGTTCGGCAATGGTCCCGCTCCGTACTACGCCTAAATTTGGGGCGGGGAATTGACTGTCTATGTTATCGTATATCGCGGGTTTTGAAATTATGTGTTTTTTTTAATTAAAATTTCTTTCTATAATTTACTTAAATTATTAATATAATTAATCGTTAAATCGAGTTAACATAACTATTATTATATTAATAAAAAATACTAATATAATAATAATATATTATCTTTCATATTATTATTTTAATACAAAAAATTCAACATATTACTATTACGTTAATATTATAATAACATCCTACTGTATAATATATATATATATATATAATTTAAAGGTGTACTACATTGATAATTTAAACTTTAAATTTTGTGGAAAATTTAAAAAGTTGTGCGGTAGTGTAATTTTTTCATTTTCTTAAAAAGGTAAAATGACGGTAATATCCCTTAATTGAGAGCGTAGGATTTGAATGAATTAGATTAGATTCTAAGGCTACGAATACGTAGGGGTGACGCGACGCGTGGACCCCCCCGCCTTGTTCCCGGGCCCCTCAAGCCCGGCCTGCCAGCGTGCCACGCGTACCATCCACCCACGCTCTGCAGAGTCCAAAATTCGACCCTTTCTGGGAGTGGGAGTGGGGACCGGACGACTTTTTCCTACACGTTAATGCAACGGCGGATCGACGGCGGACTCCACCTGCAAGTCCGTCCACCCATAGTTTTTAAAACCGGACCGGGCCGGGAATCGGTGTAGGTATGGGTTCATGGGTCGGACCGGGGTTCAATGTATTGAATCGTATGTTTAAAAAATAATATTAATAATATAATATTACTAATAAATTTACATAATATCATAATTTGAATATAATTTATAACAAAAAT